>AP028428.1:10697545-11104786 GCA_036509395.1 Antheraea yamamai | reverse complement strand
TACATGTTGTGACCCGCCTAATCACTGGATACGGACGCAATATCGTATTATCAGGCGCTATGAAAAAAGAGTTTCTCCTCCGCAGCAAGCCCTGAAACCACCGGTCGGCCGCATCTCTGCCAAGTAAGTGTGTATGTTTCTATTTCCCAGCTCAGTTGATTATATACCTTTGAATCCTACGATTGAGCATGTATCCGTAATACCCTTGCCCTCACAGACCGCTAAAAATACAGTCCACATCTCTCCTTATATTAAAACCGCAATCAATGGAGGTGAAGAAACACGTGATTTTACCACACTACCTACCAGTTCAAGCCACTATTCCCTCCACAAACAAACATACACATAATACGAATCCATACGCATAATACGAATTATTAATATTATATAGACTAGCTGTACCCGCAGCTCCGCACGCGTTTTTTAAATCGTATTAAAGAACTAGCTGTACCCGCAGCTCCGCGCGCGTTTTTTAAATCGTATTAAAGAATGATAGAATTGTGAGACTATGTACAATTACAGAAATGCTCTTTAAAGACAATTGTAAGTACGACGCGCACGCCACTAAAAGTAACATGTAACTTGTACATTAGATATATAAATACAAAGAGCGCGTGCCAAATGAGGTTTGTCATCAGCAACACATTTGGAACCTTAACCCACCATATAACTAACTCAGTGCTTACTTACACTGTATAAGGAACTAATGAAACAATAACTTAAAATATTATTATTAAGATTTACATTTACATTACATTTAATATACATTGCCATTATTATAATTAAGATTTTGTGACTATACAAAAAATAAACGCTTGTCTGTTCCGCAAGAAATTGTATTATAAAGAACACATTACCTAATACGTTTATAATCTAAGATCTTATTAGGAAGACCTCTATATAATTAATGTTATTAATAATTATAATGTTGAGTTGTAAACAATAAGCTGATAATTATTTCTCTTATTAAAAATAAAGAATGAGTAGAAATCTTGCTAAATTTCATGCAGACAAAGTCGCGGGTAACAGCTAGTCGTTAGCGTAGCGTAAGTCGTAGCGTTTTGGTCTAAATTAAAATAAATTAAATTACTTTATATAAGATCCTATATCTGCCAGTGAAAGTCCCATGAAAATTGGTCTAACTGTTTTGGAAAAAGTACTGTGGGCGAAGCTACGGTTAACAGCTAGTATAAACTAAAATTGCTTAAATTACTTTTTATAAGATCGGCTATCTGCCAGTGAAAGTTATGTGAAGATCAATCGAACCGTTTTGGAGATAGCATTGCGAGCCAAGTCAAGGTTAACAGCTAGTATAAACTAAAATTGTTTCAATTACTTTTTATAAGATTAGCTATCTCTCAGTGAAAGTTTCGTGAAGATCGGTTGAACTGTTTTGAAGATAGTACTGCGGGCGAAGTCACGGTTAACAGCTAGTCTAAATTAAAATAGACTAAATTACTTGAAATGATGTCCGCTATCTGCTGGTGAAAGTTTGGTAAAAATCGGTCCAATCGTTTTGGAGATAGCATTGTAGACGAAGCCGCGGTTAATACCTAGTCTAATTTAGAGTAGCCTAAGAAACCCGCTGTTATTTCAGCTATCTGTCAGTAAAATTCCTGTCAAAATCGGTGCAGTCGTTTCGGAGATTACCCGGAACAAACAGACAGACAGACCGACAAAAATTTTAAAAATTGCATTTTTGTTATCAGAAGCGTGTATGTACACTTTCATACCCAATCAGTTAAAAAAAATTATTTTGATATTACATACAGACACTTCATTTTTATTATATATATAGATTAATATAGATAATTAAATTCAGTGAATACAATATTTAATAGTTTTTATTGGAATGGTTTCATAGATTTTAATAAGACTAAATTAATTATTGAAAATAATAATAAATCATTTGATAACCAAGATCAATTAAAAAGTATCGATTGATTCTTATATATCTATATTTCAATTTTAAAATAACGGGTAAGTGAAATCAGCAAAATAAATCTACGTGTTTTCATTTTTATATCAAACTACCCGTATTATTTCCAACTGGAGGCAGCGGCAGCTCCGCACGCGTTTTTTTTTAATTGTATTAAAGAAATATAAAATTGTGAGATCAAGTACAATTATAGAAATGCTCTTTAAAAACGATTGTGTATACGAAACGCACGCCACTTACAACATGTAACGTATACATTAGATATATAAATACTAACAGTGTGTCAAATGAGGTTTATCATCAGCAACATATTTGGGACCTTGACGCACCATAAAACTACCTCAATGCCCACTGACACAGTATAAAAAACTGATGAAGCAATGACTTCTAGATGTTATTATAATGATATAATATGCCCATATTATCAATAAGTAATACGTCTATGATCTAATATCTTATTAGAAAGACCCCTTCTATCTTCAATAATTATAACGTTGAATTGAAAACAATGAATGAACTGACGTCTTGAAATCTTGTATAACTATAAATCAAGATATGTAACTTTATATCTGTCTAAGCAGTTTTCAATATTCGATAATTTAAATAGCCCATTGAACTCGATACAGTGTTCTTATATGTTACTATATATATGCGCTGTTATTTAAAAAATGGCCGCCAAAATGACCAAAAAACAATATAATTCAAATTACATACATACATACAGATATATGAATTTCAATTATATTTATTGCTGGAGTCCAGTACAACGCACGTCTTACGCACGTGTTTACAGTGAACAACATATTTTTTGTATCGAAGTCGCAGGTAACAGTTAATCAAAAATAAAATAACCTAAATTACTTCCTATAAGGTCAGTGAAACTCCCATGAAAATCGGTCCAACCGTTTTGGAGATAGCATTGTGGACGGAGTCGCTATTAACAGCTAGTCTAAATTAAAATAGACTAAATTACTTTTTATAATGTCCGCTATTTGCCAGTGAAAGTCTCGTAAAAATCGGTCGAACCGTTTCGGAGATACCACTGCGGGAAAAGCTACGGTTAATGGCTAGTCTAAATAAAAAAATACTAAATTACTTGCTATGATGTCCTTTATCTGGCGGTGAAAATCCTGTGAAAATCGGTCCAGCCGTTTCGGAGATTATCCGGAACAAACAGATAGACACACATAGAGAGCAACAAAAATTTTAAAAATTGCATTTTTGTTACCAGTTGCGTGTATGCTCTCATACCCAATCAGTATTTTTTTTATTTTGATATTATATATACACACTTTATTTTTATTATATGTATACAATTAGATAGATGTTATTTTTATGCGTTATATACTCAACTGGTTTGTCGGCTGTTGATAGTATCTGTGGGTGATGTTAACAGTGCACAAACATGAACAAGGCCACGCTTAAGCATATTAATATCGTCAGCCTTTTTTTATTACCTAGTTAAATCCGATTATCATTTGATTTCAGACTTAATACAGTACAGACGTAAAAAGTGTTGTCTTGTTTTATACGTTTACTTCTAAAAAATATTAATTAAAACAATGTATAGCATATTAAAGTATTATTTTAAAGTATTCATGTACTATTTTATATTTCTATTCAGTTCCATCTTCTTAGTGCCAGTTTTTATGTTAAGGCCGAAAAATGTCGCTAATGGATTGTAAGTTTGTATATTTTTAATAACTTAAATGCTTTTATTATGAGGCATATAATACTTTATCAGTTTTAAAAAATTACAGGAAAGCATTCCAGTAGGTTACTTTATAGTTAATTCTTTTCTATGCTTTTATTTAACGCTTTCACGACTTAACTACTTAGTCGATCGTCATGAAGTTTTTCATACACTTTGTCAGGGGTACAGAAGAGGACATAGGGACATTTTTCACCCAGAAAAAAAATGTTTTTATATCATAGGAGGCAAACGAACAGGTGGGTAACTGATGTTAAGTGATCACCACCGTCCATAGACACTTACAACACCAGGGGTGTCGCAAGTGCGTTGCCAGCCTGTGTTTGTGGGAAGGGGTGAGGGGGAGGGGGAGGGTAGGTGGGTATCCGGCGCTCTCACTGACCGAACGAAACGCAACAATACAAGCACTGTTACTTCATGTCGGTTTTCTGTGGGTCGGGTGGTACTAGCCCGGGCGAGCCGACCCATTCATGCTGAAGCCAGTAGTAGCTACAGTGTGGCTCTACCACCTCTATATGTAAATTTAGTTCCCGACGAATAGATTTGATCTTCATTCTCTGTATTGAAAAGGATGCATTATTATGTATGAATAAATTTACGAAATTACGAATTACTAAATTTACGAATCACGTATAAATGTAGAATGATTATCGGTCATAGTAATTCACTTCTGAGCAACACATTCTAAGGTTCTCAATACTATGAAGGCAGCTACCCAGTGAATTCCATCGTAAATAACATACATATGTATATATCCCTTAAATTTCCTTTTACTTGAAATACCTGGTAATATGAGAGAAGTGTTGTAATATATATATTTATTTTTATTTTCAGTGTTTATGCTACTGTTATGAAACAATTATTCAGGATGTACGATTTCGAATGGCGCATACGAAATGGTGAAGTTTTAGGCGAAAAGAGTGGAGCAATAATAATTGCTAACCATCAGTCAGCCTTTGATATTTTAGGTACAAATTTATATATATACTAGCTGACCCGTGCAACTTCGTCTGCACCAAATCGGTTATAACTGGTGTCAATTGTATTTTTAAACGCGAAAAATTTTAATAAACCTAAAACCTTATTGGAGCCACACCTACGGTTTCCAATTGTGAATCCAAACTATCAAGGGACTCACTCAAATCCAGATGGTTTGTGAGAAATCTTTTAAAATAAGGCTACAACCCGCTCGTAGCAATCTATATATTTATTGGCGGTAATGTGAAAAAAAGCTTTAGAGGTCTATGGACCCCCAGTTTCTAACGATGTTCCTTTCCCTTTTTTGTAGACGTTTACTATATAGTCAGTAGAGCTTACATTATAAAATATCAAGTTGATAGAGTTAAATTGTAAATTAAACAATAAAATGTATTCATAAAATAAATAATGATAAATGAAACACTGAATGATATCATAACTATTTTCAACTTGTATTAAAACTTTTTCACACTCCATGGTATTGAAGAAAAATATAAATATTAAAAAGATATGAACTCGACGCGTCAAATGTCACTTACCTATAACTATTTGTCTAGGAGCTAGTAATGGTTTCGAAAAAGAATTTCAATAAGCCAGTTTTTATATATCTTTATGTTCTTCCGAACAGAGCGCGGGCTACCTGGCTGTAAACGTTGCGATTATTAGTGCATATCGCACCTTTACAGGCAAAAATATTGATTTTTATATAATTTTTGAATGTTTCGTTTTTTACTAACTTTGAAACGCTACTAACACATGAAATTATTATCGCCAGACATTTTTGTTATTAACATTAATGTGCCCGATGCTATTTTTTTGTAAATCAAATAAGTATGTTCAAACCAAGTTAAGATAGCTGTAATTTTAATATTATTATTATTTTTAATGAAGGCTTAGTCGCCTGCGCGACTATATCGCCTAAGTAACATACAACTATATAACAATAAGAATGACAATAAACTTAACAATAGCTTATATTAATTTTGTACAATTCTTTAGCATCTTTCGAAATGGGGTCAGACAATAACGAATTGTACAAACCAGTGTGTAACGAACCAGAAGCATTAAGCCGAGATCTAATATCTTCGCTTCGAACACATTCTGCCAGGATGTGGTGCACGTTATCGATGAGCTCACAACTCTGGCAGAGTGGTGATGGTACTTTACGCATCAGGTAGGCGAACTTTATACATGGGATGTGTTCTGAGTGTAATCTCATGTGTGAGTGTGTGATTGCTTCCCGACGGCAAATCGTACTGTCATCAATCCATGGTGACCTTAAGGGATGTGGCTGAATCGTTCTGTACCATATTCCTTTTGTTTTAGAACGCTCATCAAAGTATTCCTTCCAATGCGAGTAACAGCCATTTTTAAATACTGGGCATACATCCAAATAAGTTGGTAAAATATTAATAGTAGCACCTTCGGAGGATCCTTCTCTAGCTAAAAGATCAGCTCTTTCATTCCCAGTTATACCTATATGAGAAGGGATCCATTGTAAAACAATTACTTTGTTCTTTGCTTTGAAATCTAGTAATTGCTTCAAAATAGTGTAGGCTATCGGTATTCCTCGAAAAGTCAAGGTACATCGAGCTACGTGCTGAAGAGCAGTTCTTGAATCGGATAAAATAACAATCTTAATGGACTCAGTGGATTGTACAAATGATAAGGCCTCTGCAATTGCTATCAATTCAGTGTGCATAATTGAAATATTTTCATCAATTTGAAATTTCATAAAAGTTTTGGAATTTGACTCAAAAAATGCGGCTCCTAAATAATTACCAGCTTTAGATCCGTCAGGGTATATTTTAACAAAATTTGGTAATATTTATTTATATATTGAAGATAATTATCTTTTATTTTAAGAATATCATATTGACGCTTTGGATTCCAAATACCATCTACATTTATTTTAATTATATTGTGCAAATCAATGTTATCGACCCAGGTGTGTAAAGTGAACATTTCATGTTTTATACTTGTTTGAATTGGAGTATTTTTATATTGACAAAAAATAGAAACTAATAATGTTTTTTTCTGTTACGCCAATAGAGTAATTGGAAAGAGGTGGACAGTTCTTCTAACAAATTAGGTAGTTCGTTTTTTTCGAATGACTTAAATTTAAATAGATTTTGCCAGCTAAATATTGTCTCCTAAGATGTAACGGACATATGCTCAATTCGCTTTCCATAACATGGATTGGAGTACTTTTAATGAAACCCCCGATAATTCTCATGGCCTGGTTTTGGACTTTTTCAAGTTTATAGAGGTTAATCTGAGCACTATTATCATAAAGAAAGCTCGCATAGTCAATTCGACTGCGTATAATATTGAAGTATAAACGAACTCAATGTTATGGATGAACACCCCAGTTAAAACCGGCTAATGCTTTGAAAACGTTTAGAGACTTAGAGCTAGATTCTGCATCTGCATTGATATTGTTACCCCATTTTATATATTATAAAGATAGCGATACTTGTGAAAGCGCCTGTTATAGACGTATGTAATCAAGATGGCGTCAGTCCCAAGTCATATGTCTACGTTTATCGTTGTTTTTCATTGTTTACGGTGAAATCTTAATATCATAATGGTTAATAAAATAAAATATGTTCTTTGCAATGGAAAAAATAAAATGGTTTGAAATGAATTATTTATAAAGAATATCATCGGGCATATTAGTGTTATTGACACAAAATTGTCTGACAGTGATAAATTCATGTTTTAATAGCGTTTAAAAGTTACTGAAAAAAAATGTTGCTTAAATTATTTATAACCCAAAATAAATTATTTATGACCTATAAGGTGTGAGGCGTATTAAAAAACACAACGTTAACCGGATACCACGTATCCTGAATCCTGTTTTGAAGGGCATAATATATCTTCATATTAAAGAACCAGCTTTTCTAAAATTCTCGTTCTCCCAACGTTGCTGGCTCTTGTACTAAGGTGTTGCAAAAAAGTCTTGTTACATTAACTACAATTTTTTATCTTTCGTTATCCTGGAGAACCCCTTGCGTTTTATGGGACAAAAAGTATCCTAAATGTAACCTTGGAATATTAGTTATTACTGTGTCAAGTTTCGTTAAAATCGGTTCAGTACTCTCAGCGTGATGCGTGTTCACAGGGACAGAAAGACAGACAGACAGACAGACAGACAGACAGACAAAAATTGTAAAAAGATTATTTTTGGCTTCTATATCGATAATAAAGTCTACTCCGATAAAAATTTTCAAAAAATATTTAATGTACAGATTTGACCTTGCTACAGTTTTATTATAGTATAGATAGATATATATTTATGTATGAAAAAAAGTTATATTAAGTATCTGTATTAAGTAACTCGATCTGGTTTATCTCTTCATGTTATATATTTTTACAGAACATAAGTAGTTACATTCATTTTTAGTGGATGCACAGAGAGGGGCGTCATTTCCAGACCTCACAATCGTTCACATATTGATCCACCCTATAATAGCCTTTAGATATTAAAACCCGCTTGACATGGTTCTTGAACTCACTATCCGGCAAATCGGTAATGTGTTTTGGGATTTTATTATAAAACCTAACACTATTACCCATAAAACTGTTTTTAGACTTAGTGAACCTGAATCATAGAATGACTAATTTGTTGCTGTTTCTAATATTTAAATTATGCTGGTCTTTTACTAGATCCAGCATATCTAAGTTTTTGCGGACATATATTAAATTATCAAGAATATATTGGGAGGGAAGAGTTAAGATATCGAATTCCTGCCCGTTTTTGTAATAGGTATATGGTGTCCACCTAAATTTATGTATATTGTATGTTAAGTTGACTTTTAATTTATAGGTATGTTCCATGTTTGGAAACACGTTGGTAAAATGTGTGTTGTCATGAAAAAAGAGTTAATTTACGCAGGGACATTCGGTCTCGGGGCCTATCTAGTAGGCAGCGTATTTGTAGATCGAAGGAATGCTAAAAGTGCGTACAAAAGCCTTGAAGCGACAACAGATGTTTTAACGAAGCAGAAGGTTAGATGACTTCTTATAAACAGTGTATATTATTTACTCCATACAATTTAAAAATAAGCCTGCTCGGCGTCGCCGGAGTGCGTTGTACTATTGTGGAGCCGTCATAAATATTAAGTGTACGTCCAGAGTGGACGCCATAATCGTTCGTGTCAAACAGATGCATTAATACGTGAGTGTCCTGGGCGGCGCGGGAGCGTCGTTCTTGGACGCTGAACACGCCGCACGCGACGCCGCGCTCGACGCTCGATTATAGCGTCCACTCTGGACGTACACTTAGATCCATTTTCACCATTTTGATATTTATAGTTTATCAAAGTCATAAAAGAAAAGAATCTTTACACATTCTTTTTTTTTGTTGCGCGTAATTTTAAGTCTGTAATATAATGATATAAAATGAAGAGCAGTTTTGATCTACATTAAATGCTCACATTAACTAAAGTACTTCATTGGATAAGGATTTATATTATTATATTAGCTGATACCCGCGACTTCGTTTGCGTCGTTTATTATTTCATTTGTTTTTTGCTATATCTCAAAGGGATTTTTCGACGAAAGCCTAACTAACCTAAAATTTTTGAGAACCGTCAAATCAACATCTTTTATCCCTGTTACCCCTATTACCTACCACAATCGTGTTTTCGTACGGGAAATTGTTGAGGATCTCATTAAAATGAAGCTACTGACGGAAAATTAGCTTGATAGTAGTACCTGCAAAAATGGACCGTGGATCCTGGACTAACCTTTATTTATCTTCGCTTTTAATTAAGCACATGCTAATAATAGTATGTAATAACATTTTTTTTCTCAATATAATAATAATAATAAAAAAAACGTGGAAGATAGATTTAATTAAGTATGTGAAAAAAATATAAAGCTATTCACCTTGACGATTTCCACTCATACATTTATACTGTTAAATTATTTAAGTTAAAATTGGTGTAAAAAAATTTGAAGAACCTCAATTGAAATAAAAATTGATAAGGAAATCGGTTAATTATTTTACAAAATAATTTAAGGCTAGTGAAAATATTATAATGTATTTATTAATTTCAGACAAAGATTTGGGTGTATCCTGAAGGTACAAGAAATTTAGAACAGAAAACAAAGCTACTGCCTTTTAAAAAGGGTGCATTTCAAATGGCCGTAGTCGCACAAGTGCCCATAATTCCTGTTGTCTTCTCCCCTTATTACTTCATAGATAGAAAGAAAAAAAAATTTGACACAGGTAATCTAGCAATCTTAAACGTAAATTGTTGAGAATATTAATAAATCTTAATTGTACTTAAAATCCCATGTAACGATCTAAACACTTTTTTATATCATAGTAGGCAAACTAACAGGCGGGTCACCTGACGGTAAGTGATCACCGCCGTCCATAGACACTAGCAATACCAGGGGAGTCGCAAGTGCGTTGCCGGCCTTTTAAAGAGATATACGCTCGTCTCTTGAAGGTTTGTAGCTCGTAGGGTTTAGGAAATACCGCCACTGAGAGTCGATTCCACAGGGTCGAAGTACGAGGTAGAAATGTTCTTGAGAACCTCACCGTAGAAGATCTCCACTCATCGAGGTGGTGTGGATGAAATTTTAGTTTCAGGCGGGTTGTACGATCTAAACACTTGTTTCAATGTGATTAATTTTATTGTTTGATTTGTTCCATTTATCAACAGGTCTATTTGCTGAGTACCATATAGGTCATCTGTTATCTTATATATTAATACGTCAAGCTCAAAATTTGTACCCCTTTTTAAGCGAATTGCGCGAACGGATGAATTTGAAATTTAGCATAGTTAAAGTTTATATGGAAGGGAAGTGCACAAAGCTATTTTTTTATATAAAATGCATCTACAAACATATTAAATTAATTAAAATATACATTACTGATACTATGGCTTCAATTTTACACAACGTATATACACATGTAAATAAAAAAACACGTTTTGACATTCTTCATTTGAAAGAAAGAAAGAAAGAAAGAAAGAAATATTTTATTCATAATGCATTGTTTACAAATATACAGTGGATAAAAAAGAATGCACATCGCAGCATTACGAAATGGAATCCAGCTCAGCATATGCTAAAGCGTTATAAGAAACACTTAGCGCTGATTTTCAGCTGGCACCAAATGCAAGTCACGGAGCGATATCAATTAAAATTATGAAATATAGTATATATAGGGAAAACAAGTACCTAACGTAAAAAAATAATATTGTACATATTGTATACAAGGGAAATAAATAAAATTAGTAGGATACATAAAAACAACATATAAGAGAAGCAATTGCAGGCGTTATTCAAATGTATATCCAACAAAAATTAGATGCAAAACCTTTAATTTACAAACATTGTGATACTAATAAAAACTTTTTAAAATGAATTTTAAATGTAAGTACCGCGTTGAGATTGCGCATTGGAGGGGGCAGGTCGTTCCAGCACTTAGTAGCAGCGAACCTAAAACTACCCCGAAATGAGGTGGTAGCATGCCGATGAGTACATAACATATACTTCGAAGCTCTGGTTCTATAACAATTTTGATCTCTTGCCCAAACTAGTTTTTCATAGAGATATTCAGGCTTCTCGGTTTTTATTACACCAAATAATAGTGTGGCTAGGTGCAGTTGCCTCCTATACTCCATTTTTAGGAGTCGCCCTTGATTTAAAAAAGGCGTGACGTGAGTTCGTGGTGGTATATGAAAACAGAAACGTGCGCAGGCATTCTGTACCCTCTGTATAAGCCTCTTTGTTTTATTGAGAATACAAGAATCATACACAATATCAGCATAGTTTAGTTTAGACAGAATGAGCGATTCACATAGCATTATTCTAATTTCTGTACTAATGTATGCGCGAATATTATATAGAAGCTTAAGTCTATACATACAATTGCGTGTTGCCTCCAGAACATGTTTTTCAAAACGCAGGGATGAATCCATAAGTAAACCAAGATTACGAGACTCTGATACGCACTCAATAGGTTCGTTGGATATCATGATCGAGGGTTGATTGAGCGTAATATTTGCAATTTGTTTTTTTGATCCTAAAACCATAAACTTAGACTTGGTCGGATTTAAGACCAAACAGTTAGCATCTGCCCAGTCTTTTACACTGGCGAGGTCTTGATTCATCCTACGTGCTGTATCCATGGTATCACGTGGGAGACAGTGTAAGTATAATTGTAGATCGTCTGCATATAAATGAAATTTACAATACTTAATACTATTAACGATATCAGAGCTATACAGAATGAACAACAAAGGTCCTAAAATTGAACCCTGCGGGACACCTCTCTCAATTGGCATAAGATTGGATGAAACTTTATTACCAATACCACTCCCTATTTCCACATATTGAAATCTATTACTTAAAAAACTATGAAACCATTCAACAGTAGCCGAATCAAAACCATAATACCTTAATTTAGACAAAAGCAGGGTTACGTTTATGGTATCAAAAGCGCGAGAAAAGTCTAAAAGTGTCAACAAGGTACCCATGCCTTGATCTTGAGCCGATAGTATATTGTCAACCACGTCTAAGAGTGCTGTTGTTGTACTTCTATTTTTACGGAAACCTGACTGAAATTTGGAAAGAATATTACATTTTTCTATATAGGCGGTTAGTTGTAGTGAAACAACTTTCTCTAATATTTTGGAAAGACACGGAAGTATACTAATTGGCCTAAGGTCTTGAATGCCAGTTGGAGTGGCTTTTTTTGGAATTGGTTTTATAACCGCGATTTTCCAGAGATCAGGGACGGTTGAAGTTGTTATAGATGAGTTGACTATCGTGGTAATAGCTTTTATTGTATACGGGAGGGTTGCTGTAATCATTTTTAAATCAATACGATCTGTGCCTGTTGCATTAGATTTTAATTTACGAATTATATCGGTAACCGTATATTCACTTATGGGATGTAAAGAAAAAGTGTGACTACTATATTTATTATACTCAAAGAACTCACGATATGAAGGTACAAAATTAGTACCACCTGGTACATCTAAGAAAAACTTATTAATGCTGTTTGGGTCACTGCAACAATCTGTAATATCTGAATTACTGGAATGCGATTGAATAGCCACTTTTAATTTTTTCCAAAGAAGTTTAGGATCTTTATGATTTTTGTTAATATAGTTCTCAAAATAAGCTTTCTTTTCGGAATAGATAGCTTTCGCAACAACGGATTTCATATCCTTGTAAAATTTTTTATGTATTTCACTTTTACTTATTTTGTATCTGTTGTAACTATTATTACGTAATTTAATCATTAATTTAACGGTGTCTGTAAGCCAAGGATGGGAACGGTCCCTAATGAGGACATTTCTCTCAGGAGCATACACATCAAATACTCTCAACACGTAGGAATTAAACGTGGTTATCATATTATTAACGTTGTTAAATGTGTCTATACAGTCCCAGTTTGTATTTTTAAGATCAGTATCAAACGTACTGCGATCTATAGCAGCAAACGATCGGGATTTTATGAAAGACGGCACTACTTTTTCCTTTTTAACATTTATCTCAACAGTAATTAATGCATGATTTCCGAGATCAGGAATGTAAGTTACTTGAGTATCACGGGTAAGGGCATCTGTGCAAACTAGATCGATAAGAGTTTGGCTATTGTCAAGTACGTGTGTAGGTTTCGTAATTATTTGAGTCAGATTAGTATAATGTAAAAAATCTTTCAATAATTTTACTTTATAGTCTGCAAAATTCAAGAAATTAATATTAAAATCTCCTAAGAGAGCTATAAAGTCATATTGAGAGAATGCTGAGATTGATTCTGTCAGAGCGTCCAAAAAAATGTCAACATTCATCCATGGTGGTCTATATGCTGTGCCCACAATTAGTTTTTTAGAATTAATATTAACAGTTACCCACATTTGTTCGACTGACGTAGAGAGAGGATGTACACAGGTTTTAACAGTCAAACCACGCCTAATGTAAAAACCAACACCACCCCCGCGGCCACCACACACAGTCTTAGGGCGCGGAATATGTCTTAAACGATAACCTGGCACTACAGGGGCACGTCCGTCTTCGCCTTCACGGAGCCACGTTTCATTAATTGCCATGACATCAACGGATATATCACTCATTGCCAAAATAAATTCATCATGCCGTGTACCTAGAGAGCCTGCATTAAAAAGACCAATTTTAATATATTTAGTAATCATTAGAATTTTCTGTTAACGATATGATATTCCCCATGAAAAAGACTACATAATAAAATAAAAGATACCTAGATATACTTTCAATCATTAAACCCCTACAAACAACGTTCCACAGAGTTAGAGTAAGTACAGGGATATACAAGTTTGGATAAAAAATAATTAAGAATAGAAAATTAACAAAATGTGTAGAATAAAATAAAATATAAACATAATATACATATAATATCATATACATATAATAAAAGTAATATATAAAGAGGTACTTGTTAGACGACATATATATAACGAGTGTAAGACCCTTGCAGAAATACATCGTAGCGCATACACAAATACCAATAATTACAAAAGTGCACTCCAAAATAGTCCACAATTTCAAACGGTGCAGGTTCCAAAAACCCGTGTCAGGTCCTCCTCACATCGAATAGAATACGCCGTTCTGCCATCAGACTGCCGAGCATAAATTCGTCCACGTTTAGTCCAGGAGAACCGCCACTGAAGCCTACGGCATTCCTCACGAACGCGGTGGAAAAGCTGGCGGTTATTGCGAGTAAGTCTTTCGTTTAGAAAAATACGCGAAGGTTCAGCACCAGTAGACACTCGTCCAGTGTCCTCAGCAGTTAGTGTACGGCGCACGCGCGCTGCTTGTAAAAGCTCATCACGCAGTCGCCGACGCGTAAGTCGCACCACTACACGGCGTGCGCGCTGAGCTTCACCATCATCTCCTGCACCCTTTGCAACTCCCACACGCTCCGCAAAGACGATGTCGCTCTCCTCCAGCCGCACGGCCAGCCTGCTGGCAAGCACGGTTACCGCATGGATAACGCTCTCCCCCTTCTTCTCAGGAAGATGACCAATTTCAAGGTCAGATAAAAGAGCCTCCTGATCCCGATCATTTATTTCTTGTTTTAACTGACTCACAGTTTGCATCAGCTCGGCAACCTTTTCTACTCTAGGACCTGTATTATGTTTTTCCACTGCCTCAAGCCTCTGCTCGAAGTTTTCCATTCTTTCAGTGATGCCCGTGATAGAAACGCGCAATTGAGCCATCTCTTTCCGAAATCCTCTAATTTCAGCCACACATTCGGCGATTTCCGACTGAAGCTCTTTCACGCCCAGGCTAGCAACGTTTACCGAGACGTGGGACGTGCCAACAGGGACATCACTGGATGCACGGCTCCTCCCGTCTTCCTCACAGAGGCTCTTCACTGGTGTGCAGCTGTTATCTCCCTTACGCGTCATCCTCTTACACTCAGGACACACCCATTCCTTATTAACCGGCGACGTCTCTGACAGTGATACACAAACCTTATGATAAACTAAGGAACAGAGCCCACAGTTAGCGACATTTTTTGAAGAAGGCGAAACAAACTTGCCACAGCCACTACACTTTGCCATATCGGTTTAATCACTGGTCAGTGTACTCAGCTAAGTACGATGAAGTACGGTAGATGGCTACACCTAGCCACACTATTCCAGTACAGCTCCTCGATGTAAGATGGCGCTTGACACAATACTTTCGTAATCCACTTAACTATATCGATTAACCGCTACAACTACCCACTATACAAGAAGGTAGAATTAAGTTTATAGGTAGAATTACTTCTGTTTTACCGCGATTAATGACTTCCACAAAGTCACAAACACTCTCACTGGCAATAAATACAGTTGTCACTATTATACGTATACTTTTACTCTTACGTTCCAATTACCTTTTCAATATTTTTAACATGACTGACGTTGCATGCCTTAGATGTCCTTTGAAATCAACTGGTCAAATTGTAGGTTAATTTTATAATAATATAATATGTAAATTCATAATATTAGGTCTTTACCTATGAAATTGCCGTTTTGTATGAAAAAATTTAAACGAATTTTTTTTCATGTATTTTTTATTTGTATCAATCGAAGTAATCACCCATGCAATCAATGCATCTTTGCCAACACAGTGGCAGTTTATTGATGCCCTTCTTAAAGAAATCAGCTGGACGCGAGGCAACAAATTCTTCAAAGGCATTTTGTACTGCCTCTCGGGTATTGAATTTTTTTCCCGCCAAGGAGTTATCTAAATTCTGGAAAAAATAGTAGTCTGTAGGCGCAAGGTCTGGTGAGTAGGGCGGATGACGGAGAACTTCCAACCCCAGTTCTTGCAACTTGGAGACCGTCTGCTGTGCAGTATGAGGTCGCGCGTTGTCGTGCAGGAGCAGCGGAGACGAGCGATTGACCAATGCTGGTTGGATGCTCACCTCGTTTGGTAAGAAGCTGTGATGGATTACACCGGCGCTAGACCACCAAACAGTGACCATCACTTTTCTAGGGGTAAGTTTTCGTTTAGGGCATTGTTTAGGTGCTGAACCAGGATCCAACCAACTTGCTGAGCGCTTGCGGTTATCAAACAGAATCCATTTTTCATCGTATGTAACAGTGCGGTTCAAAATTCCTTCATTTGTGTGTCTGTTGAGCAGTGCAATGTCTCGACGCGTACTTCGCGCTGGCGATCATTGAGTTCGTGGGGCACCCATTTGTCAAGCTTTTTTACCTTGCCAATTTGACGCAAATGGACCAATATTGTTTTGACGCTAACGTCGAAAGCTGCTGCTAATTCAGCCGTAGATTGTGTATCATCAGCTTCCACAATCGCCTTTAATTCGTCATTGTCGACCAAAGTCTTCGGACGACCGCGAGGTTCATTTTTCAGGTCGAAATTCCCAGAACGGAAGCGAGCAAACCAATAACAGGTGGTGCACTGGTTTGTAGTGTTAGTTCCGTAAACGTCGTTGATGTTGCGTGCCGCTTGTGCCGCGTTGCTGCCATGATGGTACTCATATTCCATAATTACTCGAATTTTTAACGTATCCATGATGACAAAAAATATTGAAATGCGATGAAAATGTAACACTAATCAATAAACAAATGACTACTTTTGGAAAAAGAATTCCATGTTTTTAAAATAAAATTAATTTGAAATTAGAATTCTTAGCCAAACAAAAATTATTTTGATTTGAAATGGCCAGTACTGCAGAACGGCAATTTCATAGGTAAAGACTTATTATACATTAATAATTAATTGATAAATAATTTATCTTTAGTATATCTATGGAACCACTGAAATAATTATTTTTCACTTTGGTCTTATTGAATGTCAACATTTTTAGGTGACAGAACTGCTTTCACTTCATGTCACTTCGTTTCAGGTTATTATAAGAGTAAAGCAATATTACCAAAGTCAATGTCACTATTTTAATGTTTAGTATTTTTTTTATGGTGAACTAACTCATTTCAAATAATGATTTAGTAAAAAAAATGAGCCAAAAAATACTTTATAAAATCAAAATAAGAAAATTTGTTTGCTCGTGAAAGTAATCCGTGACTTAGATATCTTCGGTTACAATGATGAAGGTTCAACTTGATGTAGCAATTATATTTAGTACAGTTGATGATGAATTTTGAACAAAAATGAATTCATTTTTAAAACTTAATAGTAGTATTAAAAACATCTTTGTTTTGGATTCTATTGTGTATCCATTACTTTTCCAAACGATGATACTGGGTATTTCACTATTCCTCATAATGTACAGACTACATTTAATTTAATATCACCCAGAAATACAACCCACTCATGGTGTCGTGTAAAATTAATTGAAAATTATGCCGTGATTGCGATAAATTTCTTTATTTTTGTAAAGTTATGTTCACTTATAATTTGAGACCCTTACCACCTTATTTATGTAACCGCTTGTTTTTTGTTTCAAATTTATAATTAATTTCAATAATCATCTAGACATAGACTTTTTAATGTTTATATAATTTAAAAAAAGTGGCAAATAACTGAGTATCCACGATGAAAACCTTTGATTATAGAAGATATACCCTTTGACAAAAGAACCCTAATAAAGTACAAACTTTAAAAAATCAGTGAACTATGGTCGAATTTCGACCACTGGGCGCCCACTAATATAGGTAATTTTATCTATTTATGAAACTAAATATAATCAGTGGTAACAAACTTTTTGTGAGTAGATCTAATGGTTAAACAATTTCTTAATAATTGCAATATTCCTTAGACATAAAATTTCCAACAGCGTATTAATTTTATTCGTAATTATAGGAACCCGTTTCCCATAAGAAGGATTTGATTACTGTACTTTATTTCGAATTTACATCTAAATGCTTATTAATTAAGTAGATTAATCATTTTTCAGGATATATTATAGTACAATGTCTAGAGCCAGTGCCGACGATCGGGTTAACGGTCGAAGATGTACCGGAGCTATGTGAACGACTGCACAGAATTATGTTGGAAGCTTACGAAAAACTTTCTGATGAAGTTATAAGCAATTTATCAAAGAAGAATGAATAATATATATATTTTAACAATACGTAATGTAAATTACTTATTGTATTACAAATTAATATTTTTTTGAGTTGAACCGACAACAGAATTTCAAGCTGAGTAATCAATGTTATATGTTTACATGAGGTATTTCGTAGTTATGTATGTGTCATAGCGCGTAATTATAATAACACCACAGTGGCACCTCGCGCTCGCGTAATTAAAGGTTTTCATAAATTATTATTTTGTAGCTTAAACGTCAGTCGTCTATTTATATACATATAATAAAACTGTAACTAGGCCAAATGTGCACATTAAATATTTTCTGGAAATTATAATCGGGGTGGACTTTGTTATTGTTATCGATATAGAATCCAAAAATAATCCATTTAAAAATTTTAACTGTCTGTCTATCCCTGTTAACACTTATCACACTGAAAGTATTGAACCAATTTTGACGAAACTTGACACAGTGATAACTAATATTATAAAGTTACATCTAAGATACTTTTTATCCCATAAAACGCAACGGGTTCTCCAGGATAATGGAGGAAAGTCAAAAATGTGTAGTTAATGAAATTCTTGAAGGATTTTGGTAAATTTTCTTTATGCTATATATAGTAGACAGATTAGCTAAAAATGTAAGTTATATTTGATCTCCCTATGATTCTTAAAAAAAACAAATAACAAAAAAAATGATCATTGGTTTCCGAACCGACGTCTTCTTCGTCGTCGGTCCGTATAATGTAGCTTATAATTGAGCTTCGGCTACATGACATTTCTATGCGTAATTATCAACCACATATGAAAAATATGTGTAAACGAATCTGTCACTTATATGTTGTTACATTTATTTTATTGTATAAAAATATTTGCTAAACAAAGGTGACGACAATATTTTATTCCTAAAACGTAAACCTAGATAATAGTTACATTGCATTGTAGAAGATTAATCTCATTTAGAGCTCTGTCCTGATGTGTGTTGTTTCCATATTTGATAAAATTAGTTTTCTAAGTATTGTTGAGTCTTAAAGTAGTTGGATTCAGGTTTGTGAATCTACGATTAAAATAATTAGTTGAGGTGTTTGCGATTACCACACTATGTTATATGTATCCTAATATTATAAAGAGAGATAAAGTTTTGTTTTCGAGGAATCCTTGATACTACTGATCCGATTTTGAAAATTATTGAACTGTTAGAATGGCATATCATCCCTCAGTGCTATAGACAATGTTTATGTTGGCAAATATTTATTTTCAATAGTTAATCACAAGGAATGTTATTGAAATCGGCAAAAATTCTATATGGTGTGCACTTCTTGAAAGGTTTGAAATAAAGGAATAAAATCTATAGCAATAATATTCATTACTTTTACAAAAAAGTCCCCGACACCATATATCTAAGTTCCATATATCTCACCCAAAAAGATGGTTTATGTGTCAAAAGTAAAATAAATTTGACAAGATTAAGTTTGCATGCAGATTTCACGTATACTTTACAAATTCTTATAAAACAAGCGACTAAATTAAAATGGAGATTTTATTGTAGATAAAGTTTAGTTTTTACAGTATGTCAATTGCTGAAGTTAGTCAGAAGATAATAATACGAAATATAAACTACTAGCTGATCCGTGCCCACTTCGTTGGGCGGTAAACATTTATAAAAAACTATTTTTTGTGACTTAAATTAAATATAAAAGTTAGATGTATGCTTACTTTTTTGTAGGCATTATCACGCTCTACAACTTTTCTCTAGAACTCATTCATATATCTCTCATCTTTAAGGCAGCGTTCGTAAGAAACATTTTCTTTCGACCATTTTTTCTCCGACTTACTTTGCAAATCCGGCTACCACAAAATAGGCTTTTCAATTTTCGGGTTAATATATACATACAATATAACATGTTTTTCTCTACATGATTTACTTTTATGATTTGCATTTCTTGATTTGAATTTCTGTTTATTTTTTTTTAACTCGTGATAGATATCTATTACAGAGGCCAATGATAATGAATAGACCATTATATTATTAAAAAACTTTATAGAGACAGATCTACAAATTACAAATTAAAGTATTATTTTAAAATGTTCTCATACTATTTATTATTACTATCGAGTACCGCTTTATTTATGCCATATTTTATATTAAGACCTAAAAACGTAGTTAATGGATAGTAAGTATATGAATTAATCTTGATATTTAATATCGCCTCATACAAGAAACACAAGATACTATTTTTATTGACGTGTGTTTTGTGTTTTCACTTGGCATTATATATGACCTTTCCCAATTACTCTTTTGTAAAATTAATTATATTTAAAATTATTTTTATTTTAAAATCCAACAGTATATTAAATATATTTGGCTTTATTGTTTAGTAATTTAATATTTATCTTGTATGTATCTAATGTGTGTTATAAACATTAAATTTTGTAATAATGTTTTTCCCACAATTACGTTCAATAAACTAGACG
The DNA here is from genome assembly GCA_036509395.1 of Antheraea yamamai. Classification (NCBI taxonomy): domain Eukaryota; kingdom Metazoa; phylum Arthropoda; class Insecta; order Lepidoptera; family Saturniidae; genus Antheraea; species Antheraea yamamai. The sequence goes on along the minus strand of AP028428.1, from coordinate 11,084,174 downwards.
GATTCTAGTGAATTTGGTATGAAGGGCGATTATGTATAATAATAATATAAGTATCATCGTGAATCTCGATAGAAATAATCTCTAATTTGATTACTATTAAATGACTGACTATTTTATGAAACTAGCTTAATTAATTACCAATTTTCCTCGACGATAGGGAAATTATTTCATATTAAATTCAAAATTTGGTACTGTGTCGCATTGCTCGATCCTCTGATGATGTATATGATACGATAGATTTATTTCGATATTCACGGAGTACATTTAAAAGTGAAATTATAAAATTAAATCGTGCTATTATGTAAATTCATACTAATATTACAAAAGTTGAAGAGTTTGTTTGCTTTAACGCGCTAATCTCAGGAACTAATACTGGTCTGTTTTGAAAAATTATTTCAATATTAGTTAGCTCATTGAAACAGGTCTTACAAATACTCATTAAAAAAAGAGAAAACTCTATCTAGAGCTTTGACTTTTTTCTCATAATTACAGTAACAATAAATTTATTTTGTACAAATTTTACAAAAAAAAAAAATATTACTGAGATTTTAATCCACCTATATATATAAATTCTTTCTTTAAAAACGGAAACTGTTATAAAAATACGTATCAGATTTGTGAAAATGGCAAAAGATTTAAAAAAAGAATTATACACATATTTTATCAGGATTTTTAAGAATATTTCTAAAGGAAATAGTTGTTTTAAAGGGGGAAGAAAGACGAGATAAATCTCACGACACCTCAACAGCGACGGAGAGAGGTCAAAAAATACTCACAAACGCCTCACGTAATGGGCAACCCCTAAGAAGAAGAATAACTCACTTCATAATGTCGCGTTCTGAAGCCAAGCTACTGATATGTTTTATTTAATATTTATTTTACACGCATTTTTTTATATTTTCAGTTTTTATATTTGGAGTGGCGCATACGTAACAGTGAAGTTTTCGACGAAAAGTCTGGAGCAGTAATCATTAGTAATCATCAATCAGATTTTGATATATTAAGTATATAAATTATTCAATATCAGGTAAAAAGAATGTTTTTTTGTTTTTTATATCAAGTCTAAAGAGAAATATCCTGGTCGGCGAGGTGTTTGAAAAATACTTTTTTTACGATTCGTGTATTGCTGTCTTACTCTACGCGAACTATCGAATAATGTGCAAGAGAGGTGAATCCAGTTTAGACTAGGTACCCTTATACACACATCAAAAAAGTCTAAGCAACATGCGTGATATTACAAATTTTACCATTTATATTAATTAATTTCTAAGTATTTACTCAAACAAAGTGCGTAGGTAAGTAAACTTTTTTGTTATTGATGACATACTGGCTGGTTGTAAAAAAAAAATTTTGATTATATTTTGTTTTTTCATAAAATTCAAATGACTGCGAATTTGTTTGAATTTAAGTGCGTTTTAATTGCTACGTTTAGTCTTGATTTTATAATTTTACCAACCATTTAAATAAAGTTAGCGACAAAATTGAATTGTTAGATATTCTTTACGTCATGAAGCGACGTCATTTGATGGCAGATGAAATGCAAAGAGCTGTAGGGATGTTGCAAGCGGGAAGTAATCAATCTCAGGTATCTCGACATTTTGGCATTCATAGAAGTGTTATTTGTCGTCTTTGGCAGCGCTATAATAATACAGGAGAACCCGCTGAACAGCATCCAGGCCGTAAAAGGAGTACAACCACTCGGCAAGACCGGTACATACAACTGACTGCAAGACGCCAGTCGATGTTAACCGCTCGAGAGATAAGTTTGAGGCTACAAATTTCAAGTGGTGTTGATGTAAGTCCTCAAACTGTGCGAAATCGACTGCATAAGTACGGCCTACGAGCTCGACGCCCAATCAGGTGCCCACCGATACGTCACGGGAATCGCGCTCGTCGATATGAATGGTGTAGAGAACGCATAACATGGACCCAGGAACAATGGGATAAAATTATGTTTTCCGATGAGTCGCGATTCAGGTTTAAGCCTGATACAAGAAGGGTGCGAGTGTATCGTCGGCCCGGAAATACTGAAAGGCTCAGGTGCGTTCAGGAAGTTCATCCATACAGCGGCTCAACAGTTATGTTATGGGCGGGTATTATGAAGAACAGGCGAACTGAGCTCGTTTTTGTAAATGGAAACATGAATGCTGAAAATTACATTGAGGATATTCTCAGACCTTATGTCTACCCATTTGCACAAACCTTTGGCTCCGATTTTAGGTTAATGCATGACAATGCTCGTTCACATACAGCTCGGCGAACCAGTGAATACTTTGCAACGGAGAACATCCGGGTATTGCCCTGGCCTGCACAATCGCCAGATCTCAACCCCATCGAGCACGCATGGGACATGCTCCAGAGACGTGTTTTGAAGGACTTGGACGGAGCGACAACAACCCAACAGCTGAAGGATTTGCTACAATTCCATTGAGAGCGAATACCGCAAGATGACATAAACAGTCTCATTAATTCAATGAATAATCGTTGCCGACAAGTTCTGAATAGCAGAGGAGCCCATACTTTGTATTAAATTGTTCTATTCTTTCACAATAAATACATTTTCTTTAGAAATTTCATTTTGTAAGAAAAATGTTTAGTTTCTTGTGTATCTTAGTTTCTACAGTATATTCTAATATTGTTCATTTCTGTTATTAAAAGAACTTATAAAGACAACAGCTGTTATTTTTACATCATAGAACCCTAAAGATATTATTTTAAAAATAAAATACAACGTTATAATGTGAAGAACCATCCTAAAATTTAAATTAGTACATGTTGCTTAGACTTTTTTGATGAGTGTATGTTACAACTAACTGTGCCCGCGACTCCGTCAGCGTCGAACCTAACGTAAAGAAAAACAGTGACTATTAATATCATCTAAATGTATTAAGTTCATTTACTTATCTACTATTCTCTCGCACTTAAATCGCGTCGTCATTAATATTACAATAACTTTTGATAGAGTGAACCGGTTTTAATGAAACAAATGTTAAATGTTACTCGAGGATATGCTTTACGATTTTCTTGATGAAGTTTTATCGTGAACGCAACTACTTTAGCAGTGTTTAAACAAACAGACCGTAAGACATTTTTTAAAATGATTGAAATGTATTTTATTACTTATTCTAAGACACCTATAACATTATTTTTCACAAAAATCTAAAAAGTACAGACACCTTAGATTTACATTCTTATTATATGTATAGAAACGTATGTCTATCTATGCGTCCGGTAGTTCCTTTTTAATTATGAGTGTGTTCATTCCACGTTTTGGCTATGTTTATTCTTATTATAATAATTTATTTATGGAACAAACAGAAACTTGAAAATGGCGGTGGTAGATACATATCTTACCGTATAAAATATTTTCCCTAAAGAATGTAACAAAATTGTGTACGAAAAACGATGAATTTTAATTATGTGAAATAAAAGTTGAAAACGCTGTACTGATATGATAAAACAAATAAAAACAGTAAAAAAAAAACAGAATTATCTAAACCTTGTCAAGATATTATAATACCTGTATTCATTTAAGGCACAAATTTGGATATATCCAGAAGGTACAAGAAATTTACAACAAAAAACAAAATTGCTTCCATTCAAAAAGGGTGCATTTCAAATGGCTGTAGTCGCACAGGTGCCTATAATTCCTGTTGTCTTCTCTCCATACTATTTCATAGACAGAAAGAAAAAAAAAATCGACACAGGTAAGCGAGCAATCGTAAACGTGGGATATTATAAAGATTATTATAAAACTTAATATATTCCTAGTAAATTTATCTACGAGCATCTAAACGCCAGTAAGGTCATTTAGATATTTGCGTTTTTATGATTGATATAATTATTATTCATCTATACTAATATTATAAAGAGGTAATGTTTGTGAGTTTGTGACGTTGTGGCGTTGTAAGGGGTAATCTCAGGAACTACTGGTCCGATTTGAATAATTCTTTAAGTTTTCGTTTAGGACATTGTTTAGGTGCTGAACCAGGATCCAACCAACTTGCTGGGCGCTTACGGTTATCAAACAGAATCCATTTTTCACCGCAGGTAACAATGCGGTTCAAAATTCCTTCATTTGTGTGTCTGTTGAGCAGTGCAAGGCACGTCTCGACGCGTACTTCGCGCTGGCGATCATTGAGTTCGTGGGGCACCCATTTGTCAAGCTTTTTTACCTTGCCAATTTGACGCACATGGACCAATATTGTTTTGACGCTAACGTCGAAAGCTGCTGGTAATTCAGCCGTAGATTGTGTATCATCAGCTTCCACAATCGCCTTTAATTCATCATTGTCGACCAAGTCTTCAGACGACCGCGAGGTTCATTTTTCAGGTCGAAATTCCCAGAACGGAAGCGAGCAAACCAATAACAGGTGGTGCGTTGGTTTGTAGTGTTAGCTCCGTAAACGTCGTTGATGTTGCGTGCCGCTTGTGCCGCGTTGCTGCCACGACGGTACTCATATTCCATAATTACTCGAATTTTTAACGTATCCATGATGACAAAAAAGATTGAAATGCGATGAAAATGTAATACTAATCAATAAACAAATTACTACTTTTGGAAAAAGAATTCCATGTTTTTAAAATAAAATTAATTTTAAATTAGAAATTTTAGCCAAACAAAAATTATTTTGATTTGAAATGGCCAGTACTGCAGAACGGCAATTTCATAGGTAAAGACCTATTATATTGAATATACCCTTACGTAAAAGTCGTGGTGGTCTAGAGGTTTGACCGGTGGAATATTATTTCGACGTCCGCAGGTTCGAACCCCGGCATGTATCAACGAATGTTTCGGAATTCAAATTAAGTAATTTAAATTAGTAACACTATAGGCTGACGGTGAAAGAAAACATCGTGAGGAAACCTAAACCTGAGAAATGTTCTTGTAGTACTACTGTATGTGGGAAAAATATATAGAACTGTGGATTTCTCAGAGTTTGAAATCGCCAATAAGTCGTGGGCTGGCGTGATGATTATTATCCATACCTTCCTTCGGGAAGAGGCATATGCCCTGAAGTGGGTCTCGTACAGGCTGTGATGATGATGACTTGTAAATTACTTCGGTACTTTTATCTTTATATGCAACTAGCTGTTACCCGTCTGCTGGGCCCGCTAGTTACTATTATATAGATTAACTAGCGGGCCCGGCAGACGTTGTTCCGCCCTGATTATAAAAAAATCCTGGACAAATTATATACCAAAACGTTCCTCGTGAAACACTGGTGAAAACCGCATAAAGATCCGTTCAGTAGTTTTTGAGTTTATCGCGAACAGACAGACAGACAGACGCGGTAGGGGACTTTGTTTTATACTATGTAATGATGATATACAGAATTAAATTCAGTGAATATAATATTTAATAGTTTTTATTGAAATGGTTTCATAGATTTGAATAAGACTAAATTAATTATTGAAAATTATAATGAATCATTTGATTAACAAGATCAATTAAAAAGTATCGGTTGATTCTTATATCTCTATATTTAAAAAATAAAATAAAGGGTGCAAGTCAGATTTTATACGTTTTATACTCAACTGGTTTATCGGCTATTGACAGTATTTGTGGGTGGCGTCAGCAGTGCACAAACATGAACAAGGCCATGCTTACAACAAGGCCATTTTAATATCGACAGCCTTTATTTGATTTGAAACGTGTAATACAGTAGTGACGTAAAAACTGTTGTCTTGTTTGTACGTTTACTTCTAAAAAAAATTAATTAAAACGATGTATAGCATATTAAAGTATCATTTTAAAATATTCATGTACTATTTTATAATTTTATTCAGTTCCATCTTCTTAGCACCAGTTTTTATGTTGAGGCCGAAAAACGTCGCTAATGGACTGTAAGTTTGTATATTTTTAATTTCTTGTATACTTTTAATAATTTAAATAGTTATATTATGAGGTATAAATACTTTATTAGTTTTAAAAAATAACAGGAAAGCAATGCAGTAGGTTATTTTAGAGTTCATTCTTTTCTATGCTTTTATTTAATTAGAATTAAAACTGGTTTACACATTTCTTTTCATTATCATTACATATTATAAAACAAAGTCCTCTGCTACGTCTGTCTGTCTTTTTGTTCACGATAAACTCAAAAACTACTGAAAGGATTTTCATGAAATTTCATATGGTAATAGTCTATACACCGATATAACATACTAGCCGACCCGTGCCAACTTCGTTGGGCGGTAATAGGCATTATCAAGCTACAACTTTTCTCTAGAACTCAATCTTTATATCTCATAATTATGGCAGCGTTCGTAAGAAATGTTTTCATTCGACCATTTTTCTCCGACTCCCCAGATATTACCCTATTTTTTTTTTTTTTTTTAACGTGGAGAGAAAATCCATCATGGACTGTCAGCCCCCGGGGGAGATATTACTCCCTACAAACTCACAAACTTTACCTCTTTATAATATTATTATAGATTATATAATTAGTTAATAGCTTCTGCCCGCGACTTCGCACGCGTGGAATAATTGTTTTGGGCTTAGACGCAGCGGAAGCTCTCAAAAGGAAAAAAGCCCCGATTTTAAAACATTTTTCATTGTTGCTCCGCTCCTGTTGCCCTTAGCGTAATGATGTATAGCCTATGACACTCACAAATAACGTGGCTTTCTATTGGTAAAATAATTTTCAAAATCGGTTTAGTAGTTCCTGAGATTACCCCCTACAACGTCACAAACTCACAAACTTTACCTCTTTATAATATTAGTATATAGATTATAGCCCCTGCCCGCGACTTCGTCCGCCTAGTAATAATTACTACTCTGGGCTAACGCTGACACATAGCAGAAGCTCTCAAGAAGAAAAAAACATCTCGATTTTGAAACATTTTTCATCTGTGCTCCGTTCTTATTAGCCTTAGCGTGATGATATATAGCCTATAACCATTCTCGATGAATGAGCTATATAATACTGAAAGAATTATTCAAATCGGACCAGTAGTTCCTGAGATTACCCCTTACAACGCCACAACGTCACAATCTCACAAACTTTACTTCTTTATAATATTAGTATAGACTAGTATAGACTAGCTCCTTTGTCGACGTGTATTAGTTACTTTGAGCTAACGCTAAAAAAATCTGATGTTAAAACATTATTCATTGGTGCTCCACTCCCACTGGTGTTAGCGTAATAACGTATAGCATATTATAGCCTTCCTCGATAAATAAAATCTAACACTGAAATAATTTTTCAAATCGAACCAGTACTTTCTGAGATTAGCGCGTTCAAGCAAAAAGTTCAGCTTTATATATTACATGGCATGTTTTACATATATATCACATTCGTATATATGCATATCTTACTTATAAGAAAACACAAAAGAGAAGACATTTTATGCAAGAACTGGATGAAGTTTCATGAAAGTTCGTAAGATTCGCCAACTCACAGATATTGCCACTAACTACTAGGTGGATCTACTTCACTTACTTCCATAGATCAATGTCATATGGTATATTATTTTGAGGGACAGCAGCTGAATTAGATACTGTATTCCTATTAAAAAATCGGACAATACAAGAAATTTATAATACGGGATCTCGCGAATCATTCACTAAATTTCAGAAATTGGATATCTTAACATTGCTCCCGATACATTAGTGCAAGTAAAGTTACTTGTTAACTTTGATATCACCAAGTTTGATTGACCAAATAGTATATCTTAGCAGTTCTCTTTGATAACAGAGACGGTCTTCGTACCTGTGGAAGTGTTGTTACGTTTATAACTGACTTTCAAATCGATTTTTGAAGAAAGGTTGTAGGTGGTAGAGCCACGCTGAAACTATTACTGGTGTCAGCATGAATGGGTCGGCTCATCCGGGGTACTACCACCCTCTCACAGAAACACCGACTTGAAGTAACAGTGCTTGCATCCTTGCGTTTCGTTTGGTCAGTGAGAGCGCCGGAGGCCACCTCCCCTCCCCTCTCCCCCCTCCCCACAAACACAGGCTGGCAACACTCTTGCGACTCCCCTGGTGTTGCTAGTATCTATGTACGGTGGTGATCACTTAACATCAGGTGACCCAATTACTCGTTTGCCTTCTATGATGTAAAAAAAATAGTTTTCTTGTACTAAAAATTGTACTAAAAAACAAAACGTGAAATGTTTTTGCAATGAATATATATATGTAATTGGGGTACAATAAAGTTTAAATAAAATAAATAAATAAAAATAAAAATTAGTCACATACACATCACATATGTGATCTTCATTCTCTGCCTTAAAAAGTATGTATTGGTATGTATGACAGTATTTCCATACTGACAGGACAAAGGGTTTATGTAGTTATTTAAGGATTAACATTTTTCTGACGTAGAGATAAATTTACGAATCACGTATAAATGTAGAATGATTATTGGTAATAGTAGATAATTCACTTCTGAGCAACACGTTCTAAGGTTCTTAATACTATAAATGCAGCTAACCAGTGAATTCCATCGTAAATAACATACATAGGCACATACCCCTTAAATTTCCTTTTACTTGAAATACCTGGTAATATGAGAGAAGTGTTGTAATATATATTTATTTTTGTTTTCAGTCTTTATGCTTCTGTTATGAAACAATTATTCAGGATATACGATTTGGAATGGCGCATAAGAAATGGTGAAGTTTTAGGCGAAAAGTGTGGAGCAATAATAATTGCTAACCATCAGTCAGCCTTTGATGTATTGGGTACAGATTTGTATATATTTTTATATATGAAAAAAAGTTATAATAAGTATGAATATGTATAAATTTAGGTATGTTAAGTTGAGTTTTAATTTATAGGTATGTTCCATGCTTGGAAACACGTTGGTAAAATGTGTGTCGTAATGAAAAAAGAGTTAATTTACGCAGGGACATTCGGTCTCGCAGCCTATCTAGGAGGCACCGTATTTGTAGATCGAAGGAATCCTAAAAGTGCGTACAAAACCCTTGAAGCAGCAACAGATGTTTTAACGAAGCAGAAGGTTAGATTACTTTTTATAAACAATGTATATTATTTATTCCATACATTTTAAAATTATTTGTAAATAGCGGCCTGCTCGGCGTCGCATGAGTACATTGTACTTAGTATTGCCAAAGTACAAAACCAAGACGAGACTTGGCTTGATCTTGGTATTGGTCTTGCGTCAGTACACCTGGTCTTGGTCTTGGTAAAGTATACGCAATGCTGTGATACACTTGTTGCACAGTGAATAAAGAGGTGTCTTTGTCAGTAAATTATCAAATAAACAATCATATTCGCCAGTCGACTGATTGTCAAGCAAAATATCGCGTAACATAAATTGTTATACTGAATCTATTGCTAATTATTAGTGGACGTTATTTAATGATGAATTTCCGCAAAGTAAGGTATTTTTCAATCAAGTGGGTCTTTTGTGTTAGTTTTAAACTTTGTTGAATAAACTATACTTATTTTATTAACGTGGAGAAATCTATTATGGATATGCTACTCTCTCGGGGGAGAGAGTGGTTTATGGCCGACTCCCACGGACTAAAACCCCACGGTGTACCGATAGACCGTATTGTTGGGGCGGCAAGGGTTCGTTCTACGCTAATCACCTTGGATAGCTGTCCTAAAAGTCCGCCCGGCGGAAGGTGACCGCCGGGCTCCCATCTAATAGAGAAACAAACTAGGTACACATCAGCTGCCTCCCCTCGTCAGCTGGACCTATGCAATGAGGAGATGGCCCCCCGGCCCATTCGCTCTGGTCTGGGTACGGTGGCAGGAGGAGTTGAGCAAATCACCGCCTCCTCCCGCCGGTCCTTTGTTGGCGGAAAGAGCCACTTAGAGGATCCACCTCACGGGCCCTCTCCACCCCCTTCTTCTGAGAGATGACCGAGTATGGTTTCGGCCATGCTTGGCAGCGACAAATCCCCAATGCCCCCTGCCGCCGCAGCCAGAATGCAACTCTCTTCCTCTCACGTACCACACTCAAACAAAGTATGCTGCGTGGTGTCCTCGTCAGCGCCGCATTCGTGGCATGCGGTAGTCGATTCTCTGCGAGCGATCTGGTGCAGGTATCACCCGGCCATCGCTCGCACGTTTCCCATATAGAGTCGGCGGCACCCAGCACTCGGCCCCCCTATATTGGGGAGCAGTCGGCTGAGCGCCACCACTGCTCGAGTAACACGTGGTCTAAGCCTCGCAAAATGGGTCTCGAAATGCCAGCGCCCATCCAGATGAAGTATCTGGGCCTCATCCTGACACGGACACCATTCACAATTATATGGGCCTCAGGTCGTACACTTCGCGGAGGCCCCTGAAATAGTATGGCCTCGGTCTTCTCGAGGGACACCCTGAGGCCTATCCGTCGGATATAAATGCATTTATTTTTTTAATATTTATTAGTTAAAATTATTTGGGTGTTAGATGGAAAGAATCGTGATTGATACCGATACTAGAATGTGAGACCCAGAATGTGAGATCTAGATTGTGAGACCTAGAACATGTATCAAAATCGGTATTGTAACGAAGTACTCAATAATGTTCAAATTTAACATAAATAAAAGTCCTCCAGGGCCAGTCTTATCTTGCAAGGGTCTGTCTGTATTAGTCTTGCTAAAATTCGGTAGTCTTGGTCTTGGTCTTGCAAAAACGCAAGTACAAGATCAATTTTGGGCAACACTAATTGTACTACTGTGGCGTCATAAGTGTTTAGATCCATGTTCACCACTTTGATATTTATAGTTCAACAAAATCATAAAAGAAAAGAATCGTAAAGATTTTTTTTTTAAGTGCGTAATTTTAAGCCTATAATATTGTGTAAAGTATTTTATATTATCTCATAAAGTTTTGCCAGCATTATCAAAGCAAGCGTCTGAAAACACAGTAAAAACCTTATGGAAGAAATTCTTTCTCTAAACGATCCGTATCATATCGTTAATACCTTTTCCTCAATTTAGAAGAAATAATGTAACATAGACAGGAAAAGCGACTTTGTTTAATAATACTTATAGACTTGAATTACGATCTGATGTTATCGTAACTACAATGGAATTACATACATTTTAGAATTTACAACACAATATATAATAATATATTGTGATCTTACATGGGCGTAGTCAGGTGCAAAGAAGGGGATAGCTGTCCTCTCCCCTACCGTCTAGCAAGTTATGACTAAGTACTCGGTCGGAGTGCTCCCGAAGTAAAGACTAAAAGGTTTCAACCATATTTCTTGCGAAATGGTTAAAAAAAAATCGTTGGCAAGTGTGTGTTGTGCGCTTTTGGCTCCTGGTCTATATAATACAGATAACTTTCAATATTGCTACGTCCCGAAAGCACCTACATTAGTGGGAGTGTGAGTAATATGCGACTCTTACAGCCATATTGTCAAGTTAGGTCTTACGTCTCCTGTGGTTGATACGGTAAAACTGTGTGTTTTAAATATCGGTGCTATTTGGATATGAAGTGGATACTGAATAGCTCAGATCGTGCTTCAATTTCATAGAGCATCCAAGTCCCACATCACCCTCCAATGCAATCTGTAGTGTGAGACGAGTTTCTAGCTTCTAGATCTAATAGCAAAGATCCAGCCTAATAGACAACTGCAACATAGGAAATCGTATGGCGGCCATCGCCCTCAGCGGTTTATTCAGTGTAGCTATATGATATTCTATCGATACTTTTATCAGACTACTTACTTTTTGATATTCACAATTATAGGATTTTTTTTATTTACTCTAGATCAGTAACCGCATTGTTTGAAAAAATGGGAACATAATAAAAATTAAAAGTATTTAAATAGATTTTGTAAAAAATATACTTTTGTTTTGTAACAGGTCTCTACTTGACTATGTTTTTAAATAAGTGCATGTTCATAATAATAAGTAATAACCCTTTTTTTTCGATATAATAATAATAATAAAAACATGGAAGTATGCAGTTTAAACTTCTTGGATTTAATTATGTGAAAAAATTATAAAGCTTTCCACTTATACATTAAAACAGTTCAATTTATTTAAGTTAATATTGGTGTAATAACATTCGAAACACCTTAATTGAAATGAAAATAAATATGGAGATCGGTTAGTTATTTTAAGTAATTTAAGTCTAGTTAAAATATTATAATGTCAAATTAATTTCAGACAAAGATTTGGGTGTATCCTGAAGGTACAAGAAATTTAGAGCAGAAAACAAAGCTACTGCCTTTTAAAAAGGGTGCATTTCAAATGGCTGTAGTCGCACAGGTGCCCATAATTCCTGTAGTCTTCTCCCCTTATTACTTTATAGATAGAAAGAAAAAAAAGTTCGACACAGGTATGCTAGCAATCTTAAACGTGTTCATTTTTGAGAATATCATAAATCTATTCAATAAAGTCATAGTAAACTCCCATGTAATTATCTAAACACTCGTTGCGATGTTTTGTGATTGGTTGTATTGGCAACTGGTCAATATCTATATGGTCATTTTATCTGTTTGTGAAACTAAATATAATCTATGGTAACAAACTTTTTCTGATTAGATCTTATAGTTAAACGATTTCTTAATTATTTCAACATCCATTAGGAGTACACGACAAATTTCCAACACCGTATTAACTTAATTCGTAATTATAGGAACCCGTTTCTCATGAGAAGATTTTGAATACTGTATTTTATTTCGAATTTACCTCTAAACGTTCATTAAGTAGATTAATCATTTTTCAGGATATATGACAGTACAATGTCTAGAGCCAGTACCGACGATCGGGTTAACGCTCGAAGATGTACCTGAGCTATGTGAACGACTGTACAGAATTATGTTGGAAGCTTACGAAAAACTTTCTGATGAAGTTATAAGCAATGTATCAAAGAACAATGAATAATATAGATATTTTAACAATACATTATGTAAATTACTAATTTTATATACAAACTAGCTGACCCGTGCAACTTCGTCTGCACCCAATCGGTTATCACTGGTGCCAATTATATTTTTAAACGCGAAAAATTTTAATATAGGTAATTAAAACCTTATTGCAGCCACACCATCGGTTTCCAATTGTGAATCCAAACTATCAAGGGACTCAATCAAACATATACCCAGATGGTATATGAGAAATCTTTTAAAATATGCCTACAACCCGTTCGTAGCAACCAACATATATTGGTGGTAATGTGAAAAAAAGGTTTAAAGGTCTATAGACCCCCCAGTTTCTAACGAAGTTCCTTTCCCTTTTTTGTAGACGTTTACTATACAGTCAGTAGAGGTTACATTATAAAATATCAAGTTGATAGAGTTAAATTGTAAATTAAACGATAAAATGTATTCATAAAATAAAATAATGATAAATTAAACACTGAATAATATCATAACTATTTTCAACTTGTATTAAAACTTTTTCACACTCCATTGTATTGAAGAAAAATATAAATATTAAAAAGATATGAGCACGACGCGTCAAATGTCACTTGCCTGTAACTATTTGTCTAAGAGCTAGCAACGGTTTCGAAAAAGAAAATAAGCCAGTTTTTATATATCTTTATGTTCTTCCGAACAGAGTGCGGGCTACCTGGCTGCCGGTAAATGTTGCGTTTATTAGTGCATATCGCACCTTTACAGGCAAAAATTTTGATTTTTATATAATTTTTTAATGTTTTGTTTTTTACTAACTTAGAAACGCTATTAAAACATGAAATTATCATTGCCAGACATTTTTGTTATTAACAATAATGTGCCCGATGCTATTTTTTTTGTAAATAAAATAAAGTATGTCCAAACCATGTTAAGATAGCTGTAATTTTAATATTATTATTATTTAATTTTTAATGAAGGCTTAGTCGCCTTCTCGGCTATATCGCCTAAGTGACATACAACTATATAACAATAAGAATGACAATACACTTAACAATAGCTTATATTAATTTTGTACAATTCTTTAGCATCTTTCGAAGTGGGGTCAGACAATAACGAATTGTACAAACCGGTGTGGAACGAACCAGAAGCATTAAGCCGAGATCTAATATCTTCGTTTCGAACACATTCTGCCAGGATGTGGTGCACATCATCGATGAGCTCACAACTCTGGCAGAGTGGTGATACTACTTTACGCATCAGGTAGGCGAACTTTTTACATGGGATGTGTTCTGAGCGTAATCTTATTCCTGTGATTGCTTCCCGACGGCAAATCGTATTGTCATCAATCCATGGTGACCTTAAGGGGCGTGGCTGAATCGTTCTGTACCATATTCGTTTTGTTTTAGAAAGCTCATCAAAGTATTCCTTCCAATGCGAGTAACAGCTATTTTTAAATACTGAGCATACATCCAAGTAAGTTGGTAAAATATTAATAGGAGTACCTTCGGAGGATCCTTCTCTAGCCAAAAGATCAGCTCTTTCATTCCCAGTTATACCTATATGAGAAGGGATCCATTGTAAAACAATTACTTTGTTCTTTGCTTTGAAATCTAGTAACTGCTTCAAAATAGTGTATTTAAGCTATCGGTATTCCTCGAAAAGTCGAGGTACATCGCGCTACCTGTTGAAGAACACTTTTTGAATCGGATAAAATAACAATCTTAATGGACTCAGTTGATTGTGCAAATGATAAGGCCTCTGCAATTGCTATTAATTCAGTGAGCATAATTGAAATATTTTCATCAATTTGAAATTTCATAAAAGTTTTGGAATTTGACTCAAAAAATGCGGCTCCTAAATAATTACCAGCTTTAGAACCGTCAGTGTATATTTTAACAAAATTTTGATAATATTCATTTATATATTGAAGACAAATATCTTTTATTTTAACAATATCATATTGACGCTTTGGCTTCCAAATACCATCTACATTTATTTGAAATATATTTTGCAAATCAATGTTATCGACCCAGGTGTGTAAAGTGAACATTTCATGTTTTATACTTGTTTGACTTGGAGTATTTTTATATTGAGAAAAAATAGTGGTCTTTTTCTTTTACGCCAATAGAGTGATTGGAAAGAGGTGGACAATTCTTCTGATACATAAGTTAGTTCGTTCTTTTCGAATGACATAAATTTAAATAGAATTTTGCCAGCTTAATATTGTCTCCTGAGATGTAATGGACATATGCTCAATTCGCTTTCAATAACATGGATTGGAGTACTTCTAATGAAACCCCCGATAATTCTCATGGCCTGGTTTTGGATTTTTCCAAGTTTATAGAGGTTAACCTGAGCACTACTATCATAAAGAAAGCTGGCGAAAGCTGGCATAGTTAATTCGACTGCGTGTAATATTGAAGTATAAACGAACTAAATGTTATGGATGAACACCCCAATTAAAACCGGCTAATGCTTTGAAAACATTTAGAAACTTAGAGCTAGATACTGCAACTGCATTGATATGTATACCCCATTTTATGTATGATAAAGATAGCGATAATTGTTGAAGCACCTGTTATAGACGCATGTATTCAAGATGACGTCAGTCTTAAGCCATATGTCTACGTTTATCGTTGTTTTTCGTTTACGGTGTTTACGGTGAAATCTCAATATCATAATGGTTATAAAATGAAATATGTTCTTTGCAATGAAAAAATAAAATGGTTTGAAATGAATTATTTTATTTATAAAGAATATCATCGGGCACATTATTATCAATAACAAAATTGTCTGGCAGTGATAAATTCGTGTTTTTAATAGCGTTTAAAAGTTACTGAAAAAAAATGTTCCATAATTATTTATAACCCAAAATTTTAACCTGTAAAAGTGTGATGCGCATTAAAAAACACAACGTTAACCGGCTACCAGGTATCCTGAATTTTGTTTGGAAGGGCATAATATATCTTCATTTTAAAGAACCAGCTTTTCTAAAATTCTCGTTCTTTCAACATTGCTGGCTCTTGTACTAAGGTGTCGCAAAAAAGTCTAGTTACATTAACTACAATTTTTTGTCTTTCGTTATCCTGGAGAACCCCTTGCGTTTTATGGGACAAAAAGTATCCTAAATGTAACCTTGGAATATTAGTTATTATTGTGTCAAGTTTCGTTAAAATCGGTTCAGTACTTTCAGCGTGATGCGTGTTCACAGGGACAGAAAGACAGACAGACAGACAGACAGACAAAAATTGTAAAAAGACTATTTTTGGCTTCTATATCGATAACAAAGTCTACCCTGATCAAATTTTTCAAAAAATATTTAATGTACAGATTTGACCTTGCTACAGTTTTATTATAGTATCTTAATATATATATTTCTTGTGTGCGTGTGTATGTGACTGAACTCCTCCTAAACGACTGGACCGATTTTGATGAAATTTTTTGTGCGTGTTCCAGTGGATCCGAGAATGGTTTAGATTCACAATTGGACCCGGTAGGTGGCGCTGCGGTTGACTTTTGGGATTTATATTTTTTATTATCAAGGCAGGACAACGTCCGCCAGGTCCGCTAGTAGATTAATATTTTTTCGAGTTAGACCGATAACAGAATTTCAAGCTGAGTAATTAACATGACATGTTTACATAAGATATTTCGTAGCTATGTATGTGTCGCGGTACGTAATTACAATAACATTAGAGTCGCACCTCGCAATCGCGTATTCGAAAGCGTATCATCAAAATCATTATTTGTAGCCTAAATGTCGCGTCGGTCATAAAAATATATTATATTAATTTATATAACCGAGATTCTAAGCTCAGTTTGTATGACTTTTTTGATTATTTTAATAATTATGAAGTAATTAATAGAGAAAATCATGAAATATATACTAGTAGTCGGTTTCCATTACTTTTTATCAAGTATTACGTGGCTCTGTAACATAATCAGAAGCTACAGTCATAAATGAAAGTCATAAAAGTAAATCATATAGAGAAAAACATGTTTATCTTAATAATGCTATCAATATATTGTTATTTCTGTTTATACATTTTTTTTAATTCTTGATAGATATCGATTGCAGAGGCCAATGATAATGAATATATCATTATATTATTAAAAAAAATCTTTATAAAGACAGATCTACAAATAAAAATAAATGTCCGTTTAAATTTTTCTTTTATCTAAATATTTATTATAATTTGTCGTTCGTGACATGATTACAATATTTATAAAATGCTCTTCTACTGTAATGTGAAATGATACTAATTTGAACAAATAGTTAAAATTATTTTAGACCTAAAATCATACACTTCTTAGTTCAAATTATAATTATTGTTGGGAAGTAAAAAATAATCAAAAAACGTCAGTAACTCTACCGAGAGACATTGGGGATATTTATTGCTAGCTGTCGCCGTCAAGCAGGAGGGCGCGGGGCAGTGTTGCCACGTGACCATAGTGCTAAATCTAAAAGGGCGCTTATATATATCTCGCATGAACCGTTATGAGCGGAGGAACTGTATTAGCACTAACTAGCTATTAACACACTCAAAGTGCGATGAAGTTTCACTTGATAGTGTGTCCGAACACTGCATCGATCAATCTTTGAAACTGGTTCGATCTTTCGATGTAGATGAATCAATTTTTTATCCAGATCATTTTGTAAGTCCTCCTGCTGAGCTACTACTTTCTTTCAGTTGAATATCTGTTGTCAAGCACCTATTGGTGTGTTCCGGCAACTTCACTTGAGAGACAGTCCTCTCTGGATTTAGCGTGTTTAAAATCTTAGACCATATTCGTAATTATAATCAAATGCTAAAGCATATAAAGTATAAAAAACAGATCTGTTTTGGGTCCTTTTTGCAGAAAAAAATAGAACTGATACAACGAACTCCGTCTACTTAAACATAAATTTATTGTCATTTTTGGTAAATTTTGAATAAATCAAAATTTTTACAAGCATTACAGTAATGGATTAACGCATTAAGCGCTAACTTCTAAAACTTTTCAAACAGAGGTAAAACAAAGTAAATGTAAAAAAATGAGTAATATATATCAATAGTCGTCTAAATTAAATAAAAATAATAATATATACGAGAGACATTTTTACGATAGTACACAAAATATAAGACTTTTAAGTATACGTAACTCCTTTAAAATAAACCAAGATTAGGTCAAGATTTGTAGATAGGAATTATGAATGGAAAATTCGTTCCGCTACTGTACACAAGGAGAAAATATATTTATGGTATCTATATATTTATTGCAATGGCATTTAATAAATCCGTAGCTATATTATAAATTGATTAATATACAATTCCCAAAACTAACATGATATCGGTACACAGGCTTTCATGTATCAGTGATTTGTTTTAGGACATACCTGTAAGTTAGCATCGAATTGTATTGACACATAAAAAAGGCTCTGCTGATCTTGAATCCTCTCTGTCAGTTAGTAGAATTAATTTTCTGTTAGCTAGCTCTAGTCTAGCTCTAAAGTCTAGCTAAAAGTTTCATGCATGCTTTAGAATAACGGAGTAGTTATCGACGACATGAATAAAAAGCATTTTAGTTAATTTCACAGGAATAATCACTACGAAACACTACATTTCTCATATTACACCTCCAACACTGTTTTCACCAAGCTCAAGTACGCCCATGTGTGGAATATTGCTGTCACGTATTGGATGGATCAGCCAAATATCAGCCGGTTGCTCTTGACTCCATTGAGCCTCGTGCCCGTCGGCTTGTCGGTGATCAAGCGCTGTGGGAGGCGAGAATGCTCAGTTTAGAGCATCGACGAAAAGTGACTTGTCTCTCAGCGTTTTATAGGTTACACTTTGGAGAGTGTGCACAGAAATTGCATAAAATAATTCTACCGTCCCAATTCCATCAGAGGACGACTAGACGCCGTGAAGATTTCCACCCTTACGTGGTTGATATTCCCATAATTCGTATGAAGCAATTTGTTTCCACATTTATTATACGTACGGCCAAGGAGTGAAACTCACTCCCGCCGTCTGTTTTCCCGTCATCTTATAACTTGGGAGTCTTTAAGAGTAGAGTGGACAGGCGTTTTGAGGGTAAGCGCGATACATCGTCGGCCCCATCGTTACTTACTATCAGGTGAGGTTGTGGTCAAGCGCGTATCTGTTGCACATTAATAAAAAACTGTTGTTTTGCTGAAGATACAAACACTGCCCTAATACTCAATTACCATTTATTGCTGAAATATGTATTAAAAAGAGTCAGTGTTACTTTTCCAATTATTATTTAATTGTGTGTTATACGTTAAGATATTCGATAAAATAAATATTCTGTGGGAATCAGTTAACAAATTAATTATGGTCACCGGAATCAGGCGGATATCAACTACCAATCTAAGTTAAGTAAAAAATAAAAAAAGAATGTTGAAGAAGTCGAGTCCTCGTTCAAATTGTTTATTGCGAGTAGAATACTATATTTTTTGTTAGTAATGAAACTTTAACTAATAGGTAACTATTATATCACAAAAAAACTAACTAGCAGGCCCGGCGGACGTTGTCCTGGCCAGATAATAAAAAATATAGACACATTATATGCCTAAATCTTCCTCGTGAATGAATCATTTTATCTACTGGTGAAATCCGCGTGTAAATCCGTTCGGTAGTTTTTGAGTTTATCGCGACAGACATACAGACGCGTCAGAGGACTTTGTTTTATACAATGTAATGATAGTAATAAGAACATAACATTTTAATTTAATTGCAAATAAAATGATTATTTATAGTTAACATACATACATGGTTTAAATATATTTTTTCCCAATAAGCAATTACAATTTTATTTTTGGTAACGTTAAGAAAAACTTCCTAATTGGATAATTTAGAATTTGACGAAGGACCTCTTAAAATTGAAATTAAGAGTGGTCCTTTGGACAGAGTTTTCTGTTTCAATATTCCTATGATATTTCTGGATGAGAACGAAAAAAAATCGACTTTTCGGAACTCCCTAATACAGTATATACATTGAGCTCCTTTATAACTTGTTTGTTTATTGCAGGCGTAGTCGGCAAACCAAACCGAAGCTCGAAGACAGTCGATGTTTTCAACTGAAGTTCTTTAACAAGAACATGTTTTCGTCTTGCAAAGACGCCTTAAACATTTTATTACGCATATCATTAGATTTCAAACGTGTTGAATAGAACTGACGCGTATATTGTTGATTGTGTATATTTTATAAGAAGGTGAAATATAATAATGTATAACAAATTAAAGTATTATTTTAAAATGTTCTCATACCATTTATTATTACTATTGAGTACCGCTTTATTGATGCCATATTTTATATTAAGACCTAAAAACGTCGTTAATGGATAGTAAGTATATGAATTAATCTTGATATTTAATATCGCCTCATACAAGAAACACAAGATGCTAGTTTTATTCACGTGTGTTTTGTGTTTTCACTTTGCATTATATATAACATCTCTTTTTTACTCTTTTGTTACATTAATTATATTTAATATTAATTTTTGAAATCAAATAGTATATTAAATGTATTTGGCGTTATTATATTGTTATTTGTTATATGTATATCTCGTATGTACCTAATGTGTGTTATAAACATTAAATTTTGTAACAATATTTTTCCCACAAATACATTCAAGAAACTAGACGGATTCTAGTGAATTTGGTATGTAGGTCGATTATGTATAATAATAATATAAATAAGATACAGATTTATCATTTTATCTCCCATTGCGATTGGCGGCTAGCACATATAACAATCTGATATGGTCATTGATATCATTTTTAATAACGCTGAAAAGTAAATAAGAGCTTATGTATTCGTGACATTAAGTGAATCTCGATAGAAATATTCTCTAATTTGATTACTATTAAATAACTGACTATTTTATGAAACTAGCTGAATTAATTACCAATTTTTCTTGACGGTAGGGAAATTAACTTATATTCAATTTTAAATTCAAAATTTAGTACTATGCCGCATAGCTCGATCCCCTGATGATGTATATGATATATGAAAGTGAAATTATAAAATTAAATCGTGCTATTATGTTAATTTATACTAATAATATAAAGCTAAAGAGTTTGTTTGTTTTAACGCGCTAATCTCAGGAACTGAAACTGGTCTGTTTTGAAAAATTCTTTCACTGTTAGACAGCTCATTGAAAAGGTCTCAGAAATACTCATTAAAAATAGAGAAAACTCTATGAGCCTGGACAAATTTTCTCATAATTACTGATATTTTAATCTACCTATATATACATTATTTCCGTTCCCTTAAACGGAAACTCGTAAATTGTTATAAAAATACGTATCAGATTTGTGAAAATGGTTTTATTTATTTTTTAATTTAAATTTTAAACAGAAGTTTTAAAAATTGAATTATATATATATTGTCAGGATTATTAAGAGTATTTCTATAAGAATTACAGGAAATAATAAGAGAAAAATATAATAACAAACATATGTGAAGTCCTGGGGGCATTTTGTATAATATTAATACCATTGGGCATATGTTTATCTTATTACCATATTGATAAGTTATTGGTTAATTGCTAATGTATCAGTTTATGATTAATATGGCAAAGGTAGAGATCAATTTTGCAACCACATACAGACTCGACATGATTTTTGGTCGTAATGATTTAATAACCAGAATGGATAACAACAAGAATGAGTAAGTCAGGCGAAGTTTGAAAATAACACCAGTGACAGATAGGCTTTTGAGTCTGTGGACGGATATAGGAGTAAAGGAAGACCGATAAAGGTGTGGATGGATTGAATGAAAAATGATATGTGTATAAAAGGTGTGAATACTGAGATGATATCTGACAGGGAAGAGTGGAAAACATGTGCCGACCCTACTTAGGTGGGACACTGACAGGGGAGAGTGGTACAGGGAAATATGTTATGCCGACCCTACTTAGAAGAAGAATAATAATTCACTTTACAGTGTCACGTTTTGAGGCGAAACTGCACACGTGCAATTAATTGTTGTGAATGACGTTAAATAGCGTATTTGTGTTTTTATCAATGTTCTTTATTCTATTTTCTATTTCTATCTTTATCTATTTTACTGACATTTTTTTAATGTTTTTAGTGTTTATGCGACTACTTTGAAGCATATTTTAAAGATATACGGTTTGGAGTGGCGCATACGTGACAGTGAAGTTTTTGACGAAAAGTCTGGAGCAGTCATCATTAGTAATCATCAATCAGCTTTTGACATACTAGGTATATAATTATTCAATATATACTATTATTATACGTGCCATATAAGAAGAAAAGATTTGATTTTTTGTTTTTTATATCAAGTACTAGCGGGCCCGGCAGACGTTGTCCCGCCCTGATTATGAAAAAATCCTTGACAAATTATATACCAAAACGTTCCTCATGAATCACTTTATCCACTGGTAAAAACCGCTTGAAAATCCGTTCAGTAGTTTTTGAGTTTATCGCGAACAGACCGACAGACAGATGCGGTAGGGGACTTTGTTTTATACTATGTAATGATAAAGAGAAATGCTGGTCGTTGAGGTGTTTGAAAAACACTGTTTTAAGATTCGTGTATTGCTGTCTTTCTCTACGCGAATTATCGAATAATGTGCAAGAGAGGTGAATCCAGTTTAGACTAGTTACCCTTATATGTTAAAACTAACTGTGCCCGCGACTCCGTCGGCGTCGAACCTAATGTAAAAAAAATAGTGACTATTAAAATCGTCCATTTACTTATCTACTATTCTCTCGTACTTAAATCGCGTCGTCATTAAAATTACAATAACTTTTGATAGAGTGAACCGATTTTAATGAAACAAATATTAAATGTTACTCGAGGATATGCTTTACGATGAAGTTTTATCGTGAAAACGCAGTACTTTAGCAGTGTTTAAACAAACAGACCGTAAGACATTTTTTAAAATGATTGAAATGTATTTTATTACTTATTCCAAGACACCTGTAACATTATTTTTCACAAAAATCTAAAAAGTACAGACACGTTAGATTTACATTCTTATTATATGTATAGAAACGTATGTCTATCTATGCGTCCGGTAGTTCCTTTTTAATTATGAGTGTGTTCATTCCACGTTTTGGCTATGTTTATTCTTATTATAATAATTTATTTATGGAACAAATAGAAACTTGAAAATGGCGGTGGTAGATACCGTATAAAATATATATATATAAAATATTTTCCCTAGCGCCATTGTTTAGAGATAAAACAGAGAAATACATTTGTGTAGAATAAACGCAGTCCGTTTTCCTAAAAAAGAAATAGAGTACCTATTCTTTTGTATTCATGGTAAGCAGTTATATCACGTGTTTAGTTTACAAAATATAAAAAATGTATTGCAAAATTAACTTATGCGACTACTATATTGTTTTGTAATCTTAACATAAAATATATATATTTTTAGGTATGTTCCATGTTTGGGGGTATGTTAACAAAATGTGTGCTGTTGTGAAAAAAGAGGTGCTTTACATGGGAACGTTCGGTCTCGGGATATATCTCATTGGCAGCGTATTTGTAGATCGAAAGAATCCAAAAAGTGCATACAAAAGCCTCGAAGCAACAACAGATGTTTTAACCAAACAGAGGGTAAGATCATTTTTAACGAGGTAACTAATATTATTTATTGTGTTTAATATTATTGTATATATAATACATTTTTTTTTAATATCTTATAGATTTTGACATTTGACCACAATCTCACCGATGAATAACATTGACAATGATTTTGATTGTACGATTGATGAGTTAAATGACGATGTGTTTCAAGATGGTAAGCACTTTAAATCTAGATAGAAAGACTCAAGTACAGCTGCCGGAATATACCCATGGGAGCTTGGCTATAAATTGTCAACTTGAGAGTAGCAGTTAACTAGGATCTTAGAAAAAGCTCTTGCATCATGCTGTGGCTTTATCATGACATTTTCCTTCACCTAAAGCTTCGGCATACACAAGCATTCGAACCTACGTAGATCGACACAGTTTCCGAAAATGCTAACTACTGAGCTATCGTCGTTTCAAAACTCTGATATGTGAATGTAGCTTGTAAAACTGAAGATAATTTTCGGTGCTTATTGCGTCAGTGGCAAGAAGCCTATACTGAGTAGTGAGTAAAAATAGATGACATGGATACATTCGTGTAAGTTCTGTGTTTCTAAGCCATTTTACTTAGTTTGTTCTTGATAGTTAGAACTTAGAACGAACTCAAGTGTTGTCAATGAAAACAAAATTGTAATAGTCCTTTTTTTCTTAAACTATCTTGGTCGAATTTCGACCACTAGACGACCACTAGTTGTTGCAATACTGTTATATAACGTAAAAAGTTTATAATTTATTTATCTACATTTTTAAAGTAAATACATCCATATAGCAAAAACTGTAGCCCATTGAACTAGAAGTAGGCATACCGAGAACATATATAATACATAATTTTAAATATCTAACCACAACACAGAAATAATGTTCCCATGTTAATATTATAACAATAATAAGAAATATTGTAATAAATTTATGTACGAAAAACAATGAATTTTAATTATGTGAAATAAAAGTTGAAAATCGTATACTGGTAAGATTAAACACATAAAAAAGTGAAAAATTAACAGAATTATCTAAATCTTGTCAAAATATCATAATACTTGTATTCATTTTAGACAAAGATTTGGATTTACCCTGAAGGTACAAGGAATTTAGAACAAAAAGCAAAATTGCTTCCATTCAAAAAGGGTGCATTTCAAATGGCTGTAGTCGCACAGGTGCCTATAATTCCTGTTGTCTTCTCTCCATACTATTTTATAGACAGAAAGAAACGAATTTTCGACACAGGTGAGCTAGCAATCCTCAACGTGGGATATTATTAAGAATACTAACTGTACCCGCAGCTCCGCACGCGTTTTTTTTTTTAATTGTATTAAAGAAATTTAAAATTCTGAGACTTGCACAATTATAGAAATGCTCTTTAAAACAGTTATAAGCACGACACTTACAGTAACATTAGATATATAAATACTAACAGTGTGTGAAATGACGGTTATCATCAGCAACATATTTGGAACCTTAACCTTAACTACCTCAGTGCTCACTTATACAGTATAAGGAACTACTGAAACAATGACTTAAAGATATTATTATAATGATATAATATGCCCATATTGTCAATAAGTAATACGTTTATGATCTATAATGTCTTATTAGATAGGCCCCTTCTAACTCCAAAATTACTATTAATAATTATAATGTTGAATTGAAAACAATGAATGAGCTGACGTCTTAAAATTTTGCATAAATATAAATCAAGATATGAAACTTGATATCTGCCTAAGCAGTTTTTAATATTTGACAATTTAAATAGTGCTCATTGAACTCGATACAATAGTCTTATATGTTACTATGGTTATTGTTATGGTTATTAGACGAAAGCGCGGTAATTTAAAAAAAATGGCCGCCAAAATGTCCAAAAATACAATATAAATCAAATTACATACATATATGAATTTCAATTATATTTATTCTTAGAGTCCAGTACAACGCACGTCATACGAACATGTTTAGAGTGGAGAACATAGTTTTTGCTAAATTTCACGCGGACGAAGTCGCAGGTAACAGTTAGTCTAAAATAGAATAACTTAAATTACTACACAATATCAGCTATCTGCCGGTGATAGTCCCGTAAAAATCGGTCGAACCATTTTGAAGATAGCACTGCGGGCGAAGCCATAGTTAACAGCTAGTCTAAATTAAAATGGACTAAATTACTTCTTATAATGGCCGCAATCTGCCAGTGAAAGTCCCGTAAAAATCAGTTCAACCGTTTCGGAGATAGCACAGCGGGTGAAGCCACGGTTAACAGCTAGTCTAAATTTAAAAAGGCTAAATTACTTTTATGATGTCTTCTATCTGCCGGTGAAAATCGGTCCAACCGTTTTGGAGTTAGTATTGCGGACGAAGCCACGGTTAATAGCTAGTCTAATTTTAAGTACCCTAATTAACCCGCTGTAATTTCAGCTATCTGCTACTACCACTGTAATTTAATTTTTGAGTTAAACATTCTTACATTGTAATTATACATTTTTGAAGGTGGTAGACCCACGCTGTAGCTATTACTAGTTTCAGCATGAATGGGTCGGCTCGCCCGGGGTAGTACCACCCGACCCACAGAACACCGACGTGAAGTAACAGTGCTTGTATTGTTGCGTTTCGTTCTGTCAGTGAGAGCACCGGAGGTCCACCTCCTTCCCCTCTTTCCCTTCCCCTTTCTCCTTTCCCTACACCTCCCCTATACACAGGCTGGCAACGCACTTGCGATTCCCCTGGTGTTGCTAGTGTCTATGGACGGTGGTGATCACTTAACATCAGGTGACCCACCTGTTCGTTTGCCTGCTTTTACCATTAATAAAAACATTCTAGTGAGTTGCATAATTATACAACTAATATTGTAAATGCGAAAGTCAGTTTGTTTCTTACGCATTCACGCCTTACTACAACTGACTACACCGGCACACAAAAAAAGGTTTGTATATTTGACGTTATCAACTACCAACATGTATTTCGACCCGCTGAATCCGAATCAGTTTGTCCGTACACTCTCAAAATCTCAAATAAATTGCATAAAAACGCAAAAACACCGAAAATTGGGTTTTTGATTATGAATATGATTATGAAAAAATTGTGATTTTCATATATTTTGATCCGCTGAACATGAATCTAAGTTTATTTGATCCAGAAGCAATTTTAAATATATGTAAGTAAGTAAGTACATCTCAAAATAACCCTATAAAAATTTACAGATTTAAAATTTTTGATAATATCAGATTTTAAACTTAGATTTCGTGCATCAGAAATACAGGAAACGTATTTAATCTGCAAATAAATGTATTTAAATTTAATTCGTGTTATAATTGCGACATTTTCCCATTGTATCGGTTTTTTACGATTTAATTAGTTATTAGAGGGTTAATGTTCGAAGTAAACTTCATATTCGGATGCAGCAGATCAAATTATATAAAACGAGTAGAACCGGGTCTACAATTTTTTTTTCTTCAATTTTAATTGTTATTAAAGCGAGTGAAGCCACGAGCAAAAGCTAGTAATATTATACACAAACGCGAACGAGGTCGCGGACGACTGCTAGTATTAAAATATGCGAAATAAATATAGGTCCAAATCTGAATCTTTATCTGTATCTTTTATCAGGTTAAATTATAACTCGGTTTTTCTCATAAGAAACTGCCGAGTACTCTTATGATTTTTGAGTTTGAAATGATTTTTAAATAAATTAATTATTTTTCAGGGTACATTATAGTGCAATGCCTAGAGCCAGTGCCGACGATCGGGTTAACTCTAAAAGATGTACCCGAGCTATGTGAACGATGTCACGGAATAATGTTGAAAACTTACGAAAATCTTTCTGACGAAGTTATGAGCAATTTATCAAAGAAGAACGAGTGATAACATAAAAAGTAAAAAATATATACTTATAGGGAATTGATTAGTTCATATCTTTATACTAAATATTTATATAAATATTAAAGATAATTGACATTTCAAACATAATTATCTGTACTCGAGATATTCCATAACCTTCTTTTTATTATATATGACCTTTCTTTTTGATCGGTCATTGTCCTTCGTTGTCAGGTAAGCAAAAACATATAATAAATATATTTTAGAGGCGTATTGTAATTTTTTTACGTATTGTTTATTCGTATCCATGGACATGCGTAAACAGAGAGTTGGTCATTTTCATTACCACGGGTATGAAGTCATAAATAGATTATAGAAGGACAATATCTGTAATCCCCATTATAATATGAATAATAAGAGTACATTTGAAATGTTGTTAAATCAATTTAATGACTGGTTTTAATTTATTTAGTTAATGTAGTTAATTTTCCTTCAAAAATTTTTTTTATACCACGACGGTAGCAACCAAGCATACGGGCCGCCAGATGTAAAGCGGTCACCGCAGCCTACGGACGCTTCTAACATCAGAAGTGTTACATGCGCGTTGCTGACCCTTAAATAATCTATTTATTTTCCCCTTGAAGCACTCCATACTGTAGTCCCCAGGAAGCTCATTCCACAACCAGATCGTTCGTGGAAGGAAACCCCTCTGGAACCGGACCCTCTGAGACCATTTTGGTTCAAATGTGTGGGGATGAATTCCCTGCCGATGACGAGCAGTGCGATGGTGGAAAGCAGTTACAGGCATAATGTTAAACAATTCCTCGGAATACAACCCATTATACAAACGGTAGAACAAACATAAAGAGGCGACGTCTCTCCGTAGACTTAATGGTTCGATACCGTTTGTGAGCTTGGGATGGTCAACAATTCTCAGAGCTCGTCTATGCGCCGAGTCAAATGGTCCAAGCTGATATCCAGGTGCTTCCGCCCAGAGATGATAACAGTACTCCATATGGTGTCGAACTTGCGTTTTGTACAACAACAGTCTTTGCCCAGGGATGAAGTACCGTTTCGCCTTATTCAGGATACCGAGCTTTTTGGATACCAGCTTAACCTTGTCTTCCAGATAACTGCAAAACTGAACGTCACTAGAGATGTTGACACCAAGGATCCCAATACTTTCTGCGATGGTAAGCAGTGCGTTCTGGAATTGTGGGGCCACAGTGAATGGTGTTTTTTTTGCAGTGAACACGCAAACTTGTGTCTTACTAGGGTTGAAACGCACTAGATTGTTCCGACCCCATTTGGATACTTTAGACAGTGTGTTCTCGATCTGAGACACAAGTTGTTTACGACTCTCCACCACAATAGATCGAGGGATGTTTGCACGACCCGTATGATATGCATCTCCAGTACTATCGTCTGCATAGCAATTAATGCCATCAATGGACAGCATATCATTAATATGCAGCAAAAATAATGTTGGAGACAATACGGAGCCTTGCGGGATGCCAGTATTTATGTCCATGCTTTCGGAGCAGCTACCATCCACTACTGTTTTTATATATCTGCCGGACAGAAAACTGGCAATCCATCTGCACAAACCCACCGGCAATCCGTAAGAAGGCAGCTTAGATAAAAGGCCCCAATGCCAGACCCGGACGAACGCCTTCGCTATGTCTAGGCTAACTACCAAAACCTCACCTTGACTCTCAATGGCTGAAGCCCATCGGTGTGTGAGTTACACCAGAAGATCGCCAGTCAAGCGTCCGTGGCGAAAGCCGTATTGACGATCGCTGATTAAATCGAATTTTTCTAGGTATCTCAGGAGTTTGGTATTGATGACAGGCTCCATCACCTTAGAGAGTAGGGAGGTTATAGCGATAGGCCTGTAATTCGATGGATCTGATCTATCGCCTTTTTTAGGCACGGCTTGCACATAGGCTGTCTTCCACGAAGATGGAAAATATCCACTGCGGTATGAAAGCTCGAATAGGGGCGTTAACATAGGACACAACTCTGGAGCACACTGTTTGAGCACCACTGCTGGAATGCCGTCTGGTCCACTCGATTTATGAACATCAAGACCGAGCAACTTCCGAAAATACATGGGTCATTCCATGTCAAATCGACAAATTTTTTACCTGACCCCCTTTGATTTCGCTGAAAATTTTCTATCTTTTTCTACCCCCCGAAAGTTATTTTTCAGAATTTTTTCAAATTTTTTTTCCCGACTCAAAAAAAGTTATGAATTTTTGAAAAAAACCGCTCTTTTATTTTTAAATTGCCAGAACTTTTTCAAAAATTGACGGTTTGGGAACTTTTTTTTTTCAAAATTTTTGTTTTTAAATGTAGTTTTCGAAAAAAAATATGAAAAAATTTTCAGAGTCCCAGATATATGAAATATTTTAGTTTTTTTGAAAAAACCGTAATTTTCTCAAAGTCCGACCGTTTTTTTTTTTTTTTTTGCTCTAAAAATACTTCAACTAATTCTGCAATGATCCCCGTTAATCAAAAGATGTGACGACAGTCGCTTCTAATTTTTTTTCTTGATTATAAAAAAACTTTTGTTGAATTTTTGCTGATTTTATATAACTTTGTTATGAATTTTTTTTTATTTCCTCGTGAAACCTCAAAAGTTGAAAAATAGAATTTTATTGGAGAATTTCAAGTGATTATCGTCCAAGAAATTGTTATTTTTTTCAAAAAAGTAAAAAAAAAGGACTTTTCATACTCATAAATAAATTCACCGTCTCTTAATTCTCCCAGGAAACTGTCAATGTGTAACGTGATGTTGCTACAAAGAATTATTAGCTATACAATATTTGTTAATCGATCATAAGAAAAAATGAAATATATTTTAAATTAGCCATAATTATTTATGAAAATAATTTTAAATATATGATAAAACCATATATAATTTGCATATAATTAAATATATTATTGTGACCACAGATTTATACACCCATAGGCCTATATAGGGTATACGTACTAAATGCCTTTGCCGATGGCGGGAGATTTAAATTTTTTTTAAAAAACGCGAGGGACCATTCTGTCCCATTCGAAAGCCGAAAGATTAACAAAATATAAATTAACAGCACTTTATGATAAATAATAGGTACTTTATTTAGCAATAGTAAGTCTACGTGACATGATGGACACAACGACAATGTAATTATTCTGAAAACATAACCTCCATATTATTTAAATGAAATGTAGATGATATCTTTTTTACCGACAATCGATAGCTCTTAAATTATCACATTGTATCAACTGGAGGTAACTTTTAAACCCATTGTATTTTTGAAGTTGTCATATTTCAGTACCAAAAAAAAAACGTCCATAAGAGTAAAAAAATAACGTCAAAGAGAGAAAAAATTTTTTTTTTTTTTAAATAACAATTTCTTGGACGATAATCACTTGAAATTCTCCAATAAAATTCTATTTTTCAACTTTTGAGGTTTCACGAGGAAATAAAAAAAATTTCATAACAAAGTTATATAAAATCAGCAAAAATTCAACAAAAGTTTTTTTATAATCAAGAAAAAAAATTAGAAGCGACTGTCGTCACATCTTTTGATTAACGGGGATCATTGCAGAATTAGTTGAAGTATTTTTAGAGCAAAAAAAAAAAAAAAACGGTCGGACTTTGAGAAAATTACGGTTTTTTCAAAAAAACTAAAATATTTCATATATCTGGGACTCTGAAAATTTTTTCATATTTTTTTTCGAAAACTACATTTAAAAACAAAAATTTTGAAAAAAAAAAGTTCCCAAACCGTCAATTTTTGAAAAAGTTCTGGCAATTTAAAAATAAAAGAGCGGTTTTTTTCAAAAATTCATAACTCTTTTTGAGTCGGGAAAAAAAATTTGAAAAAATTCTGAAAAATAACTTTCGGGGGGTAGAAAAAGATAGAAAATTTTCAGCGAAATCAAAGGGGGTCAGGTAAAAAATTTGTCGATTTGACATGGAATGACCCACATACATACATAATATATATATATATATATATATACATAAATATACAACAGTATAATTATAAGTACACATTAATGTATAGTAATAAAGAATATAAAGTAAATATGGTCGATTGTAATTTATTTGATACTAACTAATTTTAATTTCTTTTTTTATATCATAGGCGGTAAACGAAAAAGTTGGTAACCTGATGTTAAGTGATCACCACCGTCCATAGACACTTGCAACACCAGGGGAGTCGCAAGTGCGTTGCCAGCCTGTGTTTGGGGGGATGGGAAAGGAGAGGGGGAAGGAAGGTGGGCCTCCGGCGCTCTCATTGACCGAACGAAAGCCAACAATGCAAGCACTATTACTTCACGTCAGTTTTCTGTGAGAGGGTGGTACTATCCCGGGCGAGCCGACCTATTCATGCGGAAACCAGTATTAGCTTCAGCGTGGCTCTACCACCTACATAATCTAACTACATAACATAACCTTCATTTACTAATGAATACTTTTCATTTTTTTCTACCTCTTATAGATGGAATTTCTAAGAAATCCAATTTCATTTATAATAATTGTGCCTTAAATTACAATTTTTGTAACGTAAAATTAATATGTGATTTTTTATTGTGAATGAACGTTTTGGAACACTTTTGTTTCATTATTACCTGTTTCATCAAAACATTATGTTAGGCGTCATCTGTAGTACGTCTTTTTATCCCGATGATCTTAGTCCTAGATCCATAGGTCCTTAAGGCCTGTACATTTTTTTAAATTATTCAGGTAAATCTTGAAGTCAGCAAAAATAAGTTCTATTACATAATAAGCGAAGCTAATGAAAGCACATTAAAAAGAAGTAATCTCAAGTACTTATGCCCGGTTTCTGAGACATTCGGTTAAACTGCCAATAGTTATTGACTCAACAAAGTTATCCATAAGATAAGCTGTCAAATGACCCGTTGATTTTTACTGACATTTATCGTATGATTGTGTGTTCAGAAACGCAATTTCACAAGTTATCGAACCGGTAGCGCTATTAAACAGATAAACTACAATTAAGGTATCTCAGAAACTGGGCATAAGTCACTGGTACGTACAAAGGTGGTGTTGTAGTCATATATTATTCAATGTATTATACAATCATTATAAATTAATTCCAGAAATGCATTATTTGCGATAATATAATTAGAGCTTCTATATAATGTGATTTTTAATATGAGATTAGTTAAAGTTAATATATATTGTTATAACTTTGACATTCAAGTTTCCAAATCGGAATATGTTCATAATTAACGATAATTTTAAGCTTATTTTGCATACAATATATGTAAGTAGATAATAATTAAAAAATAATGACGTCAAACACTGAGAAACATTGGAATTAATTAAGGATGTTAATTATGCTGGCAGGTGCAGCGAAGTGTAACAACCCACCGTAACAACAACAAAATGATAAAATGGAAATAGGTAAATTTAGGTATATATCGGGGGAGCTACTATTGACCTGTGATACGGCGCTATTGACTATATCGGGGGTGTTACTAATGACCTCAAAGGCTATTGGTTGAAATTATCGCTGTACGTTATTTACCCCGATGTGAGGCGCCATTGGTCGGAAGTATCGGCTGTTTATGTATCTTGATAGCTTAAAAGACGACCGATGAGTCATCTAGTCAGACGCTGGGTATACTCGCTCAGACAATTGAGCTAATCATACCTATTAATTAGTCGTAAATATGGTCAGTGTTGTGTTTCTGTATCGGTAAACTTTTTATTCGATTATTCTTGATGAATTGAACGATCAAATCATAACCATGACGTCGCGATGGATGACGTCATACTTCTACATGGGTACGCCATTTTATGGCTGCCCCGACATATATGATAATTATTCACTAGCTGACACCCAAACTGTAAATAGAACATGCATCGCCTGCGGTTGAGTCTCATGCAATTTTCATAGTCTTCCTTGAGACCGCATAAAGTTCAAATGTACTATTTCATTTCATCCATACTTTAAGCGATGATGGCTTGGTTGATGGCCTGTCGGACACCGCGTCGATGATCGCAGGTTCGAATCCTTGTAACTGTGTTGGAGCTTTTGGTGAAGAAAAAACATCGTGATGAGACCATAGTATGGTTGTAGGGCTTTTTCTATATCCGCTTGGCTAGCTACAATCCTCAGTTTGAAAATCTGTCGCTAAGCACTTGTTGATTATTCCCGCAGCTGAACTTGAGAGCTAGTCCCCCTCTAAATTCAGCGTTTTTAACACCCTAGAGAACGTGATTAAAATATTATCAATACCATAATTTCTCGTTATTAATATATATTATTTAATAGTTAAAACAGGTTAAATTTAATTCACTCAGTAACTCCTTCATAGCTAATACCCCACCAAACCATCACTGAAGTCAGATAGTGCCCACGTTGCACTCTGTCGACTAATTGGGGAGCTTCCTTTGAGCTTTGAGCATAAATACGGTCATTTTGTTTGTTAAAATGATGCTGAATTGTAAAAAAATTTCTCACCCGTAAACAAAATTTTTCTGTGACCTCCCTTTGCGTACCGCTTCAGTAGTTGTTTCGATTTTACCACCTTATTCTTTTTTAAATTATCAGTTAAGAAATGACTAGTACGTCTCTTGTAGGCTGTAAGTCCTAAGTCATCTTTTAAAATACGCGACATGGTTCTAGGTTGCTATCTTCATCTCACGAGATAAAATCTTTTGCTTTCGGACAGGATTTCTTCGAATTCTTTCCTTTACTGCTCTGATCACCTTTTTCATACGAACACTACGTGGAAGGCCAGATCTTTTTCTGTTACAAACAAAGGAGGTCTCATTGTACCTATTAATAGCCCGGTACACAAACATTTTATTAATACCAAGCGTATGGAGAGTTTTAAATATTGCATTTGGCTCCATACCTACTTTGTGTAATGCAATCACAGCGATTCGGTTCTCTTTATCACCCTACTCCATTTTAATATCGCAAAATATTGTACAATGTATTGGCGCCAAAAGGAGAATTCAATGAACAATCATATAAAAATGATTGATTCCAAATTCAAATGTAATATTTTGTTTATTTTTAATTGTAACAGTATTTATGGCCAGACTAAGTATACACACACTCACATTCGCGTTTAAATTTAATATTAGCAAGGATTTATTCCATAGAAGTGATATTTATAAAGGTTTTGCTGTAATTTGTTTTTAAAGTCAAGACATTATAGATTCCTAAATATATTTAAGTCATTCAAATACTTAAAATATGTAGATAAGGGTCTTAATTAACCATTGAAATAATGCGATTAACTGGGACTACTTGTAGAACAATATATCTGAGAATGAAGTCAGTTCCCTGTGGTCAGTTGCAAGTCGTCCAGACAGGCCATGAATGTTCGTGACCAGGAAAAAGTCTTTTGACGGGATTGTATAAACTAAAAAAGCAGTTTTTATATATAATACGTTACTTAGTGCGTCTTTTTGAGTGTACAGTGGTCGATTTCATTGATAAATCACCTATTAAAAATAATTTTATGTATAAACTCGTAGTTTACTTTGTATGTTTTAAATTATACACATATTTTCCATTGCCTAAATTATTTATTTCATTTTGCGTATATATTGTTTGAATATTATCAAAAAAGATTCAGTTCTATTAAATCATTATATGGTATAAAACAAAGTCCCCTAAGTCGTCTGTCCGTCTGTCTGTTCGCGATAAACTCAAAAACTACTGAACGGATCTTTATGTGCTTTTCACCAGTCGATAAAGTGATTCACTAGGAACGTTTTAGTATATAATTTGTCCAGGATTTTTTTATAATCAGGGCGGGACAATGTCTGAGGGGCCGGCTAGTATCTTATATATTTATGGTTTTCTTCCAGTTTTAGGGCTCGGTCCTCGACAAACTCTCAATATCATGTGCATGTCGTAGAAAGTCATATGTTGATACGAAAAGTATTCTGGGCATTGGTAACATCCACATTTACAAGCACCAGCGCCGAGTCTCTGCGAAAGAATATATTTAAAATAAAACTGGAAAACAATTCTGTTTTTATTACACCTACATTTATTTTACTTACGTACATGTTTAACTTATACTCCTATATAATAACCGATTGACCTTACTATCTGCTTTACACGTGTGAAATGCATAATTGTATGATAATATTAAAACAATGTAATCTTTATGTATACGTCATATTACTAAAAACAAGTTTACTCCGAACAATCTGTTCTACAGTTGAGGAATATTACGAGTTAGTCCATAAAATTCTATAAATAGATTAAAACCGGGTCAAAGTATCACAGAACCTATGCAAGAATAAGATATAAGTAAGGTGTTTCAATGCAATTCTCAGAAGTTGTAACAAGTTTAGTGGTCTCAGAATTGAAGTTTATGAACAGCTATAGGCTATATTTAGTAACCATTTAACATCAAACTGTCATGACTCCTATGAAAACATAGACATCCTGACCGCATCTGTATTCATAAAAGTTTATTTCTGACTGTAATCTTTTTTTCCAAAATTTATGGGAAACCTTAATTATAGATGGCACTCGTTATTAATATGACGTCCAATATTTTGAGGGTTGTCCGGAATTAAACTGAAACGGCTTGAATAAGTGTTACAATGTACACGGAAGTATATATCGGTCGTTAATGAATATGCTATAAGATCTCATGAAAAACTTTATAAACCATATAAAAATAATTCACCATTCGTCGATTTTAATGAAATCTGTATACAGGAAATATATTTCGCTTAAACTTTCATAACCTAAAATAATTGTCAACAATAAGTTTAGAAATCATAGCATATCATCATCATCATAACATATGAGCAAAAATAGAAATATAAACATTAGATGTTTAGTTATTAGCTACATTGACTACTTGGTATCAGGTTTTACAACTACATAACATAAGGAAGAGCATAACATAAGCTAAATATATTCCATGTTTAATAATACCAATTTATTACGAAACTTTAATACATTTTGAAGCGACTGTGGCTCAGTAGTTGTTATTATGTTGGCATACCTCGTCGATCGACTAATTTGGAATTCTCGCGAATGAGCCGCTTTCGGTGAAGGAAAACGTAGTGATGAAATCATAGGAATGGTGGTTTGGCATTTTTTTAAGCCAGTCTAATTATATAGCACCTTTAAGTTGCGGACCTGTTGTCTATTGCCAATACCCATAGGGTGTGTTTCGGCAGCTGCACTTGAAAGCCAGTTCTCTCTAAATTTAACGTGTTTACAACCTTAAACCACAACGTTATTTAACATCAAGTAAGACTGTGGTCAAGCGGCAAAACTTATAAAGAATAAAAAAGAAATTTACGATAACTCAAAAAAAAGTATTAAAAGAAATTACTTACCTCACCTCCGGTACACCTAAATATACCAGTTGGAAAATTCGGTAAGGGATCAAAAGGAGGACACGAGTCGCAAGATGGCAAGTTGTGTCCGTACTTGCGACACTGTAACAATAGGATAACAATCTATTGGATATATCCACTTTGTATATATTAAATATCCATAGAGTATATTATAATAAAGTTATTATATAATTAGTTAAGGCATAAAAGGTACAAAGTTTAATCAACTATTCATTTATTTATTTTTTTATGTCAAAAATTGGCAAACGAACAGATGGGTCACCTGATGTTAAGTGATCACCACCGTCCATAGACACTAGCAACACCAGGGGAGTCGCAACTGCGTTTCCAGCCTGTGTATGGGGGATGGGTAGGGAAAGGAGAAAGGGGAAGTGAAAGGGGGAAAGGAGGTGGGCCTCCGGCGCTCTCACTGACCGAACGAAACGCAACAATGCAAGCACTGTTACTTCACGTCGGTGTTCTATCACCTTCAAAAAAAAATATTTGCCACCTATCTCATATGGTATAACCCTAATTACGAATGACGTTTTATTGGTGGCAGGTATCTTTCATATATCTGAGTGTTTCATGTATATACTAATGAAAGACAAAATAAAGTTTTTGAATGAAAAAAGAAATCACGAAAAATTTTGATGAACAGAAACAAAATGTATGTAAACATAGTTTATTCTCTCATATTCAGTCTTAGTTGCAAAGTACATTACACTATATTTTATACTAGGCACTAAAACTAATATGATGTTGAGCGGTTTTTGCAGTTTATAGCAATGTATACCCGACTTAAAGAACATCGGAGTTCTAAAATCAATTATAATATATCATTACTCATGATGACTTAGGCTTGGACTGACTCTGCCAATATATGCCATTACTGCTTATGATAGAAATAATTAAATTTAATCTAATCTGCAAAGCAATAAAAAAAGAGGGCCTTGAAAACTTTCATTTGTGATAAATTAACACAAAATAATTTTTCTATATGTAATATGTAGTTACCTATTGTAAATTATGTTATTTTTCTAATCTCTCGGCACATTTAAAACTCCTATAACCACAGAATACCTTATATAAATAGAGGTCGCACTCGTTTTTTCCAATCAGCGCCGCTATAATAAGGTTTTCGAACATATATCTATTGGTTATAGGTGTACATTTATAGCTATATATGTATGCATAAAGCGATATTTCGTAAATCGCATATAAGCTTTTGATAATTTTTATTTCTAATGAATATATTCGTCGAAAGGCAAATCAAAATCCAAATGTATGCAGGAGTCAACGGTTATAAGTAGATCCGTTGGTAAATAAAATGGTTTGTGGAAGGCGATGAACGAAGTGAAGGAAAAGAAATATTTGAATGTTGCCAGAAATGTCAAAATTAATTGTTGCCCACCATCTTTTGTTGTCAATTTGCCAAGAAAATTACATTACAGTGCCATCTACAGAGCGCATTTATAACCAAAAATACATGAGGCTTGTCCAGACAAATCCGAATATCAGAAGTGAAAATAGCGTGACTATAACGATACGTGTAGCGCCATCTATGAATAGAAGTATGAATTACATCCATTTATTTTCATTAATATTAAAAACCATATGAAAATAAAATCATTTTAATTAATTACATACTATATACTTTTACTATCTTTATACGTAGCTTCATTGTTCATTTATGTAGACATATAGGCGATTAAACAAAGATCATACAAACGTCTTTAATGTACAAATACATTCCATACTTTACTTTAGGGTGCAAAATATTATACCTAATATCAGATTGCGCATTTATATTATTGACGTATAAAGAACCCCAAAAATTTCGGAAAATCTGTTCTGTCCTCGGTTCTAAGCCCGGTCAGTCTGAGCATATTTCCTTAAATGTCTTACATACGCAGATATCGTTTCTTTACTGTTTTATTACAAGTAGATATAAAGATAATGAAATCATCGCATCAGCCTGGAAGAGGCCCATTGCAGGGCCCTAGACCTCTCCCCGAAGAAAGGTATGAGCATAATCACAACGCCTGCCCATAAGGTATTGGCGATTCTAAACCTGGAGAAATCCACAGTTCTATATTTTCCCACATATTTTTAGATTCCCTCGTAATGTAGGTTCGAACCTGCAGTCGTTGAATCGATAATCCCCGGTGGATTCAAGGAACTCGACGACTACGATCAAAATAAAAGAATTGATACAAAAGATGAATTATATAATTTTATTTGACTTCACATTATAAAAAATTTGGAAGAAAAACTTACGTCATACAAAGTTGTAGTAGACGGGTTGTGATCGCAAGGATTACTGATATGAGCTGTATTTTCAGTACTTGACGAGTCTCCTTTTTTGTCTCCAGAACCACAGACAGTCGATGTATAATACCTTGCATATCGCATCGTGTGCTTAATTGGCCTGTAAATTGAGTACCTCAAAACTCCGATCATTTTGCTGCTCGAATACATTTTTAATTGTAATTTTAAAAAAAGCGACATTTTCATTGAAATATGTTATCAGCTAATAGAAAATCTGTCTAGATAGATAAATAGTATTTGTATTTTTTAATGATTAATTCGTAATTTTAAATTTACTAATTTAAGTCTTATTATAACATATTTGGTGGTTTCTGTTTTAACAATGATTTCTACGTATGTTTTGGTGATGTTTCTGCATTGACAACTAATTGGCATCCGCCTGATTCATTGGGTGCATTTTCCTGTATCGTTATAAAAAGTATTCTATGTCCTATCCTACAACACGGGCTAACTCTATGCCAAATTTCATTGCTACGATTTCGAAAGCTATGAAGGCGATCAGTTAAACTGTTTAAAGTTTCATAATATCAGTGTCATCTAGCTTGGAGTCCTCGTGCAAGACATAAAAACTTTCTCCGTGCAAAAAATGAACAGAGTGTGTTATAAAGACACATGATAGAAGTGATATTTTTGTATTACAGGGAAACATTTTAATTAAAATGAAAAAATATTCATTCTATGAAATTGCCGTTTTGTATGAAAAAATTTAAACAAATTTTTTTCAAATATTTTTTATTTGTATCAATCGAAGTAATCACCCATGCAATCAATGCATCTTTGCCAACGCAGTGGCAGTTTATTGATGCCATTCTTAAAGAAATCAGCTGGACGGGAGGCAACAAATTCTTCAAAGGCATTTTGTACTGCCTCTCGGGTATTGAATTTTTTTCCCGCCAAGAAGTTATCCAAATTCTGGAAAAAGTAGTAGTCTGTAGACGCAAGGTCTGGTGAGTAGGGCGGATGACGGAGAACTTCCAACCCCAGTTCTTGCAATTTGGAGATCGTCTGCTGTGCAGTATGAGGTCGCGCGTTGTCGTGCAGGAGCAGCGGAGAGGAGCGATTGACCAATGCTGGTTGGAGATGTGCCAGCTTCTCCCTCATTGGGTTCAGTTCTTCACAGTACACATCTGCAGTAATGCTCACCCCATTTGGTAAGAAGCTGTGATGAATCACACCGGCGCTAGACCACCAAACAGTGACCGTCACTTTTCTAGGGGTAAGTTTTCGTTTAGAGCATTGTTTAGGTGCTGAACCAGGATCCAACTAACTTGCTGAGCGCTTGGGGTTATCAAACAGAATCCATTTTTCATCGTAGGTAACAATGCGGTTCAAAATTCCTTCATTTGTGTGTCTGTTGAGCAGTGCAAGGCACGTCTCGACGCGTACTTCGCGCTGGCGATCATTGAGTTCGCGGGGCACCCATTTGTCAAGCTTTTTTATCTTGTCAATTTTACGCAAATGCACCAATATTGTTTTGACGCTAACGTCGAAAGCTGCTGCTAATTCAGCCGTAGATTGTGTATCATCAGCTTCCACAATCGCCTTTAATTCGTCATTGTCGACCATAGTTTTCGGACGACCGCGAGGTTCATTTTCAGGTCGAAATTTCCAGAACGGAAGCGAGCAAACCAATAACAGGTGGTGCGTTGGTTTGTAGTGTTAGCTCCGTAAACGTCGTTGATGTTGCGTGCCGCTTGTGCCGCGTTGCTGCCACGACGGTACTCATCATTACATAGTATAAAACAAAGTCCACTGCCACGTCTGTCTGTCTGTTTGTTCGCGATAAACTCAAAAACTACTTAACGGATTTTCATGCGGTTTTCACCAGTGGATAGAGTGATTCACGAGGAACGTTTTAGTATATAATTTGTTAAGGATTTTTCATAATTAGGGCGTGACAACGTCTGCCGGGTCCGCTAGTATTCCATAATTACTGGAATTTTTAACGTATGCATGATGACAAAAAAAAATTGAAATGCGATGAAAATGTAACACTAATCAATAAACAAATGACTACTTTTGGAAAAAGAATTCCATGTTTTTAAAATAAAATTAATTTGAAATTAGAATTTTTAGCCAAACAAAAATTATTTTGATTTGAAATGGCCAGTACTGCAGAACGGCAATTTCATAGGTAAAGACCTTGTTGGCGACGCACACGATGAGTAGCTTATACATAGTTTTATACTTAGATTTAGTGATATTTTATAGAGAGCATAGATATAGATTTATCGACATTTAATATAGACTTTGTTAGATTTAAATCATGCGAGTATAATAGAATAGATATATAAATTGGATATAGAATTGTAGGTATGTTATGTGTGTATTGAGTTATTGAATATGGAATTATAGATGCGATATGTACAGAAATAGGGATTGAATTATGGATATGTAAGAATGCATGCATATAATTATTGAATTACGGATTGTATAGAATTATGTGTGTTAGTATAGGGTGACTTATAGATTACATTCGCATTAAGTAGGGAATTACATGATAGATGAGATTAAAATTATGCCGTATGGAATATATAGCGTGTGTGCATGGAAACATTCGTAGAGAGAATATGATAGAGTTACACACGTTATATACTATTGAAGTATACGTTACATAGCAAGAATTATGCGATCATACAGAACGGCAAATATGGAAGATTGTATAATTTAATATAGACAAACGTAATGGTTATAGAGGTACATAAAATATTACAACGGTTCCTCATAACGGACGTCTTCGATCTCAGGGTTTTTAGTAATTTTATGAACAATGACTCCAGCCATATACAGGCTTTCCTTTGTAATAAATTCAAATTCCCAGAGACTAGGCGGTGGATTTTGCCTTTGAATAAAGCAAAATAATATATTTTCTGTTAAATGGTTATTGCACAAGCAATATACTTGAATAGGGTCCGCCGAATAATATTCGTTATGACGTTACGGTACCCGAACGAGCCCAATAAAATAATATATTTTATTTTATGGTAATTGTACAAACAATAGTTGAAAGTTGCAAGTCGAACGGGACTTTATGGCTTTACAGTAATTTCTCACGCAACGGCGTTGTAAACAGAAATTTCTAATTTTATTATGTATCGTTTTAAAATAAAATATGAATGGAATTAATATTATAACAAGGAATATATATATATATATATATATATATATATATATATATATATATAACTGGCGAACATAACGTAACGATATGTAACATTGAATATCGAGTGAATGTGAATGTGAATATATATAGAGATTAATTATGTCACCCTATACAGATCGATGTAAATTTTAACACACTGAAAATAGATTTACATATGAATATAAGTTAAGGTTTATGTAATAAGATTATTATAGAGTTATATAGAATTATAGAATAGAATATAGAGTTTAGTGCAAAACGGCGTTTAATATAGAGATAACTTTATTCATATGTAAGATAGATATAAGATGTAAATTTTAGAGCATGCAAATAGATGATAAGAAATTGATATTATAGATATTTTATATGTAAAAATATGATAAATATGATAAATAAATAGGAACGCGATATCCGAGCCAACGAATAGAGCCACGACGTCTAACGGGATACCGTTAGTCGCCGCGATAGTCGCCGGCCCGATTTT
Organism: Antheraea yamamai; assembly: GCA_036509395.1. Lineage (NCBI taxonomy): Eukaryota > Metazoa > Arthropoda > Insecta > Lepidoptera > Saturniidae > Antheraea > Antheraea yamamai. The sequence goes on along the minus strand of AP028428.1, from coordinate 11,041,665 downwards.
GCTTATAAGCACGGTCCGTGCGGTACTAGATCGTAAGAACGCCCACGCCGCCCTCGCGGAGCGGTCTTGTTTCGTGTTCGTGTTGCGCTGAGAGGAACCTGTCTCTTTCTTTCACGCAAACGCACGACGCGACCGCCCTAATAGGCGGTGTGTTTACCAACACTGCCCTGTTGCCATGGCAACGCCTGGCAGCAGCAAAAAAGGCCCTTTTCAGGGCCAACCAATGATGACAATATCTCCACTGACCACTCGCACACACAAGGACACCGATCAAGCTATTACGATGACCACACGCACTCACTCGGACCCCGAAATATCTCTCACGACAACCCCTCGCCCTCAATATGAAACACCAGTACAACGCAGACCCCCGCCCCCGTCCTCCCCTGATGAGGAGCTCGAGTTACAGCAACGGGACAGGGTTCTGTTTGAAAAGCTAATAGAAAACAAAGCCCTTTCAACTGAAAAGTCCAATTGGATGGCCCTCCTTTTGCGCTCCCGGGAAGCAAGAGCAGGGAACCTAGAGGTGAGTAACGAAGATCAGCTAGCCATAAACAAGGCGCTCCGAGGCATAATAGCCCCACCGCCAATGCCACAAGAAATACCTAGAACTAGCCCCCTGGGGCGAGCTGGGAGGAGGATGCGCGAAGACGACGACACCGACCCAGACGAGAGGCGTGTCAAGTCCCGCACTCACCCAGCCGCCCGACAGAAGCACTCCTCGACGAGTGACTCGATCGAGTCGGGCCCGGTACCTCTGCCCCAACGATCCAAGACGCCTAAACAACAGAAAACCCCATCGCAATCACCACTGACATCATCAGACACGCAAAAACCGACTGCCCGGCCACGTATAGTTATACCGCAGCCGCAAAAATCAGAAAAATCTGAAAAACCTGAAAAATCTCAGACCCCGGTATATACTTCCTCGCAACAGCCAGCGAGAGCCGCCAAATCGTCCGAGAGCTCAGCCAATAGGACGCCGGCAACGCCTAAAACCACCGCCGCGAGGCCCGCGACGTCCACGGGCACTAAGCCTGGCACGTCGGCTCAGCCAATCAGAGCGCCTGCGGAACCCGACCCAAAACAGGCGACCAATCGCAAGACGGATCCGCCGAAATCAACGACGACGGGCCTCATTAACAAGGAGGCAACTATAATTTTAGAGAAAACCTCAACCAAATATCCTCCTATAGTGGTTGAAGATCTACCAGACTGTTACCAACATCTCACAGAAATCTCCAAGAGGTTAGGCAGAACAGCGAACGCTCGCCCCTTCGGGAATGGAGTGCGATTCCTTCCCGAAGACGAAAACGAATATCGCCTAGTACAACGGTACCTCTCAGAAAAGGAAGAATCCGAGGGAATCAGATGGTACTCTTACTCCCTTCAGGAGGAGCAGTCACTCAAGGTGGCCATTAAGGGGCTATCCTCGAGAACAGATCCCGAAGACCTGAAAGCCGCCCTTAGTGCCAAAGGGCTAAACGTTGAGTCAGCCAAGTACATTCAGGCTCGAGGGGGGCGCCCCGGTGGCGTCTTCTTCGTAGCCCTCCATAGAGACGAAGACGCCGCATCAATAGTCTACAGTATAGACGAACTCCTATGCTTTAGAGGCGTTCGAATTGAGGCATGGCGCGGGAAGGCTGGGCCCGCGCAGTGCCACAAATGCCAGCAGTTCCGGCATAGCTCCTTTAACTGCCACAAGGAGCAGAAGTGTGTGCGTTGCGGCGGCCCACACTTCGCGCGGGACTGCGACCGGCCTCGGGACCAACCGCCGACCTGCGCGAACTGCGGAGGGCCTCACCCGGCAAATTATACATCTTGCCCGGTGTATCGCAGAGAGGCCCGCAATAAGCGAGCCAGCACGGTGGCGCTGCACAAGCCCGCCGAGAAAGTAAGACCACAAGACCGCCCGACAGTATCACATAATATTGTTCAGGAGACAGCCCAATCTTCGCTTATGGCCCCTGCTAACGACGCCAGAATGGCGGGCGCCGGACGGTCAACAATGGGTGCCGGACGGCGTCAAACGAGGAAACAAGTGAAAAAGTCAACCCCCCACTTCGCCACCGAGTCAGATGACGAATTCGTGGCGCAATGGGACGCGATAAGCAGCATGGTGAAAAACAATTTATTGAAAGACAAATCAAGACGCTCCAGGGCACTAGAGGACCTAATCAAATACATCACTTCCAATGGATAATACAACTCTAAGAATAGTTCATTGGAATGCCCGTATACTGAAAAATAAGAAAAGCATGTTAAATATCTTCCTACGGGAGCACAAAGTCGATGTCATGCTCATTTCGGAAACCCATTTGTCGGCCAGAATGTCTTATAAGATCTCCAACTACATTATGTATAGGAAAGACGAAGTATCACCAGAGGGTACCCCTTATAGAGGGTTAGCGGTACTCATAAGGAGAGCAATCGTCCACCAGTGCATACCATTTGTAGAGCACCAGTCGCTCTACGCTCTGGGAGTGCTAATAAGCGTGGCGGGCCGCCCGCTGAGGCTCTTCGCTATATACCGCCCCCCGCACTATCCTACGGCTTTGTTAATAAAAGATATTGACAGCCTGCTGAATTCGCCCACGCCCACAATATTGGCGGGTGATTTCAATACAAAAAATACCTATTGGAACTCGTCAATCACCACCGCAACAGGGGCGCGCCTACAAAAATATGTGGAGGACAAAAGGTTCGAGATAATCGGGCCCGACGAACCCACCTATTACGGCCCAACCTCTCAAGACGTCCTAGACATCGCGATCTATTCTGGTATAAACACAATACCGCGCCAGACTGTCTCTACAGATCTACCATCTGATCACCGCCCGGTCATACTGGACTTCAATCTCTCACCAGTCCGTACTTACTACCCAAGAACGCGACTAATAACGAACTGGAGTGAGTACGTCGCTAAGCTGGAGCAAACGACCCCCACGAGGCGTATGACTACCCCTCAAGACGTCGACTGGCTGACTAAGGGGTTGACAAGTGTTATTCAAACAGCCGCCGAACTGTCGTCCCACTCGGTCAGCACAGACAGGCGACTAGATCCTCTTCCAGGCAGGATCTATAATATGATCAAAGAGAAAAGGAGGCTAAGGAGGGTGTGGCAACACACTAGATGCCCCCATATCAAATCCCAATTGAACAGACTTGTGGAAGATGTAAAGACAGCCCTAGACATCCATGCCAACCAGTCATGGCAGGCACACGTCATGGCAACCGGAGAGCGAGTGCCATCACTACACAAGCTGTGCAGAAACCTCTCAGCTACCCCTGAGCCGATTCGCCCTCTCCAGGCTCAGGGACAGTTATATTTTACAGCTCAAGAAAGAGCAGAGATATTCGCCACAACCATAGAGGAGCAATCCAGACCTAACCCGATTGTCGACACAGCACACAACCACAAGGTATTACAATACGTTCAAAACCGTCCACCGGCAGCGAACCTAGCGACCGAAGCCGGCGACACCACCTTTTTTATTTCCCCGAGAATGGTACAGAGGGCGCTGCGCAACCTCAACCCGAGGAAGGCGCCAGGCGTCGATATGATTACCAATGCGATATTGCGACACCTACCCGGGAGGTCCGTTGCAGCGCTCACAAGGCTGTACAACGGAATCCTGCGAACAGGATATTTTCCCGACGACTGGAAGTACGGCAAAATAATAATGCTTCCAAAACAAGGCAAAGACACGCGAAAGCCGGAAAATTATCGCCCGATAACACTGCTAAACACTATGTCTAAAGTTTTCGAGAAAATTGTGTTATTAGAATTGAAACCTAGAATCAAACTTAGACCAGAGCAGTTTGGATTTCGCGATAACCACTCAACGACGCTACAACTTGTCCGAGTAATCGATACGACGATCAAATGCCACTCTAAGAAAGGATTTGCGGCGGCGGTCTTTCTCGACATGCAGAAGGCATTTGACCGCGTATGGCATGAGGGGCTCTTGTACAAGCTCGCGACAACCACCAACATCAATGAACGCTTATATCAGATTATAAGATCATTTTTAAAAGATAGAAGAGCCGTAATTAAAGTCGAGAATTGCCTCTCAAGGGAGATACAACTACATGCAGGAGTGCCGCAAGGCAGTTGTCTTTCGCCCCTCCTGTATGCTTTATACACCGATGACATACCGGTCATAGGCAAGGCGGAACTCGCGCTTTTCGCAGATGACACGGCGTACATGACTACCTCCATTAACCGCAAGAGAGCAGCAGCGCTTCTACAACCCACGTTAGACGCCCTCCCCGAGTGGCTCGCTAGATGGCGACTCTCGGTCAATGTGAGTAAGACGCAGGCCATTGTCACAAGAGTTGCCCAAGTACAACCACCGAAGCTTACCCTTCAAGGGGTAGCCATTCCGTGGCTCAAAAAAGTGAAATACCTTGGAGTCGTAATCGACAGAAATCTCACTTTCAAATTCCAGGCTGAAGCGGCGCTAGCGCGCGCCAGATTTGCGAAGAGGGCGCTACGGTCGATTTTAGGGTCCAGGCTGCCCCTTCGCACCAAAATCGGCATATACAAGACGTATATCAGGTCTCGCCTGACCTATGCCGCTCCAGCCTGGTACGGATGTCTCTCAGACACCTACAAAGACAAGTTACAGGCACTCCAGAATACCACATTGAGGCTAATTACATCGGCCCCACGTTACGTTAGTAACAAAACGATAGCTCGCGACCTACAAGCAGAGAGTGTGGAAGAATTTATTAGACGCCTAGCTACGAGGATGTTCAGCAAGGCGGATGCATCGGCGCACCCCCACCTCAGGGGTATTGCGCCACTGCACGCCAGACCGCCGGAGAGAGGACCCACCCCAGAACGCCCAATACAAGTCAGGAGAGCCAGAAAAATATGTTTCAGACCCCAGCTCAGAGAACTAATAAATATCTCTGAGAGTTAAATAAATTAACAATTAAATAAAGATCACCAAAGAGGCATCTCCTACGGGAAATAGCCTCGATTAATTGAGCCGACCGCCATGTAGCGGTTAGAGAACACGCCACCGCCAGAGGGGTTTCCCTGACGCGGTTTCCCCGCTCCCTCACCAGAGGGAGCGAGAAGTGCCCGACTGGCTACTAGATCGTAGTTTGCTTGCACAAGTCATCGCAATAACATCGAGTAGTTTGCTTGCACAAGTCATCGCAATAACATCGAGTACTTTGCTTGCACAAGTCATCGCAATAACATCGAATAGTCTGATTGTACATCTCATTAAGATAACATTGAATAGTAACATCGAGAAGTCTACATCGTCAGTAGTAGTGCTCTGTTGGCTCGGGGACGCGTCATTATACGAGAACCACGTTGTTTTCTTGCGACCACCCCGACCTCCGCTTCAAAATCTAACACCTTCATCGGCTGGCTCGTGCATCACATTGCACATCATCGAGGCCTCTTCAAGACATCACCGGCATCCAACTGTCGTCACCGAGGCGGGCTACCGGCGCTCTCGCTACCACCTTCGAGAGTACTACGCCCGCCCACCGCCAGGGAAAGTCGCCTCGCCTCACGTCTCTCCTCATTTCCACCTCACCCCGCCTAACCGCGGGTCGGTGACGTACGAGGGCGAGAGGTGTTGCCATATTGACAGGCGGCGGCCCCAACAGACCTATTATAACAAAAAGTCAACGTCACGCGGTGTCCCCAGGCGGTCACCCGCCCAAGTACTAATCGCGACGTTGCTTAACTTCGGTAATCGGACGAGCATCGGTGTGTTTAACACTCTATCCGACACAGTATTTACCCCCACCACTTTTCGTCACACAAAAAGATTGCGGATCAGAAGACTTCCTACAAAAAGTTTCACTTCAAAAAAACACTTGGGCATATCAACTTTCATAGTTACTTGTCAATGTTCGAGTTTATTGATTTCATATATACCGACATCCATTTAGATATAGATAATAAAGGTATAAATAATGAAAATTCATTATATCATGTATATCGACTGCAATGTTTAAACTTTTTGTCATCACGAAATTTTTTCAATAGCTTTTAATTGGTTTTTTACCATTGTAAGATTTAAATCAAAGTTAATATCATTTTTTTGTTGGATTATTTTTTGTCTCAAAACTTTCCATCAGAATAAGAGCATATGTCCAGTATCGATTCTAGATTACAATATAACATTTTTTTATCATTTATAAGCCTATTCCTGCAAGTATATTAAAAACAGTCCTATTTCTAAGTTAATAACCTTATGCATCATTTTTGCGTCACATTATCTGTTTATAGGTGTGGAGCTCTAAAAATTTCTGGAATGAATTTAAAAAAATACTATGACTGACTAAAAATGAATTTATTGGTTCTGAAAATGTTCTCTTTTAGCTTCAACGCACCTTTTCATACGAATAAACTAATTATGGGAACATTTATGCCAATCCTCCGTGGTGACCTCGGAAACATGATTTTTATTGTCTGCAATAATCTCTTTTGACGTTGAAAATCTCCGACGGCGTAAATAATCATTGATTTTCGAAAACAGATAAAAGTCGCATTGTGCCATGTCGGAAATGTATTCAATATAACTCACAATATCTACAGTTTTCCCTTTCAGAAATTCTATTGACTCTCTGGTTTCGTGAGAGGTGGTACTGTCATGGTGTAATAGTAGTTCGGTGAAGCTGTGAAGGCCCTTCAGGATAATAGTATAGTCAGTTTGCCAAAAAAATCACGGTGCAAGATGATACGGCATTTTTAGCCATTTTTGCGGGATTTGTCAATAATTTCAGGCGCTTAAATGGTCGTGTACCAATCACTGCTCACTGTACAACGATCTTCCAAAGCGACATTAGAAATCTATTCAGTTTTATTAAAAAGGTAGGAATGAACCGCTTATCTCATTGTAATTTACGTGTCTGTCTGTTTCGATAACACAGCGTAAAATATCGATATTTTTGTTGTTCAAAGCGATACATAGACGTCTCTCACGAAATTCGTCATTGAGATTAATACGACTTTATACGTTGCAATCCAAAACGCTATAAACAGTCAACTTATATGGTACTTCATAGGCAAAAACAGTTTGAAGGCGAGTGATACTATACTGAGGAATCAAAATACACTTAAAATCGTAGTAAACCGAGTAAGAACTTTTTCATGAATTAAATTCATGGTAACATAGACACGATATATTTAAAATGGTGCCAAAGTGGAAAAACAAGTGATAAATGGATGAAAGAATTTTCTAGTGTCGTAATTAGTTTTTAAATATTCCTTATATAAGTGGCCAGTTCCGGAAACTTTTATTGTGCCCTATGTGTCAGGTTAAACTGCAGTCAAAATCTAATACAATACCATGTTCTTGCTCAGCAAATGAGCCTACACAATAAAAAAACTATGGTCGGAAAGTGTGGAAAGCACAAGTAGCATCCTAATATAATCAAATAAACATAATTGTATTTATCATATAGGAGCGAGTTAAAAAAAGTATATATCTCAAAATTAATATGTTTAACATTGAAGCATATTCCGTTATGAACTGAAACCTTTTTATACATTTTAAAAATAGAATAACAAATATTTTATATATAGTTTTATGTCATCATATACATCAGCTGTCATTTAGGATTAAATGTCATATCTCATATTCAAAATTGGAATTATATTACATTTTATTTAGTTTTCTTTTTAAGAAGAAAACTATTTTTGGCCAAAAACAGTTTTTACAAAGAGTTAATAACTATAACGAGAATTCAGTTTATATAAAATATATAAAATGTTATGAAGGTTTTTAGAATGTAATATACTCTTAGAGCACTTTCAATTTAAGCGGTTAGTATCGGACTGTTACCGCCCGAGAGTAGGGCGGTTAGCGCACTAGACACGGACCGTTATGTTTTTCATAATATGGTGGAACCGAGAACGGACGAAAGTAGTACGGCGTACGTCCGTTGTCAGGACGGCGACACCGCAAACGCCATGCGCCTCTTTTTTGATTTGCTAGTGAGGAGGGCACATAGACTTTGCATTTTCTAAAATAAATAACTTTGCCTATTTTCTTACTATGGATGACACAAAAATATAAAAATTTATAGACGAATTGCAGGTCTGGCAGCCCACTGTATGAAACTCAAAATATATAATTATTTTAATCGTATACAGAATAAAAAACTTGGGAAGATATATATAAAAAAATCAATACAAATTTTAAAAATAAAAATACGAATGAAAAGAATTAACATTTATTTCAGTTTCATTAGTAATCATTTATTTCTGTAATCTTTTTTTTAATAAGGCCTGCACCATCAACAGCCCTTCCTCATCTGAATCCATGGCTCGACCGAATGCATGCGTCCTGCTGTAGTACGATACCCGCTCATAAATCGGTGTATCGACCGTACGGGAGCAGGCGGACACAAATCGTCTAAACTGAAAGCGCCCTTGATTTTTTTTTTCACGAACCGACTACGCTATTGACCTCGCAAGGTCTTAATAGGTTCACTGGACTACAAAGCGCCCTTGAAGTTATGTATATGTACCCGTCCTACTGACTTATAAAAGCGGTGCGTTAAATTTTTAGGCCAATGTCAATATGTATGACAAGTGGCAATTTAATATTCGAGTATCAGAACATTTTTAATATTCGAATTGTTCTATTTGTCACAAGATTATAAGAGAATTATAGCTTTACTAAATTTGCTCGCATCTTCGCTGGTATTGTGGGTGTGACCCATCCCTCGAATATTTTTTCCTATCTACTTTTCTGTACTCCTGAGAGCAACATGTATCCAAAATTTCGTGATCATCAGTTGATTAAGCGTGAAAGCGTAAACGAAATTCAAACTCATTATATATTTCAATAGCGTAGTCAGTTTGAAAAAAAAATCGAGATACTAAACTTTGTTACAAAGGGAACAATGAAAATGCTTAAAACACAAAAATAAGTATAACGGTAAAAACAGTACAATTTGTTTATTTCTTAAAAGTCCCATATTTTGCACTTTTTCTTAATCTTTTGAAAACTAGTGGGCCCCATCAGCACAGCTTCATCACCAACACGGGCATACCAACCGCTGGACCACCGCCCGCAGAGGTAGCGGCGCCTCCACTCGATGTCGAACAACCTGTACAACATTCATAGTTCAACAGTTTCATATTTGTATATATATTTCGCGCTCTGTTTACGAAGTTTCATTTGGGATATAAGAATTTTCAGTTATAGGAATGGTGGTGAGCTGTCAACGGGTTACGACCCGGCTGTATTCCTGGGGGCGTTTCAAAACAGTCTGCTTTACAAGGGGCATCCCAAACACAAGGTGGTGGAGGCTGCCAGTGCAAGCAGCCTGGCTTAGTGCAAGATTCCTCTTTAGTAAAAGTCTTCGAAGATTTACATACACGGCCTCCTGGTCCTACTACAATATTGTTTTCTGCCAATTCCTTAGCTTCAAAACTTTTGAGTATCTCTTGTAATACATTTTCATCAAATACAAATATCGACTGTTGTGTTTTTGAGGCGTGAGAACAGAGGCATTTGGATGAAGAAACAATGGTTGGACTTGTATTTCTTGAATTACAAACACAAGCGTGGCCGTTATTAATACCCGAAATGGGAACGTAACTTGAACTAGAATTAGAACACTTACAACATTTTTCTGATTTGTTGGCAGAGATGTCGGGTGCTATACCCTTCAACTCGCACACTATAAATCTTTTGCCCCTGCCGGAACCTGACTCAACGTGCCCTCCTAAGCCACTGCCACCCTGATTGCGCACATGTGCTGCAAGTGGAGCGGGATCTGCAAGTCCTCGAGCACGAGTCAGTTGGCTAGGTGCACAGAGTGGGTCGGGTAGAACCAAGCATGCCGGCTCGCCTCCACATCCCGTGCGCCGACAGTCATGTTGCAGTCCATTACGTTTTATGCAATGGCAACTGTAGTACATTATTCCGCCTCGCAATTCACGACTTTTCGTTCTCTTTAATTGATTTTCTTTTTCATCCTTTTTTTCGCCGCCACTCTCCTCTGCCCCTGATCCCTCCCTGGAGGATTTGCCTTTCTGCGAACAAAGAATAAGTGCAATGTATATTTACTGTACAAATAAGTCTTGTCCGCCGTGAATGAGAGCAATATTATTACCGAAAGCCCGAATAGAAGAGAGTGACGTCTCTAAAACATCTCTACCACTGAGACACCAGGTCGAAGTCACTGAAGCGAGTAACGTAGGTCTTTCCAGGCGGAGGACGACGCACACAAGGCGGACAAGGCGCTGGACAAGGTTTCGAACAGCAAGGGCCTTCCCGACATAAATATCGAATGGATCCCTGCTGGAAAAACTGGCAATCCTGCAGGCCATTTCGCTTGAATGCAGATCGCGGTAAGCACTGTAGCTGAATACACAAAATTATTATTAATTTTTCTTGCCAGTTATTTTGTAATTTCGATAATTTATTAATCTACACCTTTAAAGGTAACAAAGGTAATAAGAAAAAAGTAAATTTAAACGCTCTCTATCAGACGATAAACTCAAATATAATAAAACTAAGTTTTAGATAGGTAATATATTGTATCAATATATCACATGTAATTATTGTCTACACTAAGTGCTTACATTTTGTGGTTATGATTTATTCTCTTACATTCAAATGATTTAATATTATAGTTCGGATACCTTCACGAAATCTATCTTCAGTACTAGGTAGCGGGGTATGTGGCCGAGTGCTAGTAGGTAAAAAATATGGTAAGCATCTCGCATAAAATGAATAATGAAATTCAAAGAAGCGATGAATAACGCTTATATAAGACGCTTATATAAGAAAATTAATAGACTGCGTATAAATGCGTTTTATTTCTTTTACGTTAAACTATGGCGTAGCCATTTTACAAATTTTCAATACACAATGTTGTAACGAAATACATAAGGTTTGGAAAAAATAGTTTCATAATACACATATAGACTCGTAGACATATACGATAGTCCTTATTTGAAGCATTGGGTATCGGTGCTTATTTAATTTACTTATTTTAATTAAATAGCTTACTAATTTTATTAATTTTTTAAATGGACCTTTGTTATCTTGTAAATGAATGATAATTGTACGGAAATTACATCATGGTAAAAACTAGAATAAAAAAAAAAGAATTATTTTTCAATAATCTTATGAAGCTCTTATCTTTCATTTAGATGCCACTAGTAGCCCCAAAACATTAAAAATTGAGATCAATCGGTCAGGTCAATCGTAACATTATTTTTACTTTTTTTAAATATTGTTTTTTCTCGAAATCAAATTAAATTAGAAATCCGAGATTTTCAGAATCTTATTACCTACGTACTCCCAAAATACGGTTTCAATATCTTTCTGGGACCGATTCACTGTGCTATACTTATTATTACTATGGCCTTTCTTTATAACTGAAAATTATGTTTTATTATGAGTTACTACTGACCGATGTTAAAGTTATCTCACCGGTGCGGCGGCTAACCCGCTCACCGCTCGTTCATAAACAAATTTATATTATTTAAACTAATACCAAGTAGTGAAATTTTCCTTTAAAATAATAAATTTTTCATGCATGCGATTAAAGAAAAAAAAATTGGCCAATAAGTCATTTAAATTCTCATTAGCTGGGAACTTTTCAATTTATAATTGTTGTACAATTATTGTAAACTGAAAAGTGAATTAATAATGTAATAAATAAACGTACTTTGGCATTAACGCCACCGTAATGCCGAACCGAGAAGGAAAAAATTTAGAAAAATAATCGGTTAGGTTAGACTTTTGAAACAAAGACGGGTTTTTTAGTGGCTTTAATACGTAATACCTAAATAAATTATGTTTCGTTTTCAGTTATGTATGAAAGTATAAACAATAAATAAATAAATTCTAAAAATTTCATTGCGATATATGCAAAGGTTTGCTTAAAAAAAAATATCTTAAAAATGCTAATTTAAAAAACTGTTTCAGTGTCTAATTATTAATGGGGACTACCTCACGATAAAATAGTAAATTCCATGACTAAGTGAGTAATGGGCGGTCCATTTGATGTGATCTTTCTTACCCAAATGTAACCTTTATTATTTCAGCACTTACCGGAGGACCACAGTCTTCGTATTTGTAACACACCATAGGTCCACAAGGGCTACACCTGCGGACAAGATGCTTTTTGAAATCTAGGAAACTTATTAGTGTAATATTAATAATAGTAATTATTTGATAAAAAAAATTACTTACATTGTTGAAAACTGCTCCTGCTCGAAGATAGAAAAAAATGAGGAGAGAAGACTTTAAATACTGTAATTTATTGAGAATATATTTTTACATTAATTAGCACTTGTAAATTTAAATTAAATTTAGATTATAAAGTTAGGAACCTAAAATTCCATTTTATTCTACTTTATATTATAAAATTTTATTTAAATTTTATATAAAATACATCTGAACGACGCACCGTTTAGAATTTTTCTGTGTCACTTCATTTGCTCTTTTGTCATCTGCGGCATAATTATGTTCGGTATTTGAAATTTGAATTTTAAGAATACCAGTATTATCACGTCCATAAAAAATATCTACATATAATAAGTAAGTAAATATAATTAGTAAATTCATTATTTAAAGTAACCACGTCATTATTTTATTTTTAAAATGCAATGGAAGCGAACTAATAGGTATTCGGAAATACCATAGAATTATTTCGTCCTTTCAGCTAAAAAATGTAAAAGATTTAATATAAAGCTATAACTTAATATCTAATTTGAATCTTCAAATTTTATAAGAAATCAGAGAAATGTTTCGGATGGTTGTAATCTACATGCACAAGTAAAGCCGTTCAGATATAATTCTCATTATTCAGATATTTGTGGAGGAACAAAGCACTCGAGACAAACTAGGTCCTGATCGCCGTTCAGACAGCCGTTTAGACGTATCGCTTTTTGATATAAAACAGTATATTTATTGTTTTAGAATTTTTTGTATACGCTACCGCGACGACAACTTTTGCGTTTTTTTTTGCGTACTTTACGTATGTATCTTATTCTTGAATAGTGACTACTAGCGGGCACGGCAGACGTTGTCCCGCCCTGATTATGAAAAAATCCTTGAAAAATTATATACTAAAACGTTCCTCATTAATCACTCTATCCACCGGTAAAAACCGCATGAAAATCCGTTCGGTAGTTTTAGAGTTTATCGCGAACAGACAGACAGACAGACGCGGTAGGGGACTTTGTTTTATACTATGTAATGATTAAATTTTGTTAAATATTTAACAATTTGCTCATTGTAATAATTTTGCCGTATTCAGTAGAAAAAAATGTATAAAATTTCCAAATATTTCTTCCTGTGTAAATAACCTTTTTCGTACTTTATATTCCAGATCTGTCACCAAGATCTCATCATACAAATAGCAGATAAAGAATCTGCATGTGGATTAGTAGCGTGTGATATGCAAGCAACTCTAGAAGGCTCACAAAGTGGTGCTGGCAGGGCTTGACATAATGGTGAAGTCTGACATCCACTTCTACGGCAATCATATTGGAGACCATTCCTTCGGAGGCAGTTACAATCGGTATATAATACACCGCCTCTTAGCTCACGGCTTTTACATACTCGTAGTGAACCGCAACTATAGTGTCTATCCATTGTAAAATATTCTATAACACAATAATGACGTTCTCAGCGTCTTTCTCACTTATATATAGAAAAAAATGTTTGTAAGTTACGGTTGTTTTTTTTTATACTTGTAAATTTTGTAATAGTAATTTTTATTCGAAAAATGCCGTAAAGAACTGTTCACATAACTGTATTTATTGTGAAATAAAACAATGCAGATGATTATAACTGTTTCAAGGTGGTCATGATTATAATTTACCATTGAAGAGGTACAAACTATTTTCATTTTAAAATAATAAATCCTCCATGCATGCAAAATTGCTAATTTATAAATGCTCTTATGCAATACTGTCAATCAATGAAAACTATATTTAAAAACAAATATAGCGATTTAAATTTTTACTTCTATTTTCAAGCACAACCGAGGTGATGTAAAGAATAATTTTAAAACCTTTGTTCAGTACAATAAAATCCTACGAGTGGTAAACATAAATAAAGTTACAAAAATCTAAAAATTTGTAAAAAAAAGTTTTGCTAGTGAGGTCTCTCTTGGACCTGTATTTTATATTCTAACCCAGTTCTATCCCGGAAAATTAAAATGTAAGTTTATCTTTTTTTATAAGGTTAGGTTATCATAGATGTGTTGTAATCGCGTTTTTGTTCCAGGTGTTGCGGACCTTGTGGAGGCGGATGCTGCTCGCCCTGCAGCGGCCCGTGTTGTCCGTGCATAACCATCTACACTTGTTGCACCAAGATCTGCTAACATCCAGAAGCTGTGGCTTGAAAATGTTTGGTCATGGTAGCCAGATCAACCGGCACAACACATGTTTCAATCGATACTTGTTCAGTGCAATAGTGCTGTTTTGTGGAAATAAAACTACATTATAAGCGTATTCTTCTTTTTTTTTTCTTTAGTTTAGATCTTGAAACCTGCGAACAAACACCAACCAGAATATAACGTGAACATCGCCAAGTTTCGTTCGTATATAAGTCCCATGAGGAATATGTAGTCCTAGAAATAGTCAAGTAATTTTGTCGACCAAAATTGACAATTGAAAATTGAAATTACCAACCAAGTAAATCAAGTCGACGACTATGTTCATGTTATTTCAAGACCCCTCGAGTAACATTTAGCTACAGAACCATGGCAACCTCGCCTGGGCTTGATAGGTGTACAAGTATCGAATGAGATAAAGCGATGTATTAGAAGGCGAAGATAAGAGTAGAGTTTTACGCCGCTGAGATTTGGGATGGCGGTGAAGCACGGTGGTTGCCGTTGCATTGTCTATACTATAAATGTTATAAAGCTGAAGAATCTATTTGCTTGAACTCGGGAACCTAGTGGTCCGATTTGAATTCTTTCGGTGTTAGATAGTTCATTTACCGAGGAAGGCTATATAGGATATGTCATCGCGCTAAGACCAATAGGAGTGGAACACCAATGAATGTTTCAAAATCGGGTTTTCTCCTTTTGAGAGCTTCCGCTGTTTGTTAGCGTTAGCCCAAAGTAACTACAGTCCAGTTAGAAATAAAAGTGGAATGACATCTTGTTTTATATAATGATCGTGCATTAACATACTACGTGATACCACTTCACCCTAGATCTACGCTCTTGCTCTGAAGGTTATACCTAAACCGGACGATCCAGTGTTTCTGTTATCTCGATTCGAATATACCTATATGCACTTTTACATTACTCGAATCGAGTCTGGTCTGGAATCTGGCGTATTTCATTTCAATGAATTGATTAGTTGCCAACCTCCGTATGAAATACCGTGTTCTACTTTATTTTTTGATAGATATACTTTATACTTTGCCATAAAAATAAAGTATTAAAATACTTGTTTGGGATTTTTAGAAAATATTTCTTATTCACTCTCTATGTACACGATTTCCGTTTTCACTGTTTCCGATATATTTAACAAAATGGGAATTATTAATTTTATGTAAACTAAACTTATAAGCCAATATTGCAAAATTAGTTATGAAACTGCTAACGATAACCAAATTGCTAGCGTGTTTTAAAAGCACAAGAAATGTATACAAATAAGTAAAAACTTCCTACTACTTTTTCTTGGAAATACTTTATTTCTTCTTATTCCAGAGATTTGATACGTTATTCTGTTCATAAGAAAAAGATAAATAATTTATAAGGAAATTGTATACAATTACATTTTTTTTTTAAATAATTATTATACTATCATATATTTTGTGTTTTATTATATAATTATTTTCTCATTCTTTATAGAAGTGTAAATGTTTTTAAATTTTATAAATCAGTGTTTCCTAACAAGTAAATAGTTAATTAAAATAATATTTTCGTTTATCCATAGAAATAAAATTCTTTCAACTTTTCCATCAATCCGTAAGTAGCTTATAATTATTAATAAAAACCAGGAGATTCATTTAAATATTAATTACTTCAAATAATTATGTTCTTGGAGTAAAATCTCTACTTTCCTATAATATAACAGAGCGCATCTATGAAAAGACATGGAATCAGAAAAAGCATTTTAATTACGTACAAAACTTTTTGGTCGGTATGTTCCGCGTCGTTGAATTTCGAACCTTATGAATTTTATAAATTCGTCAATTTGGTATTGGGTTCCGTACACAACATATAAACATTATTAAATTATATATAATTTTAACATATTTTACGTAACGCATTACGTTCCTCTATTTACAATGAGCAAAACAATTATGTAGTTATTTGAGTACAAATAATAGAAAACAGTATAATGATATGTAATCATGTCTAATTATATATGTTAATAGTGTATCTATTACTTTAATTCTGTACGAAGTAACTGCAGGAGTTCTGAGGAAATATATTGATTTTGAAGTATATCTTTTTATACTTTACTAGCCGACCCGTGCCCACTTCGTTGGGCGGTAATAGGCATTATCAAGCTACAACTTTTCTCTAGAACTCAATCATATATATCTCATAATTAAGGCAGCGTTCGTAAGAAACGTTTTCGTTCGACCATTTTTCTCCGACTCTCCATATATTACCTCCTACAAACTCACAAACTTTACATCTTTATAATATTAGTATAGATTATACATAATATAATTAGTTAATAACTTCTGCCCGCGACTTCGCACGCGTGGAATAGTTATTTTGGACAAGACGCAGCGGAAGCTCTCAAAAGGAAAAAATACCCCGATTTTAAAACATTCATTGTTGCTCCGCTCCTATTGCCCTTAGCGTGATGATATATAGCCTATGACACTCACAAATAACGTGGCTTTCTATTGGTAAAAGAATTTTCAAAATCGGTTTAGTAGTTCTTTACAACGTCACAAACTCACAAACTTTACCTCTTTATAATATTAGTATATAGATTATAGCCCCTGCCCGCGACTTCGCCCGCGTAGTAATAGTTACTACTCTGGGCTAACGCTAATTCACAGCAGAAGCTCTCAAAAAAAAGCATCTCGATTTTGAAACATTTTTCGTCATCGCTCCTATTGGCCTTAGCATGATGATGTAATTCTTTCTATTCTATTCTTTCTATTTCTTGATGAATGAGCTATATAACATTGAAAGAATTATTCAAATCGAACCAGTAGTTCCTGAGATTACCCCTTACAACGCCACAACGTCACAAACTCACAAACTCACAAACCCACAAACCCACAACGTCATAAACTTTACCTTTTTATAATATTAGTATAGATACGTTCTAACGTTTAATCACAATCTGTTAAATGAAGATATGGTTTGAGATGGTTCACATGTGAAACCTAGAAGGGGACTTACAAGTGCAGCTGCTGGAACACACCAAATGAATTGGAACTTGAATGTGGTAGTTAGCCAAGCTCACCCAGAAAAAGCTCTACCTCCATGCTATGGTCTAGTTACGATATTTTCCTTCACCGAAAGCGCAGACGCAGCTGAAAATTAATTTTGTTCATATTTCTTTAGTCTAACCCATAAAACATTGACAGCAGAGCAGAACATGACAGCAGTAATAATAAGTAGTTGATACTTTAACGGTTACGCACGTTAATTCTTTTAGTTTGAACTTGAATTTGTGTTATGATTACAGCATTAACTTTTATAACACTCTAATAGCATTTATAAAATAGATTAATCAGTTTACTTGATTATTTATAATACATATATTTTTAAATTTACGTAAATGAAGATACGCAGCATGACATTTATTAAATTGGCTGTAAGCAAGCAGAAAATTATCTACGTAAAAATTATATATTTTCTCACTATTTATAATAAATTTAGTTAGTCTCTTTAACTGCTGAACCCTAATCTAAACGTCAACGACAAAAGAAATACGTCACATGTTATTCTCTAAATATTTTAAATGAAATATCAAAAACTACAAAATTTCTGTGTCTTCTAATTTAATAACAATATTAACTTCTAACTGTTTATTAAATAAAGAAAAACAACATGTGCAGCCCAATAATTAAATTACCAAGTTATAAAGAACCACCGGAATGTATTCCCTGCTATGGAGTTCAGGTATATTAGTTTTTATTTCTTATTGTTATTATAGTGGCACGTGTAGGAATGCCACGTTCCTGGATCATAACACATCATAATCACATTAGCCTGTAAGATACCTACTGCAAAGTCATAGGCCTCTTCCCGGAGGAAGGCATATAGTTATAACGCCAGCTCACGATGTATTGGCGATTTCAAACTCGGAGAAATCAACAGTTCTATACATAACCACGTACGTGGATATTACAAGTCACAATCTGCCGATAGTGTAACCAATTTAAATTATAAATGTGGTTGAATGTACACGCCGAGGTTCGAACCTACGGATATCGAATTGACATTCCAGCGCGGCGGTCAAACCACTCGACTACTATGAATTATCCGGGATCAGCTGATGTATATTCAAGCGGAGTGGTAGGCTATTTGTGCCGAATGGATCTGTAATACAAAGCTCATGTGGTGATAAATTCGCCAGTGACTTGTTTTTAGTTTGTCGCTGTTCGTCATTCTTGGTACCATTAGATAGAGTGTCGTAAGTTTGTCGTACTACAATAAAACAATATATAAGTATTAACAGGAATATCATAGTTTGAGCAATTTATATTTTGGGGCCTCGCGAATGATTAAAGGCTAAGTTTCAGAAATTCGGTATCATAGTTATACCCTCCCAATACATTCTTGATAATTTAATGTAGTTCCAGAAAAAAAATAGATAAGCTGGATTTAGTGAAAGACCGACATGATTGCGATACTAGAGAATCAGTGATAAATTGCTCATCCCATGTGTGAGGCTCAGTAAAACCAGTAATAGTTTTTTAAGTTATTTCTTGACACTAGTGTGTTAGGTTTTGCGACGAAGTCCCAAAGCACATTACTGATTTGCTGGATAGTAAGTTCAAGCATAACGTCAAACAAGTTTGCTTTCTCTGTACATATGCCAAACATGTATATAACTATAATGTAGTTTTGCCGGTCCTTCTCGATGAATAAGTTATTTTCGGAACACCAATGAGAGTTGTAACTTTCATAAACCCTTTCTCGAGGCCTACATTGAATACAGTCATTTTGATCATAAATTAATAAAAAAATATTGCATTATCAGGGTCCACCATGTCTCCCATGCGGTATGGATACCGTTACGCTTCGTCGACCGCTTATAGTCCACGACAGCACCTTCGATTACAGACCTACCAGTTGGCCAGGGATGGTGCTTAATAACCAAGATAAGAAAATTCGATACATGCTTGTCAATTATGAACGACCAGTACGTAATATAATGGGTTTTTTTTAAATTATATTTTTAATGAATTAAACACTTCAGTGATATAATCATAAAATATTATATATTAGCTTTCGCCACGACAGTTTGTGTATCTTTTTGTATATTGAGAATGAAAAGTAGTGTATATTGTCTACCAAGTCCCAGACTACCGGTTCATTGCGATCGGTTCAGAAATCCAGTTGTGAATTGTATCAAACATACGAAGTTTACCCACCATTTATAATATTTAGGGGCGCGGATAAGTTATTCTGATCTATCATTAAGTATTAATACTGTACTCATATACAGACTTCTAGAGTTTGATTGCAATTACGCTCTATCTTATATCTATCATAACTTACCTATTTTGTTGACTTACTTGAAGCCTTTATAAATCATTATAAATTAAGCTAATAATAACTAATCTCAGGAACTACTCGTCCGATTTGAAAAAATCTTTCAGTGTTAGATAGATCAGTTATCGAGAAAGGTTATCATTACACTAAGAGCAATAGGAGCGGAGCACCAATGAAGAATGTTTCAAAATCGGGTTTTTTTTCCTTCTGAGAGCTTCCACTGCGTGTTAGCGTTAGCCCAAAGTAAATATTCCACGCGGACGAAGTCGCGGGCAGAAGCTAGTAATTAATATTACTGAAGTATGCAGAAATAAAACGGAATAAACCTTATTAAATATATATATGATTAGAACTGGTTGACACTAGTTGCGATTTCTAAAGTAGTACCTACAACCTTTTTAAAGTAGATGGCGCGCTTCATTTCATTTTTAATACAGCGGGAATAGTTTTTTATATATATATCATAGGTGGCAAACGAACAGGTGGGTCACCTGATGGTAAGTGATCACCACCGTCCATAGACACTAGCAACACCACGGGAGTCACGGCGTTGCCAGCCTGTGTTTGAGTGAGGGGTGGAGAAGAGGGGAGGTGGTCCTCCGGCGCTCTCACTAACCGAACGAGACGCAACAATGCGAGTACTGTTACTTCACGTAGGTTTTCTGTTAGAGGGTGGTACTACCCCAGACGAGCCGACCCATTCATGCTGAAACCAGTAATAGCTTCAGCTACCACCTACAAGAGTTCTGTGCAACGGTTAAAAGATCTAAATTCTTACAGTATAAATATAATAGTGTAAACATAACTAATTTGTACTATCTTACTTTGTACGTTGTGTTTTTGAGATGAAGGAATTCAAGAGATGTGTGCAACGGCTAAACGATCTAAATTCTTACAGTATAAATATAATAGTGTAAACGTAACTACTTTGTACTAAGTATCTTGTGTTTTTGAGATGAATGAATTTCTTTTTTAACAGGTTCAATCGCATTATCCGTCTTGTGCCCATTCTTACAACTACTAAAGTAAGTTAATTTTATTTTTTAACCTTTATCTAGATAATGATATGATTTTTTATCTGCGTTCAATCATCTCTCATGCGATGTTCGGGTAAAGAATGTCTAATTGAAGTCAGTTAAATATTGAGTATGAACAATACTCCTGATAGCTCAGAAATGAACAGATCGTTGTGATCCAGTTTATATTTTCTGTTATATGTTTAAACTGAGCAATAGCAAAGCGAGCACTCGATTTTGCTCTAGGAATAAGCTGTCGTAAAGAACTGTGATATGGTAATTTTATATCATCTCTGAAGTATTCTTATCAAATTAAATTCCATTATTTTTTCATTACATAATGTTTACTAAAGAAAAAAAATCTTTCAAAATTTCAATAAAATATATGTAACCTTTTTTGAGAAACTAGCAGACAATTAAATTTCGAATATCCGTTTGACAGAAAATATCCTTTTCATTTCTGTTCAGTCAAATAGATTAGGGGTAATACGTTAAAATTTTAAGTAGAAGTATCAAATAATTTCAACGAAAGATAAATAATGTGTGATCGTGTAAATATGATCGGTCAGTTGGAAACAATTATGTCAGCGATTCGGTAAGTTGTTGGGATAAAATGGATATTTTTTTTAGTTTAAGCATTACATTGGTTTTGAAAAAGGCACAAGAGATGCTTGGACGAAAAATTATGTTCGCTTATCCAGTATCTGCAGGTTCGAGCGTCAACAAGTAATTCTACGAAATTTGTGATCTTCGCTGATTTCAATTATGAATGATAATGAGTAGGTAAATTTCAAAAGACCGGGAGTAAAACTAAAAGCATGATAACGTTGTGACAGTACCACCATGTAGTGGGAAATTTTGTAATAGTTTAGAATTTTTGTCAATTGATGTCACTATATACGTATTCTGTAAAGCTATTTATTTTATTTCTGACAACAAATCTTTTAGATTATTACTGCCGTTGTCGAGTTGGTAAAAGTGGCTTGTGATAGTTTTAATGTTTAACAAGATGGTGGTCCTCTTGTTAGATCTTGCCATAGAGTTTCTGTACCATCTTAGAATTTTTAAAAGGCCGTCAACGCAGTTGTGACTCCACTGGTGTTGCTATTCTCTATGGACGGAGGTGATTACTTACCATCAGGTGAACGGCCTTTTCGTTTGCCCCCTATAATATAAAAAAAAACATTCTCCGTGGTATTATTGTCCATATATTTCACTTGTGCACAGTAAACGAACTATACTTAAAATACCACCAATATTACAAAATATAGAGCCAAATAATACAAGATTATCAATAAAATATAAAAACCACTACATAACAGTCTTAGACCCCGCCAAAAACTCTTCTGTAAGGTTTATGAATAATATAAAAAAAAAAAATGGCCGTCACGGGACGCCTGGCAGATGTGATACATCGTAATTATTCGAATGGCACGAATCTCAAATTCTCAAATTAGACTATAGTTATGCGAGCTCAGTGCGGCAAGAAAGATTGCGCACAGTCGCTTGCGCATGCCATCGCGTCGCCACGTCTCACACACACACCACGGCCTGTATCGCCACGGTATCGTCACGCCAACATTCAGGTTTACTCTCGCCTATTGATGTTTCACATCAAAAATCTTTTGTACACCTTATAAAGGCGGTATTACTTATTGATGTGAAACATCTATAGGTGAGGGTAAACCTGATTGTTGGCGTGGCGAGAAGCGGCGACGCGATGCCATGCGTAAGCGACTGAACGCAATCTCTCTTGCCGCACTGAGCTCGCATACCTATAGTGTATACAGTGTTGTTTACTACGCCACATCTGCCAGGCGTCCCGTGACGGCACATTTTTTTTATATTATTTTATAGCAATATTATTCGACAGTTAGTTGATATATATTTGGTACGGTTTATAAGCATTGTTATTTATTAATATGAATAATATATTCTACAGAGGCGGATGTGGTGGTTGTCGAGCACCATGCTGCAAGCCTTGTTGCACACCATGCTGCAACAGCGGAGGCTCACTCGTCACAGTATACAGTCAAGTAGCACATATCCAGTGACACGCTGTCATGGCGCTTCTGATTCATGTGGCTGAAGTCATTCATCATTAATTCGTAGCATTAATTTCTAGAGGCTTTGTACATCGTTTTGGGAAACGTTAATGTAATAAATAACTACACGTGAAACAAAATCCGCGCAGTTTGTGTTTATCTTGCACACATACATATTAAAATTATTTGTGGAGTTCCACTAACTACATCAATTTGCGTATTATTTACCGTCAATTTAAGATAGCTTTATAGAGCGAAGGTTATAATATATTAAAAGCCAAGTTAGCTCGTTGGTAGCTTGTTATTTAAAAATGTGTAACTTTAAAGATTCTAAGAAAGAGATTTGTATTTGTGTTATTTTTTATATGAATCCACTTTTGGTATCTAATAATTATTATTATCTAACATTAAATAGCTCGTGGATTGTGTATATACTTTTTTACGAAAAAGTAGAGACCTACAAACGAAAATGGCTCTACAATTTTTAAACTAATAGTATCAAGTTAAATGGAATACCGGAATGGTTACAAATAACTCGACACAATATAGAATCATGTATAATATACTAATTGAAATTATACGTCACTATTATACTAATATAGAAACTTTTAAAATATATAATGTAATCTTACTGAAACACGGCAATTATCTTTACTTAATTAGTAGTTCAGGCGTGAAATGGTAACAAACAAACTCAAATTCGCATTTATAATATTTGTTAGGATTACAGTAAAGTGGGTTACCAACTTATTAGAATCTTCGTTTTGCAGACGCAGTACTTGCAGTTGGTCAGCCTCCACAACCTGTTGCTGCATTTGATAAGGCTACCATCGCGATTGGTCACCACGGCCCTACGTGTATTTCTTAACTAAGCAACATTACAAATCAGTTCACTGTTGGTATTAGTTTTATCAATTTAAGTGATTGTTAATCATTGTAACGTGAAAATGTCAATAAACATTGTATTTTAATAAATGTGTTTTATTATATCCAATGATATTAACTAAAAAGCTGTAGATACGTTACCTACATATTTTGACAAAACAAATGGCACGATAACGCAAACATACGTAAAGTAATATTGTAACGCCACACTGTCTTAGATAAAATGGGGAAGTAAGATGGCATATTCTCAATGTCGGTGGTAAAAAAGAAATAGTTAAATGTTGCTCAGATATGCGCAGATTGGCGGGGCAGCCTTCAAAAATAAGCTAGTTAGCCAAGTTTCAAAAAGGTGCTGTCGAAGCGCTTATGACGTATCTACATTGATTATATCTAAATTAGCTTTTTCACGAGAGTAACCTGTTAAATTTTAGGTACTCGGTCTATACGTGCAAATAAAATTAAATGTGACAATGAAGTGAAATGAAACAAACTTTGTCTGTCTGAAGTATCTCGTTGTTAATAAATTTTTACTGGTATATGGAAAACATTCTAGAATATTAACTAGGCTACATATAATTAGGTTTTTTAATAAGGGCTAAGCAGTGATAATAAAATTTTACAAAGGAAAATTTAAAACTTTAAATTGAAAATTGTATTTTATTTGAACTGATCGTTACATTTATGTTACTGTTTGCAATTTTCTTATTACTACCTATCACTACTACGCACATTACTACATATTATAAAAGAAAGTCCTCTGCCATGCATGCCATGCAATGTCTGTCTGTCTGTTCGCGATGAACTCAAAAAGTACTGAACAGTTTTTAAGGCGGTTTTCACCAACAGATAAAATGATTCATGAGGAAGGGTTAGGTATATAATTTGTCAAGGTTTTTTTAATTATCAGGGCGGGATAGCGTCAGTTGAGGCCGTCAGTCTCCTATATTCACTTTACCGATTTAAAGTTACCTCTATTAAATTTTTACTACTTAGTGGGAAAGGGGAATGATATGTAGATTTTTTAAAATAATGATGCTTGAAACAAAGTGGTACTTCCTATGGGGTATTTAGTACTGTATGCTACGCTCCGGATTCTAGTTGGAACACAGCATCGAATGCTCAACGGTACTTCACCATGCTGAGTTGGTCATCCGATTGTCGTGTTACCCATTTTATTACGAACTAGCGGGCCCGGCAGACGTTGTCTCACCCTGATTATTAAAAAAATCCTTGACAAATTATATACTAAAACGTTCCTCATCAATCACTCTATACGCCGGTGAAAACCGCATGAAAATCCGTTGAATAGTTTTTGAGTTTATCGCGAACAGACAGACAGACAGACGCGGGAGAAGACTTTGTTTTATACTATGTAATGATAATCAAATTGGTTTTTTTTTATCGATCTTACACTGTATTACATTTTATCTGTCGTATTCGTATAAATAAATGACTTCTTTCTTTCTTGCTTGGAATTCTCAACGGTTCATGATTTTCTACGCCTTATTCTTTAATCGTTAAGTGATGGTGGATTGTATAACTTTGAATTGAGAAATTATAGAACTATATGCCTCTGAGTATATAATTTTGATTTAAACTGGCAGTAACATAACGACCTTTAAGTTTTAACCCAGATTTTGGCATCTAAATATTTCAACCAATATACACTCATTATTACCGAAGTAACGTAACCAATTTTATATAATACGAGCTTTTGCTTGCAGCTTCGCTTGCGATAATATCGATTTTGAAACTACAGCCTACATTACTCGCTGATAATGTAGTCTTACTAAAGATGAAAGAATTTATAATAAAGGATAAGTATTAATTTATTTAGTTTATAGGAAAACTAACAGCACTTAGTACACAAGATTTGCTATGGAAAATAAGGAACAAAAAACCATTAACAGATTTCCACGAATAGTATTTTTTGAGTTTCTCCATTACAAATAAAAAAACAAATATTTTCTCATTATAATAGTAGTAGTTTCAAAAACTTAATTTAACTTAGGTTTTCAAAATGAAAATTACAGATTTTTTACAACGAAAACACAGACAAACAGCTACTGTATATTATACTTTGAAATCGGTCAATAATAAAATTATTTATTCACGTAACCATCCTGATAGTTATCGAAGCGCACTAGATTCTGGTTATAAATCTAGTACCTTTGATCGCACTTATAAATAGGGGTAAAGAGACTGCTCTCGCCATTTCACAATAACACCCCAAGCATTCGGTCACCCTGTAAAATTTCAAGTGGAACTATCAAAGATTATCAACATGGGCTCCTATCCACCGGTTTGTGGGCCACCTTGTGCTCCAGTCTGCGCGCCGGCTTGCGGTCCCAGCGCGCCAATGTTCTGCTCGAGCAGTGGACCACCGACGCAGCGCTGCTATCCTGTGAACCCTTGCATCAACATCTACAGCTGTCATACACAAATTTTATAGTAAGGGAACTCGTGTCACATTATTATAATTAAGGTTTTAAAATACTTCAAACGATACCGCAATGTTAAAAGTACACACATAGTAAGTGAAATTATATTCATTTCATAAAATAAATAAGTGGAATTTACTGATATTTGATTTACGAAACACATTCATACCTACTCATAACTTATACAGTATTATAATTCAGTATTTAATAACTATGATTACGTACGTTACAAAAATAATACTGGACAAGAGAAACTGGTTAGTTTTTTTCTTCATTTAATTCTTTTAAAATGCTTTAAGGATTCACATAAATACATAATGATACCATTATACAAACTTTAAATTGCTGTTCATAGGGACAGAAGTTGATTAGAATAATGTATATAAATTTCACATTTATTGCATTTTGAAATGCAAATAATAAATTTTAAGATAATATTATTATTATACCACACATAATCCCATAATTGGTAAGATTGTAAGTAGCCCGTGAAGCTGTTAAGGCCTTGCTAGGCCAATAGCGTAGTCAGTTCGAGAAAAAAAAGGTAAGACTGTGCCACACAAATTTCGTCCCTTATTGCATTCATAAGTCCATTTCTATCTTATCCTTACCTTATAAGAAAAATATTTTAATGAAATTTAATATAGTAAAAATCAAAAACAAAAATATACAATGTAGGCCCTAGGAAGGCGCTTATGAACGTCAAAATTACTATATACAGTCATTGCAGCTATCTTCTATTCTTATTTAATTTAAGAAGTAAGCAGTGGAACATAATAGGTAATTCTCGGACTTTTTTTTTTGACTAGCATGCACCCGTGGTTTGTGCTCGTTAATTTACTATATAGAATTTAATAGCAATATAATCTAGCGCCACCTGGTTGCTAATTATATAAAAAATGATATGATAAAAGTTTTCATGAAAAAACTTACATGAGCCAACTTTTATAGAAATCGCTCAGGCGGTGTTGGGAGTTTTTCGATCTTAAAAATACAAAGCAAAATTTTTATACGTAGGAGAGAAATATATAACATAGAATACCCAGAAAAAAAATTTAACTCACCAAATTACATTACAATTAGATAAACAAAAACTTTCTAGAAAATCTGTATTTTATTATCTCATTATAGATACAACTCCAAAAGTAGACACATTAAATATTCAAGACATTAACTAATGCAGAGGAACATTCACCGAATATGCACAACCAGCGTGGGGACCCTGGTAAAAAAAATATATTTATAATTCACCTTATAAGACCTTTTCTTTTTATTGTAACACGGCAAAATGACTGATGGTAAGCACAGTACAGTCCAAAAATAATAGCGACCACCGAGTGACACACTATCCATCGCCGGTTGCCGCTGTCATGCCGGTCTGTGAAGAGCTGGATATGCACAGGCTGATCCCCAAACGCGACCCGCAGAAGCGAATCACTATGACGGGCCTTTTCGCCATATACATGGTGGTTGCGACCCAGTCAGGCTGTAAAGCCCTACCACCCCGCTTTCGCCATTGCCTCGTTCGTTACTCAGCAGGGTGCACCACGTGCAGGTGAGATTGACTTGGGTGTCTCAAGTCTTATGATGTTATTCGACACCCCTAGTATAAATGTTATTGTTATTTATTGTATAAATGGTTTGTCTTTATTATGTTCAAAGTGATAATGGCTCTGTGGCATTAAATTCTACAAAAGCACAGATTTAAAATAATAAAATGATGGTAGGGCTTTTTCTAATACCTATATTTTGCTAACTACAACACTCAAGTTGAAAACCAGCCATCAAGAACCTGTAGATGTGTTCCGACAGCTGTACTTAAAAGCCAGTTACTTTAGGCTTAGAATTTTATCGTTTTTAGTCAGCATAACAATGGTACAAATTTGCCAATAATATACTGTAGCATAATCCAAGTACTAAAACACCAACTTGAAATTGTTGATAATGAAGGGGAAATTTATAAAAATTAAAGAATAAATCTTAAAGTAGATACTTGTTAATATATTCAAGATATTACCTGTTTGACGTAATTAGCCACTTTATACCGTACATTAGGATCACGACGCGTGAAACATTCTGCTGGAAGTCCTGATGGCCTCGTTTGGAAGAGACTGTCGTGAACAATTAGTGGCCTACGCCTGGTTACAGGATCTAGTTCACAATCAGGGCAACAACTTCTTTCGATAGGTAAGCAAGGGTAGGGCACAGGAGGTGCTCGAGGACAGATGGGCCGTTGTTTGGGAAGAATAGGCGGAGGGCACTGTGGATTGCAGCACGGTAAAATTGGCTGATAACACGGTGTTGGTTCTGGGCAAGGTTGAACCTGGAAAAAGTAAATATAATTATATTAAAGAGTAATCTGAGTAAACATTATACAAACTTTTTATTTTTACTTACAGGTGGTGGATCACATTGTTCGGGAGGTGGGCAACAAGGCAATACGGGTGGGCAGCAAACTGGTCTCGGAGGTGGGTACGGTGGGGGTTCCTGAGGTGGCATTCGACGTGGCTTGCAGGGCGGTAACATGGGAACGATAGGTGGAACCAAATCCGGGATGACTGGTGCTGGACATGGTCTGAATACAGGTTTGCAAACACATGGCGGACATGGCGTACATGGTAACGGTGGAGGACAACAAGGCTGACAACATTGTGGAGGTGAAGGACATGAAAACATGCATGAATGCGTACCGCATGGTAAAATTGCTGGGCATGTAGGACAAAAGCACGTGGAACACATTTTTAATACTTATAATTATATTAAAGTACACTTTAAATTTTTCAGTTAAATTTTATAGTTTTTATACGTTTATAAATTTTATACTTATGACAGACTGACGTTTTTAAAAATGTTTAAAAGTAGATTGGTTGATTCTTTCAGCTAGTATCAAATTCTTTTTTTGTAATTAAAGAACAAAACAAATTTACTTTTGGAATATAATTTACATTATTGTCAAAAACTGTAATAGTCGAAAATTTTGTTAAATTATAGTTTTTTTATATAAGCTTTTAATAAGTATATAAAAAGTGTAAAACAATCAAAATGAGTGCTCCTTTTTATAGTTATGACCCTTGTGTCTGTACAGGTCTGCCTTGCGGAGCATGTTATCCTTATAGTACGAAGCCATGTGCAGCATCTCGAAACGATATTGGCATGTGCTCCGTTTGCCCTGGAGGTGGCTGTTCGCCCTGTCCGGCACCTGTACGACCATGTCCAGGACCTTGTCCACCGATGCCAATACTACCATGTTTGCCTCCATGCCCACCATGTGATAAGGTTACATCTGTATTTTATGCATTCTCATATATTACGCTTCATATTGATTTCTTTATGTATATGTAGTTGTTACTGAAGATTCAAGTGCATTTCTCTCGTCAAATCGCATTCAGTTCATAGTAATAATTTTTGGCACTCAGTCAATATTCATTTATATACGAATATTTCAGATATACAAACATTTCAAAACTAAATCTGTCTCAAGGTCAATTTTTTATAGCCCAATACACCGGTGCCGAAACCTGTGCCATTATGCGATACAGTAGCGATTCCTTGCTGCCGACCAAACCGCTGCAAACCCTGTCCTTGCTACTGTTGCACAGAACCAGGCGTGTGTTCGCCGAAACGCTGCAGTTATCCAGGTGTTCCGGTCTGTTCTAGTTGCTGCGGACCCTGCATGCCAGTTTGGTGAAGGAATGTAGTGGAAAAAGTCGTGTCGATTTTATCATGTTTTCAAACTTGTAATGTGTTGTGATTTAATACACTTTCAAAGTTTTTATTTTATTTCGCTATGTCCTCCAAAATTGCTTTTCTATGTCAGTTCGTAATAAAACTTCGGTAAATTGATAATGCTAAATCATTTCTAGCGTCTGTCTTATCTTCAAATAATAAACTGGAACAAGTTGTCATACTTGTCTCATGCTTACTACAATACTATTAAAAGAACGTCCTAATGAAATGCCTTTTAAAAAGAACGATAATGAACTTTAAAATAATTCCTCGTAAATGAACATATACAAGTTAAACTAAGGATTGTAAATAACAGCAGTATTAAAATGAGCTAGCTCCGAGATGATCTCCACGTTTCACCCTGATAGATACGAATTATTTAAACTTTAACATTTAGTATATTTTTAATAAAACTAGCTATTCCCGACGGAACACTTGCAGAAGTTTACTAATTTTAGCTATAACTGTACATTGTAATTGCAATTTATCCTAATAAGTTATAGCAAATGAACACTGTATAAATATTCTCTGTATTATATTAACACAGGAATTTCCATTGGGCTTAATTTATGACGAATTGATGACGAAAAAACTTTGTGGTCTTCATGAAAATAATATATGTCATATGTCGTTGGAAATGAATATGCCACATATTTATATTTACTGTTAACTAGAGTAAAGCTAAAGAGGCTGTATTGTGTAGGAATCAATTACAAGTTTTAGTGACTCGGAATCGGTGTTCAGTTACAAAAGTTTGTAAATTTTGAAACAGAATGGACGCAACTACAAGGCACGTCCTGCTCCCGGAAGAGCCTCTATTGCTAAAAAAGTTCTGCAGTACATAAACAATAGGCAGAGTACGTTCTAAGATTATATTATAGAGCAATCACAAAGAATCTCCGGTCACAGTGATACAGGAGTCTACAGGACTGTATAAGTTTGCACAGCCTCCTTTTAAAATAGTTCTAAAACATTGGGTGTTGATTTTTGTTTATTATGTCAATTTGTTTCAGAACGAATATTTTTTTATGAAATACCACTGTCTGAAAATAATAATACCGTTTTAAATTTATACAGAAAAATATATTTAGACATTTATGTCATAACTATAAATGGAGCTTTTTGTATGAAAATCTACGAAAATTGTATTTAAAAAATATAAAAATTAAGTTCATAAAAATTGAAAAACATGTAAGTGTTGTATAACAATTATGCTTTACGTATTAATAATTTAATCATATATATTGATATTATGCTTTGTTGTTAGAATATTAATTTCATTTACGATATTTTACATTGTTTCATTTGCTATAATTTTTACTTTAAGCGTATTTAAAGGGGAAGAAGATACATTCACACTGACGCTGAACAAGCTATCAATCATGCATTTCGTAAGATAGGCTTAGAGGGGGCTACAATCATTCAAACACTTTCTTTATAACACTATCTATCGCGTATCTTTTTCTCCCCGCGTTATATCGGCGATGGTAGCAATTTTTTCGAAGCAATTAGTTGATATCCTTTTCGAATACCGCGTCGATCGGCATAAATTGGATTCCTTGCAACTGATATGGAGCTATCAGTTAAGGAAAATATTTTGATGAAACCATAGCATACGTAGTCCCCCTATTTAGCTACCATCTATAGATTGGAATTTTGTCGTAAAGCACCTATCGGTGTGCTCGGCAGCTGCAGTTAAGAGGCAATTTTACTCTAGATTTAGCAGGTTTACCATCCTAGTCTACGTTAACATCAGATGACACTGTGGTTACACGCTAAAACCTATCAAGTATTAAAAAAGAAAGGTCCCGAAGAAGAAGTGCCACTTTACCGACAGAATGATTTCCGTGTGAGAGCAAGATCTATACAAAAATACGTTCTTTTTTATTTTATCGTAGGAGGCAAACGAGCAGGTGGATGACCTGATGTTAAGTGATCACCACCGTCCATAGACAGTTGCAACACCAGAAGGGTCGCAAGTGCGTTGTCAGCCTGCGTTTGGGAGAAGGAGGAGTGGGGAAGTGGGGCGGGGGGAGGGGAATTGGGTATCCGGCGCTCTCACTGACTGAACGAAACGCAACAATGCAAGTACTGTTACTGTTACATGCTGAAACCAGTAGTAGCTTCAGCGTGCCTCTACCACCTACACAACATGGAAAAATAGGGGTCCTTCAAGCGTAACGTGAAGAGACACACATTTACACAGATCGGCATGACAGTGGCGACCGGCGAGGGATTGCGTGTCTCTCGGTAGTCGCAATTGTTTTTGGATTGTACTGTACTCACCATCAGGCACAGTGCAGTCACTTTGCTGTGCTACAATAAAAAAAAAGAAACACAAAGCTAATTTATATAATGTGTTAGGATTCAGGAACTTTGACTGATGTTTGTTTGTTTTCAACTCCATTTGTAGCCTCAATTAATTTAGGGAGTTTAATCGTTTGAAATCAAACAACATACATATAAATAATTTTGGTTATATTACAGATAACTCATAATTTATATTTAGTAACAATTTATAAATATGTCAGTACTACCTCGGGGATATGAAAGCATCCGACCTTGTCCAAGGTATGGCTGTGTGAAAGGAGAATATAGTATTTACCACAAAAGACCTCGATATGGGCAACCGAGACCTCATCCGTTTCAAAGGGAAGCTGCACCATATTGCGGAGGAAGTTCTAATGCACCAGTTGAAAGGTTTTGATAATATTCATAAGACTTACACTTGTCAGTGGAAAACATTTAAAAAAATGGTTGTTTTTAAAGCCGGTTTACGGACGATAATTTTAAGTGGTGACGTCATAAGAAAACATTGATGAAAAATTGCTTACTTTTATGAATTGAATTATTATAATATAGATAGATGCGTCACAAGCCGAACATTTAGACCGATCGCACATCTCTATCATTTGTTCCGCGCTCTCGCTTGCACGCTCGCCTCGGGCGGAACGTGACAATGAGTAATGCTTTTTCATACGTGCAGCCGGCATTATCACATCAAAAAATTCTGAATAGCCCAAAAGTGTTT
Organism: Antheraea yamamai; assembly: GCA_036509395.1. Lineage (NCBI taxonomy): Eukaryota > Metazoa > Arthropoda > Insecta > Lepidoptera > Saturniidae > Antheraea > Antheraea yamamai. The sequence continues at coordinate 11,008,853 of AP028428.1, read as the reverse complement.
TCTCTAATGCCAGTTTAAAAGAAATATCCTTTTTTTTCAGTATTTGAAACAGTCAAATAAGTCGCGAGCTGCTAACATGGGTTGTGCCTTTCTTAGGAAACCACCCTTTTATTATGCGGATAGCTATTTAATTCTTAATAAGCATACCCATAATCAAAAATTTATTGCACTTACCACAATCTGTACCAAATGCTATTTTCTAGGCCATGTTGTTACGACTTCCCGTGCAAAGCGGACTGTTTCAACCACGGAGCGTGTACAAGGCCCAGTGGAAGGTACGCCCGCACCGTCTGGTATCCAGGAGAGTGTTGCCCAGCTGTACCAACTTGTCAAGCTTTCACATGCCCGAATCCACCTTATCATCCTTGCTGTTATCACACGTGCAATAAACTTGTGTGAATGTTTACCGAACGATTCCTTGTTCGTCAATAGAACGTGTCTTACATTGTTGTCGAATAAATAATAAACAACTTAATATAAACGAAAGTTATTTTAGATTTGTTTTAGTATAAACATAGCATGTAATGAGTTATGATGAATAAAGTATAAAACGATGATATTTCAACAGAAAACAACATGCTGATCGACGTTGGATCGAATCCTTTAATAAGCCGAAATATTACTGTGAAGGATAATGGCATCATAAAAGAAAAGTATGATGGTAGTATATTTTCTAGTGTTCAGTGTGCTACCAGTTCTGTGTGACAAGTTGAATGTCTGTCACAAGCACTATAAGAGCCAGGAACTTCATACAGGGATCTTCTGAAAATGTTCCGAAAGAACTACAATTGTGACGTTCATCTTCAAAGTTGTTAAAAAGGGCTAATAAAATAATGTAAAAGAAGTTGTATACATATTATTAAATTATATGATTTACATTTATTTTTATATTTTAACAATTCGACATTAAGCGTCTCACCGGATCGGCCACGCTAAAACTAAATCGAACCGTTTCTATCCTTTTTCTTCATCTCATCTTGTCTATTCATCCCGTTTCACCTCATTATTTCATCTCATCTCATCTTGTTCTATCCTCGCAACAGTGCTATATCTAACTGTCCACAATTGGCTAATAGAGAAAGAACATTGAAACCAGCAAAACTAGTCTCACACTAACGTGATAAAGGAACTATATTAATGTTTCGTGACTATTATCAATATGCTGAAAAAAAAGTGAAGTTAAATCCATATATAGTACCTATTACCATGGTGTTTGGAAGTCGAAACGATAACGGCCATCATTGATAGACTCTTAGTCACTGTGAGTTGCCGTCAGATAAAGCGCACTTACCATGTCGAATTCTTATGAAAATATGATCATGATGTGAGAGCATTAGTTACACCGAAGCCACGATGACCGAACACAATACCTAACCTGCAGTATATACGTGGTTGCTTATATTATTCTGGCAGCTTTTAGTTCCTCCCACGTCAATAAGCTACGTCGATCTTCAAACAGTAGACTAGTGGATTTCACGCGCTTTTCGCGATCAGTTGCCTTCCTTGTTATTGTTTAATAATTTACATTAAGCTGTTTGAAGTCGTCTTCCGTTTGAGACTGTAGGTATTTTTATTAATAAAAGTTCTTTATTGCAAATACGAATGACTACTTCAAGATGCCTGTTTTAATAACATTTCTAATTCTTAATGTTATTGGTAAGTATTATATTGTTTAATTTTTAATGTACATATATGTAGTAAGAAATACATACGTTATTAAGATACTTCCTATATTCAAGAGAAAAATAAGTTACACAAGATATTTATTTTTTATATTAGATATTCATATATAAATTGTATTCATATATAACTCTGTTGCACCCTGATATTATGCTTAAATATAGAAATCATTTATCTGTTTTACTTACAAGCAATCTAAATCTTATGTCTATCATAGGCACTATATATAATCCAAAGCATTTATGATCTATATGTATATCGTTTAATCTCGACTTCTACGTAGCAATTATATTATGCGTTGTCTGTACATAAGCTAAAGTGATTAAAGAAGTATACAGATATTGTTATGTAAGTCTTTCGGAGATTAATTATTCATATCACTGGGATTAACCAATCAATGTCACATACCTTAATCTACTTATTTTTTTAGTATCAGACCTGTTTCACGAATGTACAAATATTTTAAGAAGAAAAAGTTATATGTTTGAAAAATCTTTTTCTCAAATTAATTTTATCTACAAAATTGCAAAAAATGTTTTTAATCTTTGTATTAGTCTACGGGTTTTAGTTAGAATCGACTTTAATAGCAGTGGCATTACATTTAGACAAAAATCATCCCATACATATAACTACATAAAATGAAGGTGCATACGTATTAACACCACCGCGCTCGCCGACCGTTGCCGCGGCCGGCTTGCATTATCTTTTTTTGCAAGTCTAACCTAACCTAACCGATTTATCTTTCTCAATTTTCCCGTTGGTTGGTTCGGTTAGGTTAGACTTGTGAAACAAAGAGCGCGAGTCGGGCGCGGCAGCGGTCGGCGAGCGCGCAGTAGTGTTAATACGTAAGAACCAAAATGAATTTAAAATAAATACAAAGTTAAAGCTGCGAATTATTTTTTTGCCTAAAATATTAAAGTAAAAAGAAAGTTATAAGTTAAATGAGTGTGATCGATACAACAGGAACATCAAAATAAACAAAATATACATGAAAATATTCTCATATAGTCATGACCCAAATTGATATTGGTTTTATACTCAGATGTCAATAAAGTCAATGGACCTATCTCGTTGAGAATATTTTGATACTTGCACAACTTCCATGCGTCACAAGTCAATTCAGTTGTTTTGTTGTTTTATTGACTACTAGCTGTTACACGCGGCTCTGCACGCGCTTTTTTAAAATGTATCAAAAAATGTAAAATTATGAGTAGATGTTGTACATTATAGAGATGCTTTTTCAAAAACATTCGTAAGTACGCTTACCATCTACTGTAACATGTAACATGTACATTAGAAATGTAAATAATAACAGTGTATCGAATGAAATGGGATTTATCATCAGCAACATACCTGGAACTTTAACCTACAAAATATCACCCTCAGTGCTCATTTAGACTATATAAGAAAGTAATTAAAGTTTTAAGCTATACATTATTGAACAATATGTGTTAATTTTTTTATTATATAGATCTAATATACCCGTGTTGTCGATATAATTAAGTTAGTCTTATACGTTCCTATAATCACTGAGTTATGTAGACGCAAGCGCGGTAAATAAATAAAAATGGCCGCCAAATTGACCAAAAAGATAATATAATTTTAATTACATACAAAACATATGACTTTCAATTATGTATATTTTTATTCTTGAAGTCCAGTAAAGCACACGTCTCACTCGCTTGTTTACAATAAACAACACATTTTTAATAAATTTTACATGGACGAATGCACGGCTAACAGTTCAACAAATAAAATAGAATACGTCAACCGCTATAATTTCGCATATCTGCCAGTAAAAGTCCCGTTAACATAGGTCCAGCCATTTCGGACATAACCCGGAACAAACAAACAAATTATAAAAATATAAAATACCAACAATATTTTAAAAAAAATTTTTTGACCCTTGTAGACAAATCCAATCACCAAAAAGTTGTTATTTTAATGTCAGATACACTTATACAATTTCAGATACTTTATTTTTATAATACGTAATAGATTACAAATAAAAAGTTGGAAACAAAACAAACGTAGAATAAACACGTTGAATAGAAACACAAAATAAACTTTAAAAATATTTGCGATAAAAAGTTATCACGTTACCATGGCAACGTATATAATACTAACGCTAACACGCAGCGAAAGCAACCAAAACGGAAAAAAATGCCCGATTTTGATACATTTTTCATTGGCGCTCCACTTCTATTGGTCTTAGCGTGATGATATATATTCTAAAGCCTTCCTCGGTAAATGAGCTATCTAAAAAGATTTTTTCAAATTGGACCGGTAGTTCTTGAGATTAACGCGTTAAACCAAACAAACAAACTCTTCAACTTTATATATTAGTATAGATTTAACACAATTTTGTGCCCCATTTAAAATAACAGGAACGGTAGAACTGTAAAGTATTAAACGTTCGGTTATGGATAAACATAGGATTCAGATTTTTCGTAACTATTAGAATACGACGTTAACCTAGTTAAGACGTATATAACAATTTTTTCCTTGAAATTTTTATAGATAAGCAATAAAAAATACATATACTAAAATGGGTACACAAAATATTGTTTTTCAAAATAATATAAAATCGGGAAATTTATTGTGCTTAGAATAGATACTCGTGTAAAATTTACGATGCAACGTATTAATTTGCATTGAGCCATAAACGAAACACTTTAAAGAATTTTAATAAACGATTGTCTATGACCCCGGAAGAATATAACGTTATTTTCCTTTCTATGAACTAAATAAAACTCATTTCAACGATTAGGTGCTTCTATCTATAAAATAGATGTTGTGATATTATGTGATATGTATGTTGTGTAAGGGACCTTTTTTTATTAGTTATCTAACATGGCCAGATTGCAAATTAGTTTGCATAGCGGATTTAATTCGTAGAATTTGCATGCATAACAACAGCACCCTTCCGTTAGTTGGCTTTTCAGTTGACTGCTCTTCATTGCTCGTCCCCAAAGCGGGTAAAGCGGTAGATGTCCTACCGGCCAACAACAATGTCAGTTCGAAAAAAAAAACTACAGCACCGTTTATCCGATTACCTACTATGAAAGTGTTTTTTCTTGAAGAAAGGTTTAATGTTAATTTCTATCCATTTTATTTATTCCATAACTAGCCACTAAATGTATTCGTAACTGCAACGAAACTACTTCAGTACCGTTCAATAAATCTTAATGAAAATTGATATATGTAGATATTTCCACATGAAGAATATTTATATAATATTATAACTTAGTATAATAATCTATGTATAGTTATGTATGCTACACTTATTTCACTGATTCTTTTTATTGTGTTGGTAATTATAAGAACAGAGTTTGTACGAATGAAAATGTCGGAAAAATGTAACGGGAAAAAAATGAAAAAATCGGTGTAATTACTTTCCATATAAATGAGAGTGAGTATGTAAGACAGAAGACAGTAACGAGATTTGGAAATATATTGACAGAATGGTGTTCAGTTGTTCGGTTATCATTTTATTTAATTAAATGGTCGCAGTGTAAAGGGAATATTTGGGCTCATTGTTTTCGTTAGTACAGTCGAGCGAAGTCACTGCGGACAGTTATGTACTATATAATAAAAATTACTAAATCTCTTGTTTAAATGATATTTGTCAATCCTATACACTATAATCATTTTACCCATTTATACGTAATTCCGTGAAGCTGTGGAGGCCCGTGAGGATAGTCAGTTTGAAAAATAAACCCATTGATAGTGTCTCGTTTTGGTATTTGGTATTAACAAGCATACATCTATATAACTTGAACAATTAAGTATCAACATTCTACAACTGCCCTCTCCGTTGTTTATATTCACCAGGAGGAAATATGACGTGATTATTATGCCCAATTCATAGAAAAAAGTACCCATCCGATTTATAAGTGTGTACATGTGTATTGAGCTAGCTATATCAGTGGTGGCAAACCTATAGAACGCGTGTTGCTGATAGCAATAATTAAGATTTTTCCTATATGTTTCGATATTCAAATTATATCTTTATTTTACTACTAGCTGTACCTGCAGCTCCGCACGCATTTTTTAAAATCGTATTAAAGAATTATAAAATTGTGAGACTATGTACAATTATAGAAATGCTCTTTAAAGACAATTGTAAGTACGAAGCGCACACCACTAAAAGTAACATGTAACGTGTACATTAGATATATAAATACTAACAGCTTGCCAAATGAGGTTTGTCATCAGCAACATATTTGGAACCTGAACCCACCATATAACTACCTCAGTGCTCCCTTACACTGTATAAGGAACTAATGAAACAATGACTTAAAATATTATTATAAAGATTTACATTTACGTTACATTTAATATACATTGCCATTATTATAATTATGATTTTGTGACTATACAAAAAATAAATGCTTATCTGTTCCGCATGATATTGTATTATGGAACCCTTTACGTAATACGTTTATAATCTACGATCTTATTAGGAAGTCCTCTATATCATTAAAATTATTAATAATTATAATGTCGAGTTGTAAACAATAAGCTGATAATTATTTCTCTTATTAAAAATAAAGAATGAGTTGAAATCTTTCTAAATTTCATGCAGACAAAGTCGCGGGTAACAGCTAATCTAAATTAAAATAAACTAAATTACTTTTTATAATGTTGGCTATCTACCAGTGAAAGTTCCGTGAAAATCGGTTTAACCGTTTTGTTGATATCACAGCAGGCGAAGCCACGATTAACAGCTAGTCTAAATTAAAATACTTTTTATAATGTTCGCTATCTGTCGGTGAAAGTTCCTCAAAAATCAGTCGAACCGTTTTAGAGATAGCACTGCGGGCGAAGCCACGGTAAACAGCTAGTATAAACTAAAATTGCTTGAATTACTATTTATAAGGTCAAATATCTGCCAGTGAAAGTTTCGTGAAGATCAGTCAAACCGTTTTGAAGATAACGTTGCGGGCGAAGCCACGGTTAACAGCTAGTATAAATTAAAATTGCTTAAATTACTTTTTGTAAGGTCAGCTATCCGCCAGTGAAAGTCCCATAGAAATTGGTCTAACTGTTTTGAAGATAGCATTGCGGACGAAGCCGCGGTTAACAGCAGGTCTAATTTAAAGTAGCCTAAGTAACTCGCTATAATTTTTTCTATCTGCCAGTGGAATTGCCGTCACAATCGGTCCAGCCGTTTCGGAGATTAGCCGGAACAAACAGACAGACTGACAGACCGACAAATTTTAAAAATTGCATTTATGTTATCAGTAACGTGTATACTTTCACACCCAATCAATAAAAACAAGTTATTTTGATATTACATACACACACTTCATTTTTCTTATATGTATAGAAGATATAGATAGATAAGATGAAATAAAGCATAACCTCTTTGTTCATAGTTTAATGGAGTACAATAATCGCAATGTGGCCTAGTGGGGCATTACACGTGAAGCGTTAAATATTGTCTTCGACCTTGTCATAAAATATATTTGCACTACAAATCCTGGTAACTTCGAGTCTCATTATCCTGTTTTAAAATAAATAAAGCGGTGAAACTTATACTTCATTTAATGAGGTTTTAATTGTCTTATGCAACACTAAAAATAAACTCTTTTTGTTTTGTTTTTTTTTTTTACTTAAATTTCGTTGTTTATAATTTTACTTTTCACAGTAATTGTTAATGTATGTAGATATTCCTTGCCAAATTTTATAATGGGAGTGGAAGTCGTTAAGAAAGCTAGAACAGTCACATTGCTGAAACGCGGCGACAGAGTTGTGTCTACCGCGGCATCGCTTATCGCGATTTCACGGAAACATTCAATCAAATATATTGCTTACCGAATCCTAAAATTATTATAATAAAACGAAATAATCGTGTTGCAATAACTACAAGCTACATAGTTACTTGTGTGTATTGTTATTATACTTTCGGCAGTCAAAATGGTATGATATTTTTATCATTGAAGAGACATAGCTGTTTTATTCACAAGACCTGTTTTTCTTTTTTGTCAATTTTCTATTTTCGTACATCTATTTGGTACATCTTTTGCTTCAAAAATACAGTATTTAGATTTGTATGACTGTAGATAAAGATTGTAAATTTTATATATTGTGTGATTTTTCGAAGCCATCTTCTTAATTTCATTCAGTGAAGTTGCTGTTTACCTTTATTCTTTCGGCGTGCTAGAGGATGTACAAAAAATAATTAATAATATAAAAAGTGCATAATATAAACAAGGTTCACCACCACTGTATAATGATTTCCGCACATGTACAATATGACTACATTTATAAACATTCAATTGCTTTAATGTAGGCAGCTACTTAAGAGTTAACTTATAAAAACATAATTGTATTATAAATAATTATGAACATATTTCTAAGAGTAGGATAAACTCATGTGTCATAAGTTTGTATCATCATACATTATTTTAAAGTATGATATCATAAAGAGTAAGTTCCTAGTGTAGCTACATCGACTACTACTTATAAAATATTGTCAAGTTCAATTTATAAGCTAATTTATTGTAATCGCGCATGCAGATACTTACTATTATTAGATATATAATAACAAACCCAGCTATGATCAAGTCATAATCTCATAAGGACGTTTTAACTCCTTTTGCAAAGTACAAATTAATTCAAAGTGGAATATATCATTACCATATCGCTTATTGACATTAAGGGTAAGGTTTTTCATAGTTTTATTGAGATTTAATTTTTAAAATTACTTTTCCAATGTGTTTGTTAGAAATGTCAAAGCTAAAGATAGCACAAAAATTCCCGAAATTTAAACATCACTTGCACGTGATGCTTTTCTATAAATCTGTAGTTCTATCTGTATGAAGTTAGTTTTTCGCTTCTCTATTTGTTTGTTAAAAATAAAGTTGTAAATAACTTGACTCATCTTTATAAAATTTTGTATACGATAAACAAATCATTCCTCAATAAAAGTGTTCCAAGAATTTTTAATAATAGTTCTGTAGATTGAAAATAAAAAATACAATATTTTTTTTAAAGCTCATCTCATTTTGATGAAATGTTTTATACGAGTTGTGTCGTACTGAAATTGATAGGCTATAAAAATATCATTAATTATTTTAGAAATCTTTAAAGGAGTACTAGAAATTAAAATCAATTTGATGCTGGACCGATTTCAATAGATCTTGTATATAGGAAGTATATTTTATTGTGCAATTGACAGAACATAAGAATTGTCAATAATAGTCATAAAGAATAATAAACACAATTTGTAAAATCTTTAAAATGTGTGATGCTATCAATAATCATAAAGTGTAATTATCACTGTATATTATAAAACAAAGTCTTCTACCACGTCCATTCGTCTGTCTGTTCGTATTAAACTCAAAAATTACTGAACTGAACGGATTTTTATGCGGTTTTCACCAGTAGATAAAGTGATTGATGGGGAAGGTTTAGGTATATAATTTGTCAAGGTTCTTTTTTATTATCAGGGCGCGACAACGTCCGCCGAGCCCGCTAATATTTAAAAAAATAAAAAACACGTCCAAAATAATTACTGCATAAAACCACGGATACACTAACATTTTGATGAAATTTTGTACACGGAAAATATACGTCATCGAAAGGTTATTAAAATGTACTTAAGAAGTTACTGAAAGACGTTTAAAGAAATAGTTATTTAATCTTAATCGATTTTAATGACGTCTTGTACAAATAGAAGTGTGTTCAAGCTATTAATAATACTTTAAGAAAACTTTAAATATGCTCATTATGTGTTTGATAAAACAGCATAACATATTAAAATATTTACCGCATAAAAAACGTAACCGCAGCCATGAGTCGCTACTAGTCTATATATATAAATGGCGTTTAGTCTATACTAAACTTGTAAAGAGGTAAATTTTGTGAGTTTGGCAGGTTGTCTGGGGTAATATCTGGATTTACTAAACCGATTTTGAAAATTATTTCACCTATAGAAAGCCACGTTATTTGTGACTGTCAAAGGCTATATATTAACCCGTAAATGAAAAGTTTTTATGTGGTAGTCCGATTTGCAAAGCAAGTCGAAGAAACAACGGTCGAACGAAAACGTTTCTTACGAACGATGAGAGATATATGATTGAGTTCTAGAGAAAAGTTGTAGAGCTTGATAAAGTAAAAATGTTTACAGCCCAACGAAGTGCGTTCAAAAAAATCAGCCAGATTATTACGAAAGTTTTTCATGGAAAAGATTTTATACCACCAATTTTACAATAACTTTATCTCTCTCAATAATTCGTCACTAGATGGCGTTAAACTATCTTTTGCCCTTATTAAACTTTATATTAAAATTTAACGCGGATGGAGTCAATAATGTATATTAGTTAATAAAATTGCTATAAAGAAGACCGCATTTCCGTTAAGAAAATAAAACACTGTTTAAAATATAGAAATATAACAAGATAAAACATTTGATATTGTTTTAGGATCTCTGTGTGCTCGCCAGCCGGATATAGATATCAACAGGTTGGTATTGACGCACAATTTTTTGGCACGACAACGTGACGCTTCTTTGCATGTCTGCTGATTTATAAACACTTTTTTTTTATAAAACGTGTTTCGTTTTATTGAATCAAGGATGATGCATGGTTAAAATATATAGAGACGATATATATTATATTAACTAAATACAGCCACTAATTATGTTTTTTTTATATCATAGGAGGCAAACTGACAGGTGAGTCACCTGATGTTAAGTGATCACCACCGTCCATAGACAGTAACAACACCAGGGGAGTCGCAAGTGCGTTGCCAACCTGTCTTGGGGGAGAGGGGGAGTAAGGGAAGGGAGAAGGAGAGGGGAGGTGGGCTTCCGGCGCTCTTACTGACCGAACGAAACGCAACAATGCAAGCACTGTTACTTCACGTCGGTGTTTCTGTGGGTCGGGTGGTACTACCTCGGTCGAGCCGACCCATTCATGCTGAAACCATTAATAGCTTCAGCGTAGCTCTACCACCGTTGAATCGTTGATTTGGATATGTAACTAATTAAAAAATATTGAAGAAACAATCGCTTAGTTGGTTGCGTGTTCGGAGATGGTGACAATTAATGTAGGTTCGAAACCTTGTGTCTAAATTGGAGCTTTCTATGAAGGAAACCATCGTGACGAAACCATAGCATGGTGGTATGACTTTTTCTAAGTCCGCAGCCCGCTAGCTACCACTCTTAAGTTGAATATCTGTCGCCAAGCACTTGTTACTTTGTTCCGGCAGCTGCAATTGAGAGCCAGTTCCCTCTAGATTAAGCATGTTTACAATCTTAAATCATATCGTCATTTAACATCATATGAGATTATGGTCAAACGTATGATGTACCTATAAAGAAACAAAAAAAAAACATTAAAATCTATTACATATAAGTACATACGTATTTACTATATAACATATACCATTATAAGCAAATATATAGCAATATAAGCACTAGTAGGTGGTAGAGCCACGCTGAAGCTTTTATTAGTTTCAGCATGAATGGGTCGGCTCGCTCGGGGTAGTACCACCCTCTCACAAAAAACCGACGTGAAGTAACAGTGCTTGCATTGTTGCGTTTCGTTCGGTCAGTGAGAGCGCTGGAGGCCCACCTACCTCTCTTCCCCTCTCCTCTCCCTCTCCCTCCCTTACCCCCAAACACAGCCTGGGAACGCACTTTCGACTCCCCTGGTGTTGTTAGTGTCTATGGATGGTGGTGATCACTTAATATCAGGTGACCCACCTGTTCGTTTACCAGCTATGACATAAAAAAAATAATAATAAATAATAAGTACATAGGTATATTAATTTTGTCTGTTTATTTAATATCTAAGGGGAGTCGATTTTCATATACAGTTCAAGGTAAATAAATTTGATGGAGAATGAAATCGAGTGCTAACAGAAAGAAAAGCCGTTATTTTGCCTCCCACGCAAAGTATTCGCATCTTATGCTGATCACGTGTACATTAATATACTGAACATAATAATTTTAATGTAATATGATTTATGTAACATATTTCAGTTTAAATAAAAAATCAAAGTATATTCGTGGATTCAGTATTATAGAAGCTGCGTTCACTTAGTACCTTCTTAACCTATTTTATATATTCAGGACAATCATTAAAAAGTAAACTTCAATCGGTTGTCGGAGTTATTATATTCTTAATTTATGATCGGTCTCCATTATCAAGGCCACTGATCTAATACTTTACCAAAATGGACTTCGTTTGTTTGTTAATTTTATGTCGATTTAAAAACCATAAAAATCGAAAAATTAAAAATGTATTTAATTAGAAACGATTTTAATAAATTTGCTTATATTTAAAAAAAATCTAAATTTATAGCCTATTAAATTGTCAGTAATACCTCTGAGACTAATAAATCGAGTTCATATTTCAATAAAATTAAATAAATAGTAAAATTAACTAATGAATGAAAATCGCGTGTAGACTCACGAATGGCAACTGCTATAATAAGACAATTATTTTACTCGGCTAAAAAAATAACTGTTACGTAAATAAATATTGCAATTTTTTTTTTCAGAATAAGGCTTATATCAAGGGACAGATTTGGCCGCAACTCTCCTAATAATTATCACAAACGTCGGTCTATAATAAGCATCAATAAATACAATAATAATAATGATCATGACAATAATAGCAGCGGGTACACCCAGCTACAGACATCGATGCCACTTCAGTACAATACCGAGGCGACTGCCGAGACGAAAACGCCAATCAAAGTCCACGAACCAAGAGAAAACCCTCAACTTTTCTACCAGTCTGATACATATATTAAAGAGGTTGATAGGAAAAACATAAACCGTGAGGTATCGTACGTGTATCCGGGAAGAGAAGTTGTAAGGTTTGGCGCTGATAACCACATGGTTTTACCTATACGACACTATCGACAACAGCTAACCGAAAACAATAGAGGTAACCAAATATACATAGGCATTATAACACGAATCAGTACTGGTAGGTATAATCTGTTACTGGTGAAGGAAAAAATCATCAGGAAATTTAAATACACTGCAGTAACAACGTGTAGTGGGAAATCATTTTCCACATTGCATAAAATTGCAAACACCTCGAGATACCCAAGACCTTGTGTCAGAAAATCGTGTATATGCTAAGACAGTTTCAAACTAGCCGAAAAAAGTATATATCCACCGGCTGTAACATTAGGCCGTTGATAGTTAAGCTATAATATTACTCTTAGATTGTAAGCCAGACGTATCCACAATCGATTCGTACAGTATTAAACAACGCCACTTACTGCGTACTAGTTATCACTCGCGGCTTAACTCGCGTTAATGTAGATATGGTCTATACTTCGAAAACATTGTTTTTTTTTATTGTAGCACACCGAAGTGACTGCACTGTGCCTGACGGTGAGCACAGTACAATCCAAAAACAATGTCGACTACCAAGAGATACATTGATGAAAGGAACCCTAAGTCGTTCTGTACTCCTGACCACGTAGGTATATAAAAGTGAATAATGATGGGTAAAGTACTTAACGCGTAAAAGCGTAACATGCAAACAAACAAACCCACATTCACATAGGATTAGTTAGGACATCTTGTTACAATTTTACTACAAATATTTATAGAAATCGTTATTATTCATATTCGAAATAGGTATAGCTTTCTAAATATAATTTTTAAAATAATTCCAGATTATAATATCTGCATAAAGTGCCCTCAAGACAGGACCTTAATAGCCAAGATTGAAACAGATCGAGTTATGTTACAATATCCAAGATTGCGAACATGTTCAGGTAGGATTGCGTCGAGATATGCCCATTTCAAACATTTATACGGCCCCAAATTTGGTAATTTACTTGAACAAGGTTCCTACGTAATCGTCGGCCAAATCATACACAGGGATCAAGTAAGTTTATCTTTTTGTTAATAGACAAAGTTAATAATAATACTTAACCCAAATATCTTTATAGGTTCTTCAGACATGCAAAATGCAAGTGCATGTTTTGATGCAGTTTTGTCATATACCAAAATATCTGCTAAGTCATTGTGATGGCGAACAAAATAACACGTGTAGTTTCACATGCCGCGATCCAAAGAAGAAATTACAAGGACAATCAACGCTGACTTGTGGAGATAACATGAAGTGGACGTCTAATTTACCTGTTTGTGAAGGTATATCTCAATATTTTTTAATGAAATTCACAGTAACACATAATTTCCAACAAGCAACAACAAGCCACTGCAGGGCCATAGGCCTCTTCCCTAAGAAAGGTATGGACATAATCGCCACACAAGCACCCGACGTATTGACGATTTCAAATTGATAACTCCATAGTTCTATTGCGTTCCCACATACAGCAGTCCTAAAATAATGTTTGAATGAATGAAGAATGAAAGAAAAATTCGTAGGTACATGCCGGGGTTTGAATTGGCGGACATCAGAATGATATTTCACCGGTCAAATCACTAAACTACCACGACTTTTTTCTATCGCTTCACTTTAAAACCGACGAGTGTACTATTCTATTTTACTCTTTAGTAATTTTGATATTCATGATACAGGCGATCAAACTATAATGGATTTTTTTTCAGTACCCACTTGGTGTGAACCCTCATCACCACCAGAACATGGACATATAACCTGTACGGGCACTACCGTACAAAACGGATTCGGTCTCGCTGAAGGCTCCAAGTGTCATGTAAAGTGCGACAAAGGTTGGAAGTGGCGAATCCGCAATTTCTCTATATGTCGCCGTGGGGCTTGGACTCATAAACTAGAATGCCGAGCAAAAAAAGTAAAATAAGCTAGGATAACCTAATATATAATTTGAAAAAAAAAATGCGCCTAGAATTATTTTGTGAATAGGATATAAATACCCGTAAAGTAGATTCTTACGAGTATCGAATATTTTGATATACTTTTAATATATGTTTTACAGAAATATTTACTGTGTTTAATTTTTGTTCCATTTTCTAAGATTTTTACAGTATAAGTCTTCAAATATGTGAATTGGTTATATCTTAATGTTAAGTGTATTTCATTATTATATTTCTTAATTTATACATCTTCTTTTATAATTGTACTATTTACAATTAACTTGTATTTTTGATAACAATACCGTTGGTTTGTTGTAAGAAAATGCCTTATGGCATTAAGCTCGCTATTGTACAAACTAAAAAGTGAAATAAAGTATTCATTCATTCATTCAAAGTATATAATAGTAGACAAAGCAAAGGCATTAAATAAATTCCTTGACTATAACTAACTGTAATAATAATGTAAGTAAAAAAGGTAGTAGCAAAGCTATGTACTCTTTTCTGTATACTTATATAAAATACTAACGGGCCCGGCAGACGTTGTTCCGCCCTGATTATGAAAAAATCCTTGATAAATTATATATTAAAACGTTCCTCATTAATCACTCTATCCACCGGTGAAAACCGAATGAAAATCCGTTCGGTAGTTCTTGAGTTTATCGCGAACAGACAGACAGACGCGGTAGGAGACTTTGTTTTATACTATGTAATGATAAGTCAATTATTATTTATTATATGTATACATGTTCATGTGAAAATATGTATTATCAACAGAAATCGATAAAATAGAAAAGAACAATTTAATAAAGATACTTAGAAAATAAAAACCATGGGAATTATAAGAAAATACAGTATTACTAATAAAACTCAATTAAATATTAAGCACAATAATATATATACTTATTATTGTATTTGTTTCTAGGATGTGGTAAAAACTTCAGAATATGGATAGCCAAAATAGAAAAAAAAACGTTAACGAAAACAAATATATTAGGTACATACATATTGTAATTTTTATATCTTTACTTAAAATATTGTTTGACGATGTTCTTTGTCTTAAGTTTCACCAAATAAATATCAGATCAGAAAAGTTAAGATAGAAAACGTAAATACATTTTTCTTGGATTTTTTTGGAAAACGTAATTTTTAGTAAATACAGCCTATTAGACAAAGGTATAGAATATCTGCTGGGACATGAAATCACGGTACAATATAGCTCCCGCTGCCTTAGCCCATCCCATCCCATAGACTTAGGCCTGCCACCACAAAACTGTAGCGCGTGGTGAAAAGTCACGTTTTACATAATGGAACCTTGAGGGGACCCTGTTTCACTGAACGCTACGGTACGACTTCAAACGGTATAACTTCGATGCAAGTTAATGATGATAAATAGATTCAAATTTTTAATGCCTATAATAATATTTAAACCTCTTTTTATATTAAACTCTTGACTATATTATGCGCGAGCCCGAACTTACTACATTCAGAGCGGTTAAAAAGCTTGACGAAGGCTGTAGATTTATTAGTATACTGTATTAGTTTTTGCTCCCATACGAAAATCATTGCAGTCTATTCTAGCCTTTTTAAATTCTTCACAGTTTGCAATATGTCATATTGGTAAAAAATATTGCATTATCATAATCAAAATGTTGTCGATGATTCTAATAAATATAAACAACTTTACATATTTTTATTTATTCACATAAGTTCTGTTAAAATGAAATATTTGCGTTCGGTAGGAATGTAGTTGCGTACAAATTTCTTTGTTCATTCATTGGCCACTTCCGCGAGCATTCCCTTAGCGAGATAATAATAATATATAGTTATCATTCATAACGATTCAATATATGATTATTTATCAAGAAATGACAAACAAAAATATTTGAAGTACATACCTATATAGAGTTAATACGTTTAAAGTTTGTTCAAGGTAACGAACATTTCATAATTTATTTGGAATCTTTTCGACAAGATGTTCTGACGCAGAACTTTTAAGGTAATTTTTTTATGCTCCAACATGTCATTTGAAAAATCTCTTTACCTGTCTTCAAAATGTTTTAATTAAATTAGTTGAAAATTCTTTGTCTAATTAAAAATACAAAAATACTAGAAGTTTTGAAATTTTGCATTAATATAAATCAAGATATAAAACTCTATATCTTTATAAACAGTTAAACATTTAACAATTAAAATAGCACTCATTGAAGTCTGCGCAATGCAATGTTCTCTTACGATCAAAGAGTATAATAAGTATTATAGGAATACGTTGGTCTGGGCACAGATTACACTATAGATACCCAGTTATGGTTACTGAGTTATGTAAACGCGAGCACGGTAAATAAAATAAAATGGCCGCCAAATTGACCAAAACGATAATAAAATTAATACTACATACATATATTATTTTTACTGAATTCCACGTAGACTATCTCGCGGATAACAGTAACTCTAAAAAAAAATACAGTCGAATTGATAACCTCCTCCTTTTTTTGAAGTCGGTTAATAAAAGTAATCTCAGTTAATCCTTATAGCTACAGCAGCTGTCTGCCAGTGAAATTACCGTCCAAATCGGTCCTACCATTTCAGGAATGGTAACAAAAAGACCGACATGCAAAAATTTTAAAATTATTTTTTTATTATATCGTATATAGTTTCATAACCATTTAGTAAAAAGTTGTTATTTTGGCATTATAAACATACATTTGAATTTTATTGTATGTCCATATATTGTTATTAATAAAGTGCTAACTATTAATAACATGCTTATTCATAACAAATGGATAGACATAAGGACCCATGATAACAATGGGGAATTAATTCAAAATACACTATAAATACATTTGAAGGATGATAAGTATTGTATTGCCATACTTAGATAATAGACATAACTCTTAAACTAAGAATCATAGAAAAGCATTATTTACGAGTAATATATCATAAATTTACCATTTCTTCGTACATATTTATGGTATAAATATAATTATTATGCTTTAATAACATTATTGGTCAGATGATGTAATTTGAACATAAATGTTTTCAGGCTTGTTTCCGAACGCATGAAATTTAAAATTGGAACGAAGTTTTGACGTTTGTGACCGTTATTATTTTGATGAATTTGAGATTTTCTTCAACACTTTCAAGTGTCATTGATATACGTAATTTCAATTTGTTTGTATTTGTTATATTATGATGAAAAACTGACTCGAGTAACGAGGATTTTATAGATAGATATTATAAATAATGGGCAGTAACACTAGTAAATCGAACAGTGAGACAGCGTTTGTAACAAAAGACAATGTGAACATCTGTACTAATCCAGATCCTCGCTCGCCCACCCCCGATATCACACGAACGCCGTTACAGGTTTGTAGAAATACATCGTTATAGAAATAATTAATAAACATTATTGATGAAACAAATTATTATTATGTAAAATATAATTTTTACCATATTCCATACCATATACCATACCATACCATATATAAATCTTCCATACACTCAAATATTTTTTTCAGAAACAAGTACAGTTTGACTAACAATGTTTGATGTTATACTTCTGTATTATAGAATAATTACAGTTTTCAAACGTAGGGAATTTGTTATAAACAGCTGATAAATATAAGTGCAGTTTGCTATTAAATTACAAGCAAACTAACAAGATCACAGTTCATAATATGTTTATATTTTTGGATTTATATGTACAGATTACTGTTTAATGTGAATTAATATTTATAACTGTTGTTACAGGATAAAACAGGGAGCAAACATAACATAACAAAAAATGTGGATTTGAGAAAAACATTTGAAAATGCACAAGGCAATGAAAAACTCATACATAATAATCCAATACTTTCAGCTGTTATTAATAATCATCTACAATCTTATGACCCTCGTTCACCAACACAGGATTTTGAACGCACTCCAATCATTATTGCATCAAAGATAGATGAATTATCAAAAGATGATAAAATTTTAATGAGACTTCAGAGTGAGAATTGTGCAAGCCCTGTTTTGAATAATAGTAATGAACACTCAGATAATACTGTGGAAACCAAAATGACAAAGTCTAAACTTATTATGCCTTTAAATTTATGTAATGAGTTCTTTGATATGGCTCTCAATGATACAATCAAAGATAATGAAGAGCCATTGTGTTCTTCAACTGCATCTACAAAGAATATAGAAGACAACATATCTAATAATATTCCTCAAGATTCTAACCAACCAACTCAGTTGTTAGAAACAAACTTTGATTACACCGAGGACAGTAATGACAAATTTGAGGATAGTGAAGAAAATATTCAGGCATGTGATAGTCTAGAAGAAACTGACAATGACATTAAATGTATTCCTGTTTTTAAAATATTGGAACATGATCCTCGATCACCATCCATTGGGATCGAAAGAACTCCTATAGTTGTTCCAAAGATTGAATCTGATACTAGTTGTGACAATGTTGAAGATATGTCGGATGATATATTAATTAAGGTTTTGCAAAACAAAAATGCTGAACTGCGACAAAGTGTCACAAAATCCCATGATAAAAATGAGGAAGGATTACTAATTTATGAAGACGAATGTGTTTCTTTAAATGATACACATAAGAAAAGTAAATCAACAAGTAACAATGTATCTAGAACCCCATTGTCTTGTATGAAGAATAAGGCTGATGCAGGACACACAAGATCAAAATCTGCAAACATGTTGCACAATCCTAAAACTCTAAAGATTGTACCATCAAAAGTGCCTAAAAGGGTGTCACATATCCCAAGACTTAAGTCACTGTCAAAACAATCCAATTTACTGCAGACAGGAAGTAGTATTTCCTTAAAAGCTATAACAAAGAATTCATCCATTGTTGGTGATTGTGAAAATACACCACCTCAGTCACAATGTGACTTATGGGACAAAAACAATAGTATTGTCTTATAAAGTAATTGACCATGTATGCAGCAAAAGCTTACTGCACTAATCTTTTAATAGACTTTGAAGTTAATTGTTCCAATCTCTCATCTGATATGACTAGCTGTATTGTTTATTTTTAAACTTATTGCCATTACTGTTTTTAAATGTATTCATATCATGCTGTATTGGTATAGATTTCAATAAAACCGTAATTTATAAAGTACTCGATTCTGATTAAACAATTATTGTTGTTTTATTTATATACTAGCGGGCCCGGCAGACGTTGTCCCGCCCCGATTATAAAAGAATCCTGGACAAATTATATACCAAAATGTTCCTCGTGAATCACTTTATCCGCTGGTGAAAACCGCATAAAGATCCGTTCAGTTGTTTTTGAGTTTCTCGCGAAAAGACAGACGCGGTAGGGGGCTTTGTTTAATACTATGTAATGATATTGCATTTAAATAACTATGTTACAAGCAATACAAGATATATAGTCATTTAGCCTTAATTGAAAACAAAGTCAATTATAACTAAAAAGCTGTAATATCATTGGACAAAGTAAATAAATATTGTGTATGTTGTCTATAACTAAATGGTGTAAGCAATGATATTCAGCTTTTTAGTTAAATTATCATTGGGTGTAAGTACATGATATTAGGATACCGTCTAACAACAAACCTATATAAACAAAATAATACGCATGAATTGCATAAAAATCACTTAATAAATTTTGAACGTTATTTTAGTTTTACTTATGATACTTGGTGCTTATCTAGAAAAAGAATGACCATGGTAGTTTAAGTTCATATAGTTATTACAATTTTAAGAATACGATATTTAGAAGCACTACGTGTACGTTTGTTTTTTTTGTCGTGGAAAAGTGGGGCAAGTGGTGTGGTTATGTTTTTCCTCTGTACATAAATATAATTTTAATATAATAAACGACTCATATGAAGTCGTAATAATCAGCTAGTAACATATTGTACAACAGAGATTAGATTGATCCATACAATTTCGCTTATTAATGTGTAAACTGTAAAGGTTTTACAGTTTTTGTCTGTCTAGATACAATCATGGCCGTAGCTAGGGGGGGGGGGAATGTGAGGCAATGCCCTTCCCTGAAATCCCAATGCCCTACCTTAAAAATACCAAAGTACTAAGATAAAAAAATTGTAGCGATAGGTATTTAAAGTTTTCCAAACATACTACAGTTTGTAACATTCGAGGGTAGATCAATTATATTTTTTTTACTTCCGCCCTACCTATAACCAATGATGCCTAACCTAACTACTAAGAGGATACTATGTATTCTGTAACAGTTGAGAGCTAGTCAGTCACCTTTTCTTAGAGTGTTACCTTCTTTGAGGGCATGGTTCTTTAATTGTAGTCGATTATTAAATTAAGAACTCTCTTTAATTTCGCATAACCCAAGAAATTAAATAAATTTGTATGACAAATGGTTTAGCTGAATTAAGTGTACTGGCACTACTCGCACTAACATATAGTTTTTAAGGTGGTAGAGCCACGCTGAAGCTATTAGTGGTTTCAGCATGAATGGGTCGGCTCATCAGGGGTAGTACCACCCCCTCACATAAACACCGACGTTAAGTAACAGTGTTTGCATTGTTGCGTTTCGTTCGGTGAGTGAGAGCACCTGAGGCCCACCTCTCTTCCCCCTAAACACAGGCTGGCAACGCACTTGCGACTGTTGTTAGTGTATATGGACGGTGTTGATCACTTAACATCAGGTGACGAAATAAATATAACAAAACATTCATAGTTTTCTATACGATAAAATTTCACATCCACTTTTGGCTACACAACTGAAAATAGATAACTAACAGCCATAGTAGCTAAAAAGAGAACATTGTTATTACTTTTATTATTATTATATAACTAGAGTTAATCACTTTAATTTTGATTGAATCGATTGTTATGAATTCAATGGAAATATACGTTGAGTGTAGTAGATATAAATCTTCTAATTTAATAAAAACTCAATTTATTTTAAGACATTTATTACACACAATAAATACATAAATAAGCATTATAATCCTCTTAAGATTTTAAAGTAAATCTATACATCAATCAATAGCTTAGGTATAATATTATGCAATTCAGAAACGTGACGCTTTTAGCGTTATCGTCTCTTGGAATGGTTTTGAAATGATATAGTACCGAAATGGAGCGGAGATGAATTGATTATAAATATAAGCTCTTAAAACTAACAGTTAGTAGTAAGTAGCTATATTGTGAAATTTTCCACTTCGAACTTCTTAATTCCTCATAGTCCTCGAAGCACTAGAATGGAAATCATAATGAATATTATTATAACCATAAAAGCTATTACAAAATTATATGCTAAACAACAAGATTATCCAGTTACACATTTTATTTCTTTATACCATAACGCAATATTTTATTAGTATTTTTAGTTCAAGATATACATATAGGAAACTGCTTTTAAAAAGTATATGAGCTCTTAAAGAGCACACAGTGAACTCAAACGCCATAGTAAGAACAAATAAGTGAATATTTTCATAATAATGTTGTATATTTAAGAGAAATCACACAGAAACATAATGGTCAACGAAATACACTTTCCTACAATATTATGGGTATGAAACGAAATATGAAAATAAATACTAAGAATTAACCTAACCTAGTTATGACCGGGTTCAACTTATTTTAATAATCCTACGTTGTGTAGCTATTAAATATAAATTTGAACTATACTCTTACATTTGACTACTAATCTTAAACTTAAATTATTAAATATAGGTGTTGGCTACTTTTTTATCATATTAGTAGTGTAGCCAACTTTCAGTTGAATTAGCAACTATTATTTTCTATAAAAGTTTATATTGGAGCCCATTATTTTATAATATGAAACATTTCATGCAAGATTATTAAAAATACTGTAATTATAGTTCATTAAACATAATTATTATGATCTTATATAATTCAAGATAATTACGAAGCATTTTCAACTATAACTAAGAAGAAAATAAAAGGAGGACTTATGCAGTATTTAAGATAAAAGCGACCATGTTATTGATACTCTAAGTGTACGGCCTTATTTATGAGTGCATTTGCGTCCGGCGTTGCGTTTTGCGGGGCGTCGAGCGGTCGAGAGCACGTTCACTGAGTGGCCATAGTGGACGCTCTTCTTTCGTGTGAATCAGTCACGTTTTAATCATGACATCTGCTTTGTACGATATTGTTGATCTCTATTAGGAAGAAAATTGGTCACTAAAATATTATAATGAGTCGAGGCAAGGTTCAAGTGACATTGTTAAGCAAAGAAGGAGGTTTGGGGAGTTACATACGTTGTTTCATAAATTAAGATCGCATAAAGATAAATTTCATACGAGGATACAGTATACGAGGATGGCAATGACAACTTTTGATTATATATTACGGAAAATTGAATCAAGTTTAAAACCACTACTAATTTACACGCATCAGATTCAATAACTCCCGCAGAAAAACTTGTAGTAACAATAAGTAATTTCCGGTTTACGGTTTACTAACATGACGTACACGCTCGTGTCGCTGCTGCAAAACACAAACTAGTTTGAAATTTGAACTTGCAAACGACGCCCCGCTCAACGCAAACAAGCACGCTGGTGGGGACGCGCCGCTCTCCGCTATTCAGGACACTCGCGTATTAATGCATATGTGTCGTTTAGAATCAGAAGTGGTCAACTCCACTTTGCAATTTTTATGGGTATAGCCAATTTTCCATTTCGTGCTTATTGCAGAGACTATGAAACATTTAGGTATCTGTAGAGTTTTAATACAATTAGTATAGAAAGCTAAAAAAATAAAAATGTATGCTATAGTACAATAGTTTAAAGTTATGAGACTTAGAAAATTGCAAAGTGGAGTTGACCACTTCTGATTCTAAACGACACATATGTTTGAAACGAACGCCGGACGCGACGCCACGCTCGACGCTTGACTATAGCGTCCACTCTGGTCGTACACTAAATGATTACATATTTTAACATAAGACTAATTATTTCGAATTATAAAAGTAGATATATTTTGGCACTATGAGACTAATTACATTGATTTATTAAATGGAACAGCAAAGAAAATATAATAAGCATTTAAATATTAATTTCATGAATTTATTTTTTGCGTCTAAATCTCTAAAAGTCAAAAAGCACAATAACACTTTTCTTTACGACTACACACAAATGTTTCATTAATTGAAATCTAATTGTAGAAGATAAATGCAGCTTGTATAATAAAATAACATTTAATATACAAAGCCGTAGTTAAGAATATATGTAGTGGGTTTTTATTAAGTCCAAATTGATGGCTTCTGCATTGAATTTGATTTGATTTCTGCATAATAATTTGAACATCTATAAAACTTCAACAATTGCTTGGTTTAAAAAAAACCATAAAAGAATTTTGCTTTATTTATAGTGTTTGGTATATATTGACATCAAAAAATTTTGTCGATTGTATTTGCTATATCTAAATAATTATTTAAATAAATAATCTGTTTAACCCAATAGTTTTCTTCATGTAACTTCTTTTAAGACATATCTATCTATACATATAATAAGAATGTAAATCTAACGTGTCTGTACTTTTTGATATTCGTAAAAAAAATTGTTGCCGGTGTCTAGGAATAAGTAATATAATACATTTCAATCATTTTTGAAAATGTCTGTCTGTTTGTATGAACACGCTGGAGTTCAGGGTTCACAATAATACCTCAAATCATAAAACATATCTTCCAGAGTAACTAAGTCTTAGTTTTATTAAAATCGGTGCACTTTATCAAAAGTTATTGTAATTTGAATGACGCCGCGACTTAAGTATGAGAGAACAGTAGATAAGCAAATGGACTAAATACGTTCAGATTCATTAGTCAATGCTTTGTACATCAGGTTCCACGTAGACGAAGTCGCGGGCACAGCTAGTTATTAAATAAAATAACAATAATTTTGGTTATAATATCAACTAAAAGAATGATTACGAGAATTGACCTGTATATTAAATTAAAAAAATAACATTGTTACATTAAATTTGAATGATGAAAATGTTGAGTTTAATAATTTAAAGTATAATTTGCTAAATATCTAGAAGTAGCATCCATCTTCATACTTATACTTGAATCTTAAAGCTTACATGGGGTGTGCCATCCTCATCTGATTGTTGAAACAATCCAATAACTTTGCGAATTCTCAACCGATCTGCATGTTTGAACGCGTTCTAGAGACTTCTTTTCAGTACAATTTTAGCCATCCATCGTTACACAACTAAAGAAGCCCTCAACCATGAACCTTTTGCATCTCAACTTCCCAAGACGTGTGGTGTCGAAAAAAGGGGAAATTGTCTGGCCACCAAGATCACCGGATTTGACACCACCGCACTTCTTATGGGGATTTTTGAAAGTAAAATTTATGCAAACAGTCCGAAGACCATTGAAGAACTTAAAAATAATATTCGAGCCGAAATGGCAGCGATATCGTCCGAGACGCTGGTGAATGTGATGAGAAATGAAAGGGAAAGAGATCAATTGTGTATCACCAATGAAGGTGACCACAAAGTCGATATCGTTTTTGGAAAATAGCCAGAATAAATTGTAAAAGTGTGAGCTTTATGAATCAAAGTTCTCTGTAATCTATTGAGAATTGAGAAAGTTATTCGATTTTTCACTAATAAGTATGACGCACCCTATACACACGTCTGACAATTTATATATATTGAATACAACTATTGCTATATGGTTGATTTATATTGTATTTCAAATAAGATCATTTGATTATTCGTTAATTGAACATTAGAAAAATATTTGGGAATGTTTGTGTATTTTTATAAAATCAATATAATCTATAACTATACTTATTATCTATTATTTCAATTAACGATTTGAAATCCACATACTTAAATAATAATTATATTCACCAGATCAAGATACATTATTATGAAATTTTATATGGTAACACTTATATTTAAGAGGTAGTTTATCCTGTTTTCAATGACTGTATATTATAACATACAGTAGTTTGGGGCAATAGCTTTGATTAAATTATAGAGTATATTGTGTCATTAAATTATACAAACTTGTCCAAATTGTACAGTATCTTATATTAAATGTTTGTGATTTTACCATAAACATATCATTATAAACAGTAGGGTGGTGAAAAATTTTTTTTTCTTTAAATCACTATGAGAATATTGTTGAGGATCACGTAAAATAAATTGTGTTAAAGTTTGGGCTCTTGCTATTAAGAAATGCCTTAACGCCATTTTTCTTTTCCGATACGAAATATATATAAGAGTCGTTGAGGTATGTATGCTTGGTACACGTATATGTTTCAACAACTCATATATGTATGAATAGTTAACTTAGCTTAGGTTAGCTCAGATAGGTCGCGAATAATTGCTGGGGCGGCGGCGGCACTCGGCCGGTTACTCCCCAACATAGGGGGACCGGGCGCCGGGTGCCGCCGACTCTACATGGGAGTCGTGCGGGCGATGGCCGCCTACGGGGCACCGGTCTGGGCCGATGCCCTCGGTGCCGCCAACGTGCGCGCGCTTCGCAATGCGCAACGCACGGTGGCACTGAGGGCGATCCGGGCGTACCGGACGGTGTCCTCAGCGGCGGCCTTCACGCTCGCCGGCTCCCTACCCTGGGAGCTGGAGGCAGGAGTTCTCGCCGCCGTGTACCAATTCACGGCGGCGAGGAAACGAAGGGGGGAGCCTCCGGCTTCCAGGGAGGTAGAGGCGGAAAGACGGCGTCTACGAACAGACGCCGTCGAAAGGTGGCAGCAGGACCTGGCGGACGAGCGGTTCGGGCGGTTTACCGTAGACGCCGTCCGCCCGGTCCTGCGGGAGTGGATGTCAAGGGAGTGGGGCTCCCTGACGTTTCGACTGGTGCAGGTACTCACCGGACACGGTTGTTTCGGGTGGTACCTGCACCGGATCGCACGCAGGGAGCCGACCGCCGCCTGTCACGAGTGCGGCGCTGTCGAAGATCCGCGCAGCACACTCTGTCTGAGTGTGCTGCGTGGGGGGAGCAGCGCCGCATTCTGGCGGCGGCGGTAGGACCGGACTTATCGCTGCCGAGCGTGGTCTCGGCCATGCTCGGCAGCGAACAGGCGTGGCGAGCGATGTCCTCCTTCTGCGAGGACGTCATCTCGCAGAAGGAGGCGGCGGAGAGGGCCCGCGAGGCAGACCCGCTGAGTGGCCGTCTCCGCCAACGGAGGATTGGCAGGAGGAGGCGGCGCTTTGCCCAACTCCTCCTGCCACCGTAGCCGGACCTGAGGGGGTGGGCCGGGGGGCCCATCTCCTCATTGCACAGGTCCGGCGGACGAGGGGGGGCAGCCGGCGTGTACCCGGTCTGTCCCTCTATAGGTAGGAGCCCGGCGGTCACCTTCCGCCGGGCGGACCGTGGGGGCGGCTCTACAAGGTTGATTAGCTTGAACGATCCCTTGCCGCCCCCACACAACGGTCTGTCGGTACACCGTGGGGTTTTAGTCCGTGCAAGTCGGACATAACCCACTCTCTCCCCCGGGAGGGTGGGTATCCATAAGGGATTTCCCCACGTTAAAAAAAAAAAAAAAAAAAAAAAAAAAGATAGGTCGCGAATTGCATGTATCAGGCAACAGCCCAAGCCGAGGTGCGCCGTGCACCCTTGAGCTAGTTGTCAAATAAAATCTGCTGAGTGCCTTAAGCGCTCACCTTAGAAGTCCGGTGAAGCTGTTAAGACCTTACTAGGTCAATAGCGTAGTCAGTTCGAAAAAAAAGCCATTTTTCTTATTATCAGATCTCATAGTAATTTAAAGAGAAAAGATAATATTTTTTATGCACCCCAATATACTGGTATAGAAGTAGAACACAGATTTACACAACATATAAAGCTATTATTTATATAAATAAATTTTATTATCAGCACTACAAACACACATCTAACACCAATTTCACTACAGCAAGGTAAAAGGTTTGCACTCATGCATCATGCAAATTATTTCACTTTTCGGATTCCTTAGTATCTGCCGTGGCATCTGTGAATAATGTTAGTAAAATTATTTTTATCAAACACGTTATGTAATAGTATGTTTATTACAATACAGTCTAAATCAGTTATAACAACACCGAAGGGAATACTCATGTTTAGTCGTAACACTGGTGATGTTTTCAAGGTACAGCATTCAGTCGGGACCTTTGTTCTGAGTCAATATAACCGGTATGTTGTTCTAAACGATAACGCCATAGACGGTTTTGACTGTATATTATTATAGTATTTTTGTGTCTAATATTTGTTTTAACACTATGCTGATAAATCACAACAAAATCATGTGCAACAAGGGCAAAATTGCAAGCAGTTTTTTTTTGTTTTAGAAGATATCGTTTTATTATAACTATTTTAATAAGACAACAAAAAGACTATATAAGACCTGATTAGAAGCACAGTACAACACAAAAATGATTAAAAATCCATTGTTAGTCACTGGCCTGCATTGATCACTATTTTTGATCCAATATTATAGGAAAAAGGCGATGATATATCTTGAACGTTTTTTTTATTAATCCATTCTAATTACAATTTCAATCAAAATGCCAACAGTTCATTTGAAACTCACATTTAAATAAATGTGCTTCAAAAGTTTTAAGTTATATGGAAAATAATGTTTATTTTAAATAATTAATCTATTTCATAGAACATTAATGTCAGTGTTAAGATTATGGAAGCCAATAACGTCTATATAACAATAATGTATTATGCTCTTGTGTAGAGTTACAGTGATTGTTTTTATAAACTATTCTGCTGTTGGCTAATTTACTGTTTTGTACTGTATTGCATGTGTTGCATTGTATTGCAAATTCAAACAATAACACGATAATGAAATGAATATCCGTTTTCGTATCGTAATTACGATTGTGTGCAACGTGAAACATCCTCTCTTTGCTATGCTATGCTAACTTGTTCTCACACTGCAATAATACCAACCGACCATTATCCTAGACAATAATAATAACGAACAACAACAGCAGCATAATGGCGTATTCAATTATTTGTTATCCATAAGCCTTCAAATAATTTATTACATTATCAGTTACTGCAAATAATGACATTGGAAGATATATTTGAAAACATAGGAGAGGAAAAAATTTTAATGTTCTTTCATTATATATATAGATATATCATCAAGTTTAGGATATATTGACAAGAATGTTTCAGTTCATAAACCAGTCAGGTTTAATAATTTGATTATAAATAGTAAACATGTAAACTATTGTCAAATTGCATTAACATAATGTAACTTTTTGTATTAGTGAAAATAAATTTATGAAATTTACAGACAAATATTCAGACTTGGCGATTGTGTAAGACCAGGAATGTACTGTTAGTTAAATAAACTGTGTTTAAATAATGCTATTATAAAAAAAAATATCACGTTAGCACAAAAAATTATAGATACTTTGATGAAAACCAAATAGTTCTCGGAATGAAGGAGGGTGAAATTTAAACATAATACTACCTATTTTAAACAGCTATTTAAATATTTAAACCATAGAAAAAGATATTTTTGGAAAACCTTTGAAAAAGGTAAAAATAGCTGACTAACCGATTTTAACTTTTCATCATGAGTAGTTACGCTTTTCTGCTCAAAACTTATTTGTCATTTTTGTGAACAAATAGTAATCTGATGGGACTATAATTGGACAATAGGGACAATCGTTCAGTTTCGAAGCTATATTCATGTAAGGCAGCCACTGCAATCTTATTGTAAATAGGTGCATTGTTCTTAATGGCATTTATAAGTATTTTAATATAGTATTCTCCCCTGAATATGTCCTTCTTGACGTATACTTTAGTGATGAACTGTATTATTTTCAGGAATGGGACCAAATGCCGCTCTCGAAACCAAATATACAGTTAACGCGGATAGTGTAACTGAAACTGGACTAAAAATATTTTTCTTTTTTCGAACTGACTACGCTATTGACCTAGCAAGGTCTTAACAGCTTCACTGGACTACCCTAAAAATGATCTTTGTTGTTTTTTCATGTGTAGTAAACCACAAAGCTCAATTTTTGTAATACCTCACATTCTCTTCCTGCTTGACTAATTAATCTACCATTATCTCAAAGATTAACAACCTCTTAGAAGTTCATACTTATTATTTAGTTGTTTTGAATTATCAAAAAGTGACAGATTACTAATTATTTTACTTCCCTTCTCTAACTCCCTCATTCTAGGAACTTTTAAATGCTCCTTCATATCAATTAAAAGCAACAACCATAAATAATGGTGAAAGTATTTTTACCTTGTTCTTTATCATCAATATTCTTTGCAATGAAATCGCGAAGTTCTGTGTAAGCTTTATCCAAATTGTCATTAAGTATGGTGATGTGAAAATTGCCCGGCTCCTGACCTGAAATTATTAATAGACAGCTTGATACAGTTACTCTGTAGTATCCAAATGACGGAAGATAAGTGTAAAATTTTTAAAATACACCTGTTACACAAATTACATCTGAGTATTTTGGAAAATACTTAATTTTTTCCATTATATTAAATTAGAGAGCTGAATAACGCAATTTTTGTTTACATTCTTAAATGAATCACAAAAGTTATTATATACTATTTAAGTCTACTAATCAAAGATTTAATTAGCCACCTTCAAACACTTAAGTAAAATTTAAAGCTATTTTTTATCTACCTAGTGAAATTTAATTACTGTAACTTTAACCTCATTCTATTAACCTGAATCTCCATGAATTATGTTTATTAATTTTTAATTTAATTACTTGATATGGCACAAATGCTAAAAATCTATAGAAGTTGATATAAAATTATTAATTAATAAAACATTAAATATAAAATTATTGCAATAAGGAGATATATATATTATTACCAAATTCAATTTCCTTAATAGCTGTTTCTAATCTCTTCTTCAAAGCTTCTTCATGTTCTGTGTTGCGTCCACGCAGGCGTCTCTCCAACTCTTCAATGGATGGTGGCATTACAAACACCAACAATGGATTAAGATCAGTCCTCTTGACTTGCTTGACACCTTCAATTTCAATGTCCAAAACGCAAATTTTTCCTGTGCGTCGGACTTCATCCACAGCTTGTTTACTAAAAGGAGATGAATATGATTGATCAACTAAATATTATATCAACATTATGTTACTGAAAAGCCATGAATTCTGAATCTTTGTAAGTAATATCCACATAATAATAGCCTTCACCTTTACCTAAATATAGTTATTAAAGAAGAATCACTGGATCACATATTTTTTAATTGCCCTAGAAACAGTTTCTCTCTCTATGATGTTCTACCTGCTTCTATTCCCCGTCCTACTAACATTGCGTGTCTCTTATAACTTATTAGGTTTTTTTGGAGGTATTTTGGTCTGTCATGTAGTGGTTTTTATTTTTTATTCATAACCTTGTGTTACTTGACTCTATATTGTGTAAAATTGGTGGTGTTTTATGTAATATGTTTTCTTTATTGTGCTGAAGTGAAGTGTTCTTATGAAGTGAATGGAAAATAATACCACGGACCAAGAATTCTGAGATGCCACAAAAACTCCATGGAAAATTCTAACAAGATGGCCACCAACTTGTTAGTTCATTGAAATGATATCAAGAAACTTGTAATATCGATACTCACTTGACAATGGCAGTAATAGTCTACTAGAAGACTGGTTGCCAAAAATGGAATGGAAGAAGAACTTGTAATACTATTAACTACTTGAAAATGGCAGTTATAATCTAAGAGATTAGTTGCCAAAAATAAAGTTAAAAAATATATATATATAACTTATTGTAACTCTTGTTACGGATAATCATTTAATTCTAGAATGCTTGTCGAAATTTATTAATACTAACAAAATTAAACTTTAGATTTTAGTGTAATGTTCTTGTGTATGTCTGTATTCTAACAATATGTTGTATGTTTAGTTTACATGTGCTTTCTTTGTGGTGTCTGTTTGCAGATAGCCCGGTCTAGATATAAAGATAACTGTTTAATTGTCTGCCGCAATCTCCATTGTTTCTGGCTCCATTGACTTGCCATTGGCAAAATTGTGTGCGCATGCGTGTTACCATTTTAAAAAAGAAGAAGAACAACAATATTCCAGACATCACAAACCTGAGGAAAACAAAAGGTACTCAAACTCCTACATTGGCAATATGTGCCTGAAATTAGTAGTTTAGAAATAAGAAAGATCACCAGCACTTGAAGTAATTTAAACATCTAAAATTGAGTCCAACTTCCGGGAAAAGCAGTCCTCAAACCTTCGAGAATCTTCCTTTACGGAGTAGATATCAATTACTTCACTGAGCACTTGGATTGAATCAGCAGTTCAGAAGATACAATTAAACAAATACAGTCATATCATCAAAATATAAACTAAGGATAAACTGTACAAAAATAGAGGTTTACAAGAATCCACACATACAAAGACAGAAACAGAACTTTAACAGAAATGTTCTTTAGAATCGTCAACAGGAATCGTCATCCAACTACTCCATTTGAAGCTATAAAACAAACCATAGAAAGTGACAACACAGACGAGAAAAATAAACAACTCTAAATATGGTCCACATTATAAAGCAGCATCACAAACAATGACATGTGTTCCGTGTTATTAACTAGTGGGCACGGTAGACGTTGTCCCACCCTGGTTATGAAGAAAATCCTGAGAAATTATATACTAAAATGTTCCTCATGAACCACTCTATCCAACGTTGAAAACAAATGAAAATCCATTTGGTAGCTTTTGAGTTTATCTGAACAGACAGATGCGGTAGAGGACTTTGTTTTATATTATGGGGCCATTCAAACTTTATTATGAGGGGTGGGGGGTCTTGGACGTGCTTATTTTTGAGGACATAGGGGATGGGGGGTCCGAGTAGTGATTATGACAACAATATTTCTTCATTAAACTGGAACAGATTCAGATAAGTGTTTCTGTAAGCATGGGGGGAGGGGGTTGGTTAAGAGCATTGCTTCCTTTTGCTGACCCAGGAGGAGGGGAAGTCCAAAATTACAAAACCTTGAACGGCTCCTATGTAATGATTATAGAAGAAAAATAGATAATATGGCTATTGAGCTACAGAAGAAGAGGAAATAGACCTAATTAATAACTATAAAGATTATGTATTTGTATCTTTATACATATTTTAAATTTATATATTTAGATCAACTATAAAGTGGTTTCTATAAATTACTTATTTGTTACTGCTTCACATATTTTAATGTTGAACATCTAATATTTTTTGTCATTATTATATATGAGTGATAATTAATTCTTTGGCTATTCTGTCTCCAATACACATCTTTGTACAAATAAAATATATATGGAAACATTTTACACACACCCATTTAATTCTAAACTAGGAATAACTTGAGCCAGATATTGATGATACCTGAACAGCTAATATACATACATATATTTAGATGATTAACACTCAAACACAGTATTATTATTTATGTTCATCACACAAATCAAAACCTTGAATTCCCAGTTAAATTGTAGGGCTTACTATCACTGTGCCATGAGGTGTATCATAATCAATTTTGTTATTCACATCTGCCAGATATTCCACTATGGTTCACTTTTTTATGCAATATATTTACACAAAATAAACTGAGGAAAAATTAAAAATAAATATTTATTTTAAAGAAAATTATTTTAAGAAAACATATATTTTAACTAGTTTTAATTGAATAATGAAGGCATTTAGGTTTATATTGGGCGGTTACATTTGGAACACTATTTAAAAGTTAAATAATTCTGTGGGTCAGTACAGCTCTCTGTCAAATAGTGTGTGGCGGTTACCACTTCATCGTCAGTCTATAATCCTCTTCAGGGATAAAGTTGACTCATGACACATGATTGCTTTATAATGTACACTAAAAGTTTTTCAAGACAAGTAAACAGTGAGTCAATGACTGAATGAACTAGAAAATTTAACTTGGCATATTGCCAATTCTACTCAAAACAATGAGCACATGGCAAAATGAGATTTTTTAAACACGCTTTGCTTACCTAGTTCCATACATATTTCCACTGAATGTTGCCGTTTCTATGAATTCACCCTTTTCTACAGCAGCCATCATATCAGTTTTGTTTGTAAAATGATAGTGCAATCCATCTTTCTCACCCGGACGAGGGCCTCTCGTAGTATGGGAAACGCTAAATCCAAATTTATCTGGGAATTCTTTCAGTAAACGTTTCAAGAGTGTGCTTTTTCCTGATCCGGAAGGTCCGCATAGCACCAAAGGACGAGGCCCTTTTTGCACCATAGTTGAAAGAACTAAAAATTCAGAAAATTAATTTTAAAAAGCCGCAAACCCAAATACAGTTTTTTATGCAAGTGTAAGATAACCTTACATTTTATGATAAACGTGGTGATGGATTATCTAATTTTTTTTCTTTAGAACTGATGTGATTCTGTAGTTGAATCAATTAAAAACACTTATAATATGCGCGTAAAATACGTACCTACCACAAACGTCAAGGACCATCTGGTCTTAACCCACAGATTAATAATACTCCTGGCGGAGTTTTCACCACAGAGAATTTACATTACGTCTTGACCAAGATCTTGACAAAATTTACCACAAAATATAATATTATAATATAATATAATATAAAATATAAGTAATATGGATTATAGAAGCGATAAGTATTTATATTTTACTGAATTATTTAAATATTCTAGAATATTAACATGAGCCTGTATATTTTCCCCTATATTTTAAACATTTTTGGAGACACTTGTGATATACAAAGATAACCTTTTGTACTCTATAGATATTCAATCTTCCAGTTTTTATTGGTAATACATAATGAATCTAATTGAAATATTTTATCATGGACGATGTATAACAAATATATTGAAATTTCTAGAGGAACGCTATTTCATTGCAAAAAGCAATGATGAAAGTGTTTTGAATAATAAGTCAAAAGTAATATCTGCATATCTTACATTCACTTATTAGTTTACTTTTCACCGACATCTATAATACAATTCTCCCTGGTAACAATACTGTTACTTATTTTATTGCTTAAAAGACTTATATCCAGTGGCCTTAATATTATTGTTATTGTCCTAAAAAAAAGACTGTACTTTATGATTACAGCCATAGACTCAATCTCAACAAACTGAATCCGGCCGTTATTTCTAATTCAAACAGCAAACCATAAGAGCAAGAAAGTGCAACGGTAAGGAGTTAACGTGAATATTATAATTCACAAATATTATATTATTGAATTAAAGTAGGCTAGGCTATTTACAATTACTTGTGGAACTCGAGCGCTAATAGCTTTCGTTGAAAGCGAAAATGGAAGTTCAACACAGACGGCCTAGAGCGGTAAGAATGATCTTGTGTTAATTATATTTATAATTGCTGAGTGTAGTTATTTATAATTTTATTGCCTTAGGCACATATTCAAGATCAAGAAAATCTAGGTGTTATAAAAGGAAAATCGAATTTTTCCATTCCTGCTAAACGACAAGGCCTGGCTGTCCGTGGAGCTTTAGGCGACATAAACACAAATATCCATGTTCAAACTGGTATTGTTGGAAAAGTAGCAGTTACTGCTGCTGAATTTGAGAAAAAGGCTACACAGAGCCGTGCAGTGACACGAAGGTATTGTAATTTGCTGATTTCTATTGTTTTAAACAATATCTTGTACACAACTGTTAAATGTACCCTCGCTAAATTTATTATTAAACGTTCTATTTTTGAACACAATTTACTTTTCCATGATTGCTATAAAAGCCGAGAAGGTCAAAAGCCACTGCTAGGTTTAAAAAATGGGGATATATTTTGTATGATAATGCTTTTAAAAGTAAATGTGTATGGTAATTTATTATCATCAGAAATGACTCAACACTGTATTTCTTTACTAAACTTTTAATGAGTAATGGGTTAAGGTAAGTTTTAGGATGCATCAACATCCAAATGTAGCTTGTTTGCTCCTTATGTATATTAATTGTAGAGGGAGGCATGGAAGTTGAACTTGATTTACATATGTCTCAATAGATAATTTCACATTTTTGCCATGTCCTACAATTTATTGAGTGGTAGTAAACAGAACACTACTCATAGTAGGATGCTTAGCTCTTTCAAATGTTGCCAGCATGTGTATATAAAATAATCAAGAAAGATAGTAGGGATCTGTAGTGGACTGGACTGCCGTTGTACACATGGTAATAAACTTATCGACATTGAATCTCTATTAGCTTGCATTTTAAGATCAGCTCCTATATCGGCTGATTAAAGACTTGTAGGCTAGTATGTCAATGTCAAATGTTGATGGATTATATGTTTCATTAAGTACAATGCCCCAACACTTTTACTTTATTGGTTAACAAAATGTTATCCTCGGATAAGAAAAATAATAATGTAACTATAAATTTAATTATATAGTGTACTCCTATAGTATATCAATATGTCCATGCAGGTTTTTGATTATTCTGCTACTAAGTGGGACACTGATATAATTTAACAATTAGTGTCCATGAATTAGAAAACTAATCAAAGCAAAGAGCTTGAAACACTAAAGTGTTTGTATATGTGGTTTTATATTTTAGATTGAATGAATATATCTTTTATATTTTTCTTATCTTTTATATTTATTATTGTTTGTTGGGTAATTGGATATTATTTTCATCATAGTCTTTAAAACCTTTAAAATAAAACTTTTTTAACTTCTTGAATTTCATTTTAATGTATTTTTATAATAACTGCTCATCCAAAAATTACATCATATGAATTTCATGAACCTGGAAGCCTTTCTCCCTCCCTCCCTCCTTATTGTGTTACATTTGTGTGAACCCATTTTATGACCTCACTGATCCTTACTCAAGGACAAAGGACTACTGCATGGTAATTTTCACTGTTTGACCCTAAATAGTTTTGCCTGTGCATTGATATGTTAGTCAGTCAGTTGGGACATATAATATTACATATATATACTAGCGGGCCCGGCAGATGTTGTCCCTCCCTGATTATATACCAAATCGTTCCTCATGAATCACTTTTTCCACTGGTGAAAACCGTATGAAAATCCGTGCAATAGTTTTTGAGTTTATCGCGAACAGACAGACGGGGAAGGGGACTTTGTTTTTATCCTATGTTATGATACATACACAGCATATATATGTATAATAATACTGATACATTATTGAAAGTATATCCTTTATAAACATGAGCTTTTCCTATATTACAGTAATTATAGCCACATTTTATCAAAAATAGACACAGGACTCACTACTAAGAATGTTGTTCAACCAACATCAAGGCCACCACTTAGACGTGAAGAGAGCACTGCTAGTCTTGCAACAAGAGCGGCAGCGCGCACTCGGGTAATTTTATCACTTATAATTCATTTATTTTATTCTCCATTTTTTTTTTCTTATAGTTTTGTACTACTTTTTGTTTGTTTGTTTTACCTTTTAATGTTTTTATCTTGTTTTACTTTATGCAATTGGTGTTGTGAAAAAGTAGAAGGTACTTGAAAAAAAATGCTGATAATATTTTAGTATCTATTCTTTCTATATTTCTTTAATAATTTATTTTATTTATTGCACTAAAATGAAAACATTAAAAATAGTAACTCCCAAGTAAAATTTATGAATCATCAATTTGCATAATATTTTCGTTAATTTTTGAAGTTATACTTATTTTGGTTTTGTTAGGGAAAAATGATGAGAGTAAATTTTTACGATGCGCGCGCTCACCGTCACGAAAAACCAACACGCTGAAGTTAGCTATAGTCAACTTTTTCTATTGTTAGTGTCGTTTTTTCTACAAACGTAGAATAAGGCAAAAGATAAAATTTTTGAAAAAAAAATTATCTTGTTACGCCAAAGAAGTATAACTTCTAGCGCGTTTACATAAGTACACACACACACACACACTTTTTTTATTCCATATTAAAGTAAATTATATTTATACAGTCTATCAAGAATTCTATTTTTTTAATTTGTCTTCCTTTAAGTTTATTTTAAGCATATTTTGTCAAAATCTTAGTAATTCCATTTTGTTAAAAAGAAAATGATGTAAAAAATTACTCTTAAATTCTTTCCCTGTGTTGCATATCGTCCCTATAATGAAAAAGAGATTTAATTCAAAATTTACGTTTTTTGAATTTTTACCAGAAATTAAATTAACGTTCCAAGAAGAATCCGTACAATTCAACAGCCATTTCAATACGATCAATACTACGAAAATGGACGACTCTTGTTCTCTTTTTGAATTAAGCGAGTGAACAAGTTATTCTTGATGATAGTTAATAAAGTGAAGTAAAATTAAATAATTTAATGTCTTAATAAAAAGTAATTATCATATTTACTTTAATTTATTAAAAAATATACGTAGTTTTTTCGGTAATATTGCGACTTAATTCGTAGTCCGGTGAAGCTGTAAGACCTTGCCAGTCAGCAAGTAGTCAGTTCGAGAAAAAAAAATGCGACTTAATTCAATTTATGTTAATTATGAGAGCATTATGCTGCTACTACGTCTGTATTGAAATTATTTTATAACATGTTTAAAAAAAATGAATTAACTACTAACTTTTTTAAATGCTTGTTTATGTTACAAATGATGATATTTTCTATAAGGACCAAATAGCAGTATTGCACAACTTGTCCGTACTTTTAGAACTGACTTAAAGCGCTTCCATTTCTTTTAAGACAAACTTAAGTCGAACTTGTAGAGGTAAACAAGGTCAAATTTTAAACGTATTTTTCCAAAAAGAAGACTTTTGAGTTACTTCTTTTTTTGATTAAAAGTGAGATATTTTATTTTAGTTATAACTATACTAGAACTTGTTTTGTAATATAGAGTACACAGATCCTAAATCCTAATCTTAACGAATACTATAAATGCGAATATAAGTTTGTTTATTTCTTTGTTACGCTTTCACGTCTTAACTGCTCAATCGTTAATCATGAGATTTTGCATATACGTTGTCGGGGGTATAGAAAATGACATAGGAAGTACTTTGAACCATGAAAAAAGTACTGTTTTCGAGGGATAAGACAAATCTATATCAACGCGGACGAATCCGCAAGCATAGACTAACCTACCAAGTAGTAGGTCTCACGTTCATTTCAAATTACAACAAACTACATCTCTTGGGGTCGGATTAGACGGGAAATTATTGACACTCTTAGCTGCGATAGCTCACGAAGCGTGTTTGATGTGTGGTATAAATAGGTAAATGTGTATGCCAGCCTAACTTGTTATGTTCCTGAAGGGCAGTTGATACTAGTTGCACCCTATGTAAAGTTGTATATATGTATACATATTACATATGCATGCAAATGTCGGTAGAGATAAAAAAAACATGAATCAGATTGAAAACTGTATGTTTCATTGTGCGGCGCCTCCGACTATTTAAGCTAAATATATTCCAAGACTATGTATTATAAATTGTTAGTTGAAAGTCCTTCGTTTGGATTCAGTGAGATATGATCACAAGCTGTACGACCTCGTCCTGAAATTTTAATGTAGTTATACTAACTCTTTTTCGAATGAGATATACCGATACGAATTCCTTCCTAAGACATCTTGTGGATGCTGGTGTCGGCTTTCTCTGTCTTACCAAACACGTGATTTTCGTGAATCTGCATTATCCCCAAACCTAAAGATAACTATCGTCTATTGGTAATTGGCCCATAACAATTGTTTTGGAGTCCAAACAAGCTGCCTTCTGCGGTTGCTTAGAAAGCTCGAACACGAAGTCGTCTACGGGAATGATTATTAACACCATGCTGGCTTCTTACTATTTAGTCGCTTACTAACAACTGTTGATCTAACTAGAGGAGACTTTGCAATAGTTGCATCGTCGTCATATGGGTTCTCTCCAAACAAAATTTTGGAGAAAATTATTCTGTGTAGTGGTGCTAACAAGTTTTTCTTCGGTGGCGGTCTGCTACGTCCAAAAGATTGACGAGGTATTCAACCAATCTTCTAGTAGATTATTAATGCCATCGATGAGTAGGTAATGATATTACAAGTTTCTTGCGATCATTTCAATGAACTAACAAGATGGTGGCCATCTTGATAGAACTTTCCAGGGAATTTTTGTGACAAGTCAGAATCCATGCCTCATGATATTATTTCTGATCCACTTCACTTGTACACAATATCCAAACTATATTACGTGAAACATCACCAATATTACACAATATAGAGCCAAATAACACAGGATTATGAATGTAATATAAAGACCAATACATGACATGACATTCCAAGATCCCGCCAAAAACTTCCAGGTCTATACTTTTATATAATTTTGAAAATATAAGATAAGAGGTATAATTCCATATACATACTTTTTCTAAATAGCAAATCGTTTTCAAACCAATTCATTTTGAAATTAAATATCCCTAGACAAAGTGGACGTGTATGTATGGAATTACCATGATTATTCATTCTGCATTTTGGGTATCTCTTATATATTTTTAAGTAAACGAGTTGGCTTCTTAGCCTATTAGAAGTGACATTCAACTTGTTGTATTGCTTACGATATGACCCATGACAGTAACATTGTTCTCAAGTGCAGCTGCCAGAATATACCTACAAGTGCTTGGTGAGAGATTTTCAATTAGTCAGGCGGGCATTATAAAATGATCTACTAAGTACCATACTATTGTTTTATCACGATATGTTTCTTCATGGAAAGCTCGGGCTTATTGTAGAGATTTGAACCTGTGTCTATCGATACGATGTTTGAATACGTATCAATGAAGCCTTGATTCTGTAAATTACTGTCTGAAATCAAAAAGTATACATCAACCAAGCAAAGCATTTGTAATTTTCTTATCCTTTTACAGGCTGCCTTGAAGGATACCCAAAACAAACCTAACGAACTAAAGGAATCAATAAGCATATTTGTACAAAATAGAAAATGCCAAGAGATCAAAAAAAGTAAACTACCTCCAGTGAAGGAGCACAAGGAATCTAAAATTAAACAGGTTCTCAAAGAGCCAACAGAGTCACTCGGAAAATTGAAACTAGCTGAAACTACGACTGTATCTGAAGAAAAAAGTAAAGGACTGATAAATGAAGAAAAACTAAAGAATGCGGAATTCGTCGAATTTAATATTAATGACAGTTCTTCAAGTCTGCCTGAGGACATTGAAGATGTTGATGCTGAAGATGAAGGCAAACCTTCACTTATGTCAATCTACATTAAAGATATCTACAAATATTTATATGAATTAGAAGAGAGATATCCTATTGAACCTGACCATTTGAGCAAACAGGTTTGAAGTTTAATATTTTTTTTCAGAGGCTTGTTATTAATATGTATTCAAATTACATGTACATTATGAATGTGTAATAGATCTAGATAGGGATCTTTATGTTTGTTAATTTTTTTAAACTATTTTTACATTGTAGCCACACATTGTTATCTAAATACTGCCTACTAATAATTTACCAGGAGACAGCAACTGGTTTAAGCTCAATAAAACAAAAAAAAAATTAAACGAATGTTATGATTGTTTATTCATTTTTTGATATTTAATTATGTGCATTGGCTTCAAATACTATGCCCAACAAGGGCTCGCTATTAATTACAAATCAACAGAGTATGAACTTACCTTTATAAATTTATCAATTACATGTTATTGTTTTTAAATCAGTCTGTTGAAAAATATTTTGTGTAAATTAGTTGGAAATCTATTATCAAACACCTACAGTTGTATTTCGCTAGCTACGGTTGGAGAGTCCGTCAATCACAATTAGGTTGTTACTAAAATAATATTTGACCTCATTGTCACCTAACACCAGATTTTATCTTAACCAATAATCAAATAAAGAAATTGCTCCATAGAGTGATCTGCCATTTCAGTTTAGCCTAAATAGATGTATTCTTTATCCTCTTGCTATTATTGTACATTTTAATATCCAGTAAGATATAGCAGACATTAAATAGTCAGGTGATTGCAGTATTTTATACAAATTATTATATTTATCAAATTAAAAAATAAATTTCATTATATTTTAGACTGTAGTAACTGCAAAGATGAGGGCGACGCTGATAGATTGGCTTGTGGAGATTCAACGTCAGTTTGTGTTATTATTGGAGACATTACATTTAACTGTTGGAATTATTGATAGATATCTACAGGTACGAAACTGTATTTGGCTTTAATTTTAGTTACTAATTATTAATTTTATTTTTACTAATATTATAAATATTATAAGATACTATATAACAGAGATAAGATATTATAAAACCCATGTTGTAAAGCCCATATTGTGTTCCGGCAGCTGCGCCTGAGAGCCAGTTCACTCTAGGTTTGGTGTGTTTACCATCTTAGACCAGATCACCAATTAATACCAGATGAGATTGTGGTCAAACGTTACATCTATAAAGTATAAAAAAAGAAGTGAGTTTGTTGGTTCATTATGTTTTCTCGACTAAACTTGTCATGACATTTTGCATACATGTCGTCAGTACTAGTACTGACTTTTACTAGTAGTAAAAAAATACTGTTCCCAAGGGTTCAGTCAAATTTACATTAACGCGAGCGAAGCAGAGGGTAAAAGCCAGTTAAAAAGATAATTATGAACTTTGGATTGTAAATACATCAACATCTTGAACATCTTATATTTATATATAAATATATAGACAGAGGAAAAACATTTAAGACACTCTCCCTTCTCAGTTTCTCATTCGATATTTTTTATTATTTTTTGTTTAATAGATAATATTTACGAGCTTTAGTGTTTTCAATAAACAGATTTAGAAAAAGTTTTTCGTTCATATTGAAACTTGAAAAATTAATGAATTATTATCGAATTTCGACCACTGAATGAACACTAGTTTATACCATGTGAATGTATAAAGGGTCACATCCTTCAATCGTGTGGTAGTTCATGGTCAAATTTTACATATAAAATAATAATATCAAAACAAA
The DNA here is from genome assembly GCA_036509395.1 of Antheraea yamamai. Classification (NCBI taxonomy): domain Eukaryota; kingdom Metazoa; phylum Arthropoda; class Insecta; order Lepidoptera; family Saturniidae; genus Antheraea; species Antheraea yamamai. The sequence goes on along the minus strand of AP028428.1, from coordinate 10,966,551 downwards.
TATTAATAAACAACAAAAATAACCTTAGTTAATGTTTCTTCTAAAACTTTTAAAAGTATGGGAACGATACTTTTAAACGTTAAAAAAACCAGTCCTAGCTTCAATGAACATCATTAAAGGGGCTCTTTTCAAGGTTAATCATTACGGAACTGCTTATCGTGGGAACGCAGCACGGTCGAACAATGGGGCGCGGGCTGAGGTGCGGGAGGCGGGCCGGAGAACGCGACAGGGCGTGATTCATTTATTACACCAGTTCGTTTTTGCGTAAATCGGATGATGTTGAGTATATATATCAGAGTTTTTGGTAGGTGGTAGAGCCACGTTGAAGCTATTACTGGTTTCAGCATGAATGGGTCGGCTCGTCCGGGGTAGTACCACCCTCTCACAGAAAACCGACGTGAAGTAACAGTGCTTGCATTGTTGCGTTTCGTTTGGTCAGTGAGAGCGCCGGATATCCACCTCCTCTCCCCTTCCCCGTTCTTCCCCTCCCCATCCCTCACTTCCCCACTCCCCTCTCCCCCAAACACAGGTTGGCAACGCACTTGCGACTCCCTTGGTGTTGCAAGTGTCTATGGACGGTGGTGATCACTTATCATCAGGTGACCCACATGTTCGTTTGCCTCCTATAACATAAAAAAAAAGTTGATAATTAGGTCAAATATTAAGCTCCTATTTTTTTTATTGATTTAGACCGAGAAGCAAGTAATGAGTAATCTATGAGAGGATTGCAACTATTTAACCAGTCAAGCTGTATAAGATATGAAACTGTAGTTAATACAAATTATTATTTTTTCTATCAGGCGGTACCAAATGTTCAACGCAATGAAATTCAATTAGTGGGAGTGACAGCGATGTTCATTGCCAGTAAATACGAAGAAATCCACCCACCGGATGTCGGTGACTTTGTGTACGTAACCGCGAACGCGTACGCGAAGTCAGACGTGTTCCAGTGTGAGAGGGACATTATGTCTAAATTGGGTTTCTGTCTAGCGAGACCTATTCCACTCTGCTTTCTCAGGAGGTGAGTGATTCCATAACGAAATTCGAAATTAGAATTAGAGAAATTTTCATAGAAACCATTTTTAGATTTTTGATGTGAAACATCTATTGGTGAGGGTAAACCTGATTGTTGGCGTGAAGATACGTGGCGACGCAAAACATGAACTTTGCACTATTAACGAAATACTCAAAAACATTTGCAACCCTACCTGTATAAACATAAGATTCAAATTATTTTGTCAGTCACTCGTTCTACTAGTGTTACGCGGCACGCGTCGACGACATAGCGCCCTTTTGATAAATGCCGCCAAACACACCGAGCCTGCGCCTGGCGGTGATTTCTCTGAATTTTTGTATTTAATGAAAATGAATATTTATGTAATAAGATAAATAAACAGTCATTATTTTATGGAAGAAATTCGTAATGGTTTATCTTTTCATTATGCTTTTATGCATATAACTTATACAAAACTATTTCGATGTTTCACATCTGCCAGGCGTTCCGTGACGGCTCAATTTTTTTTTCTTTTATAAAGAAAGCTCCCGCACTTTGAATTAAACGCTGTGTCCAGGTGAACTTTACGGGGATTCAGTTAACAAATACAAAACACATGTATACTGTGGACAATCAAATAGATACTATTTCAGAATTACACTTATGTTGTTGTCTGTAGTCATAGTTCTCTTGAAGAACTGGATGTTTAGAAAGAACTCTTCCCGGGCGCGACGCGGTGCACTTACCTATACCTATACTTTTGATTTAAGTAGGGTAGAAAATTCTAGAAGCCTCAAATTTATTTCTAGCTTTTTGACGTGATAACGTCTTATAAATCGATGAACGCCGGCTGCACGCACTGCAAAGACTCATTGTCACGTTCCGCGTGAGCCGAGCGTGTAAACGAGAGCGCGGAACAAGCGATAGAGAGGCTCGATCTGTCTAAGCGTTCGGCTTGTGACGAATCTGTCTATATATAGAATAATTCAATTCAGTTCATAAAAGTATGCAATTTTTTTACCAATGTTTTCATATCACGTTATCACGTAAAATTATCGTCCTTAAACCGACTTTACAGGCAACCATATTTTTTATTTTGGACAATAAGTAATAAAATATAATTACAACTTATTTGAGGTTTCCAATGGTATAGGTATTGATTTTTTTTTTAGATTTATTAAAGTGGGCCGCGGAACATTAAAGCAACATCACTTAGCCAAATACTTGGTCGAGCTGGGTCTTGTAGAATATTCGATGGCCCATTATCGTCCGTCGGAGCTAGCAGCCGCGGCTATATGTCTTTCATTCTATCTACTTTCTAATAAAAAACTCGAGGAGATCTGGACACCTACGTTACGCTACTATGCCGGTTACACTCTTGAGCACCTCGATCCAATCGTCAGAAAGTTGGCAAAGCTCGTTGTAAACGTTGAAAAGTCAAAATTTACGGCGGTGTACAACAAATACACGGATGCGAAGTTAGCCAAAGTTTCATGTCTTCCCCAATTAAAAGGTGAAGCAATTGATGAATTGATTAAAACACTTCCCAGCTGTTAGACTAGTTTTATGATTGTAATATAATATTTAACAATAAGTTTAGCTTTGGCATTTGTATTATCTGTGTTAAGTTATTTATAAATGGACTGACATTTAGATAAGGTTATTTGTTTAGTTTTAATTTGGATATAGTTATATATTTTTAGATAATAAAATTTTACTTGTATTTTCATGACATCTATTGATAGCGTAATTTATATATATATGACTTTTGTAATTAGACATTTATCGAGAGATTATTTCTCGTCTGATATTTCATAATGACAGCATACGAAAACAAATTTTTGGTATTGATTTGATGACGGTTTCAAAATTTATTGGCAAACTCAAATGTTTACGACTAGAATAGTAATATTCTCATGATTCTTAGTTAGCTAATAATCAGATTATGTTAACTACAACATAAGACAACCAAATATGACAGTGAAGCGGTGTATTTTAGCTCAAGATGACTTTACTGTGGACGAGGAGTCGTGCTGTAAAAAAACACGGCTTGATAAAAAATATTCCCATATTCATTGTTAACTGTGAATTTTAGTGATCATATAGTTCTTGGTGTAATTTAATACAGTTTAGATTACGCTAAGGTTATTCTTAAGTAGTTATTGTATATGTTCTCGATGAAGAGATGATCGACTATAGAAAACCATTTTTAATCACGAATTAGAATGAAGTTACGTTAGCACGTGACGATATGATAAATGCATCTGAGTTAAAAAAAATGCGGTTATTTTTTTTGAATATTAGTTCTTAGTGGTATAAGACTTTGGTCAAATCAATATATTAGTCTGTGAAACAAGAATTCCGGTGATATAATTAGGTTAGTATTGAATTGATTTACTAATGTTTATGCAGATGTAATATTTTCAGTTGTCATATAAAAATAATAAACTGGTAGGTTATTGCGACAAATATTAATTTGCGATCTATAATGTCTTATGTATAGAAAAACGGAAAAAATGTTTTACTTTTCATTAAAATACAATAACACTTTTCTAATTGGCTTCCTTTAAATATATGCCATACATCATAATTATGAAATCATTCTAACTTGTGAATTCTCAAATAATTCCTTTTTGTATCCTATCTTTTATTTTGTACTTTGGACATAAAGAATGCCAAAATTAGAGACGCTTTGACAGGAACAGATGCAATCGAATGTGACCGCCATTATTATTACCAAATAATTTTAACTTTATGAAAATCAACTGTTTAATAAATTTAGTCTTTTTTGTGATTAGTAGAATATATTTTTAATGATAATGTAATTTGATAAACGTGTGAAATACTGTTTAAGGTACCGTTTGTTGAAATAAAATATTTTGATGTCATTTTGTTTAATTTTCACTGCAGATTTAAAGAGTGTCTGAATCCTGTGACAGTAAAAAAAAGTGTGTGTAACTTATGTACAGGCGTTAGAAGTTATACTACTTTGGCGTAACCAGATAAAAATGTTTTCAAAAATTTATCTTTCGCCTTATTCTACGTTTGTAGAAAAAACGACACTAACAATAGAAAAAAAGTATTTAATACATTGAAAGTTTTAATACAAACAACAAATATAAAGAAACAAAATGTTGACTATAGCTAACTTCAGGGTGTCGGTTTCTCGTGACGGTGTGCGCGCGCATCGTAAAAATTTACTCTCATCATTTTTCCCTAACGCGCCAAAGAAATATAACTTCAAAAATAGAGTAAGTTGTGAGTTCAACAATTTTGAAATAGTTACGTTTAATGTTAGCTGGAAAATTTTGTAGAAAATGTAAATTTATTACATTGCAGTTCCAGAGAAAACATGTAAGTAAAGAGATTTACTGAACCGACTAATGTTAAAGCACAAATTTACAAAATAGTTTACAGTATAGGACGTGGTCTTTAAAGTGCCACATTAAGTATGTACATTAAAATCAGTAATATCACTCCATACATAGAAAGGTAAGTTTATATAGCATAAAGAAGTATGGTTGTGGTAAAAATGTTATGGGTGTATTTTTCTACTACCAAATTCTGTCAGAAACGAAGTTTCGATTTAGATTCTTTATATTTGAGTCATTACATTTCAAACTGTTTAGTACTTGCAGAGTGATAAGCGTACATAGGGACAGACAAAAATTCGTAATAAAATATTTTTGGCCCCTATGTCAATAACAAATATCAACCCGATTATAATTTTCAAAAAGTATCTAATGTGCAAATTTGACTCGGTTATAGTTTTATTGTATGTATAGATTCAGCGTCAATACCAAATTAAATTCAACCAAAAAAAAATCAAATACATAAACCTTTATGTTTTTACGTCAGATTACGTAATCTGTTTTTGAAGTTTACTTCTATTGGCGTGTTAGGAAAAAATAATGAGCGTAATTTTTTACGATGCGCGCGCACACCGTCACGAAAAACCGACACCCTGAAGTTAGCTATAGTCAACATTTTGTTTCTTTGTATTTGTTGTTTGTATTTCTTTGTATTAAAACTTTCAATGTATTAAATACCTTTTTTCTATTGTTAGTGTCATAGATAAGATACTATATACTGAGAGTTAGTGTCGTTTTTTCTACAAGCGTAGAATAAGGCGAAAGATAAAATTTTTGAAAAGATTTTTATCTTGTTACGCCAAAGAAGTATACCTAATAGTCCGAGAGCCAGGTGAAAATTTGGTTAATTATTTCTTCTCGAGAGATAATCGGTGATACGCATCAAACAATAGTTCATGCGCCTTTGCCGTAGTGCGGCAGGCGGGGGGGAGAGCAGTTGTAACCTCCCACGCTCGAAGAAAAAAAAAATAATTCCTTTTCCTTCGGCTAAAAATTTATCAAATTATAGCTAATCCAATACCCAAAAAAAAAAAATGGCTATAACATAGTGTATTATTGTACGTCAGCTGATGTTTCGATCATGGAAAAAAAAATCTTCCTTTCAGTGTTCCTCTCAAATAAAAATTTACCTGATTTAGCTTATATGTAGCTATTGATAAATATATACGTAGTGGCTGTATCTCGGTGGAAAAATCGTAGCTGATAATTTGCAGGTCGTTACGTAGAAGTTAGCCAGAAGCATTTACTGACTATTTAAATGCATAGCTGACTAGGTTTCCCTCGACTTCTGCTAGCTGATTTTTTTTATTTATCAAGAATCATATTTAAAATCAGCTCAAAATTTTATGTGGGAGGAAATGACTCTCTTCAATTTTGGTAGCACTCCAATATGAGTGTTGAGGTGAAAAAATATTCCGTTCAATATTTTTTAAATTTATACGTGTATATTCCAATAATTTTAGTTCTATTCAATATTTAAATATCTATTTGCTTAATATAAATTAACTGTTCTCATAAAAAATATTTATTATAAAAAAATTATGAAAAATTAAATAAGAATGACAATGTTATTTAATCATTTTCGTTTTCGCTATGGCTTGAGTCACACCTATCCCTCTCTGATTCATTGTCCGAGTCGCTGTCAGAGCTGTCTGCGGTAATATTTTCAACACGTTCACGAGACTTTATAGTTCGATTTTCTGATGCATTTTACTAATTATCACTTGAGAGGAACTTGGTCATATATTTCTGTTACTGGCTCTCGGACTATAACTTCTAACGCATGTACATAAGTACACACACACTTTTTTTACATTTCATTATTATTTCGTGACTACGAAGGATAATATAATGAATAGTATATAATATTTGCAATGTTGGCTCATATGTGTACATGTGGTGGTCGCTGTCATTCGGCAGCGTCGTTCGCAGCCATTATAGCCGTCGCTGCGTATCCAACTGTTTTCTCCACATATTCAAATTTATTAACGTTTGGCGGTAACCCGGATCGTTTTTGCTGCTAGTTTTTTCATTAAACGAACTTTTATGTAGAAGCTAGTGTACAAAGAAATGTAATATATTTTAATACAAAAATAGCTGGTGTATTATGAGTAGGTACTTATATATGTTATGTTTATTGTTTCGTATAAATGTAGTCATACAAAATGTTTTATTTCTTAAGTTCTTAACAAATAAATATAGTATTATTTGCTTGAGCTTGACTTGGTCTAATCGTTAGATATAGTATAATTAATTGTCAGAATGTGAGAGTCCCACTACTGGGCCAAAGGCCTCTTCCTGAAAGAAGGTTTGGACATAATCACCACGCCAACCCACGAGTGACATATTGGCGATTTGAAACAAAATCCTCAATTCTATATAATAATAATTCTATTGAAAAGTTACCTATCAATCATTTTTTTTTGTCATAGGAGGCAAACGAACAGAAGGGTCACCTGATGGTAAGTGATCACCGCCGTCCATAGACACTAGCAACATCAGGGGAGGCGCAAGTATGTTGCAGGCCTTTTAAAGAAGTGTACGCTCGTTTCTTGAAGGTTTGTAAGTCGTAATGGTCTGGAAACACCGCCGCTGGGTGTCGATTCTATAGGGCCGAAGTACGAGGCAGAAATGACTTTGAGAACCTCACCGTAGAAGACCTCCAGTCATCAAGGTGGTGTGGATGAAATTTCAGTTTCTAGCGGGTTGTACGACAGTAGGATACATTGCAATGAATAATTTTAATACCATTATAATACATATGACATAAGGTACGTTGCGATTTATTTTCTTCATAATATGATTCTTTACCATAATTGGTGGTACTACCAGAACATTTCTTAGTTTCAGAAAATATAACGCTGACTTACTTCACCGTCTGTTCAGTTATCAATCTATAATACAATAGCTGTTTGTTTATGTTGGACCTAAATACATGATATAATTAAAAAGAAAATACTTCTGCTGTTTTTTTAACAACGGCAGAATAGTAAGGACATGTAGAATTTTTGCAACAAGCGGTTGTTGCAATATATGCGTACAGTCGTTGTAATGCCTCGAAAGCCTGTCTCGTAAATATTTCGCGCACGCAATTTACAGCTTTGGGAATCCTCTTAACGGAATACAGGGGCAGTTAGTGAGCCTCAGGACGTTTATAATTTTACCAACGGCTACACTAAACCGCTGTTGGTCCTAGATTACTACTAAATTATTGTAAATATTGTACTTTTCACAATTAAATTTTCTATCCCTCGGTAATTATTTACGTAGATATTAGGTATATATAAAGAACAGTTTATTCTCGTTTAGCACCAAAGATAGCTTGTACTAGTGTTTTTTTAAATGAAATCACAGTTTCGTTAAGTTGTAGCTTTGTTATGCTATAAGCTAGTAGATAAGCATGTTATTCACTTGATTTTAATCCTTATCATTTTACTATGAAACATACGAAATAACATCAAATGAATTGTAACAACTAAAATAAATAAAATCGGACACTTTATTACTAAAACTTTTATATGTTAGCTAATTAGATATGTCAATAAAATCATTTTGAGTGGAGGTCGCCGAACTTTATCTTTAAATGAAACAGCAGTATTAAAAAAACTCAATCAAATCTGGGTATCAACATAAATGTCGAGATAAGTTGGTTTCACAACAAAATGTTTCATATTATTGTCGTGTTATACTTTTCTACTTAACGTCGGGTCGCAAGTGTCTCCCAAGTAACGTTGCTTCCGTTGTTTCACCAACTTTTAACGAGTTTGTCGGACACGAGTGGAAATGCCGACGACCAGCTAGACTTCTTACTTCACATGTGTTACAAGGCTCTCTATAATATGGTTTTAGAAGCTTTAGTACAAAACATTTGTAAGAGATATCTCCTTTTAATATATTTGCGTAAAAATATGCTCGTTTCGTTTAATACACGATTACTTATCTATACTAATATTATAAAGCTAAAGGAGTTTGTTCGTTTATTTGTTTGTTTGGTTGAACGCGCTAATCTTAGGAACTACGGGTACGATTTGAAAAAATATTTCAGTGTTAGATAGCTCATTTATCTAGGAAGGCTATATATCATCACGCTAAGACAATGCAATACAATAGGAGCGGAGCAACAATGAAGAATGTTTCAAAATCGTTTTTTCCCTTTCGAGAGCTTCCTCTGCGTGTTAGCCTTAGCCCAAAGTAGCTATTCCACGTCGACGACGCCGCGAGCAGAACTAGTATTTATATAAGACATATTTCAAAATACTATGTACTATAACTAGCAACCCTGCTCGTTTCGTACGAGTGTGCTTAAGAGGAAAATGAAACCAAATCCTATCTTTACAGTACGACCATGTAATAAGCAACTGAACAATTGATTGTTAATTTATCAATCGTATCAATCTTTTTAAATGTTTTGTCTTTTGACCAATGATATTATACCTAAAAAGCTAATATCATTGCTTCTGACTCACTCATTCGGTCACAATTTTTCACTTTTTTTCAAATATGTTCTAATATACAAACCTTGTCCTGACAATTACATAAACAACGAAAAACGAATTAGCCAAGTAGGTGTAACTATTTTGAAGCGATGCTCTTACTTACATTCACTCGTCAATTTATTTTTATTTATACTGACATATTAAACTAGCTTCTGCTCGCGACTTCGTCCGCGTAGAATAGTTACTTTGGGATAACACTAACACCCAGCGAAAGCTCTCAAAAGGAAGCGTGATGGTATATAGCCTATAGCCTTCCTCGATAAATGAGCTATCTAATACTGTAAGAATTCGAATAGGACCAGTAGTTCCTGAGATTAGTGCGTTCAACCAACCAAACAAACCCTCCAGCTTTATAATATTAGCGTAGATAAGTCAAATAGTCAGTATAGAATTAGATAAATGTTCTCCAAAGAGTTACTGAAATAAATATTATTTGTAAATATCTTACATAACTTAACGTATAAGCCATTTCAGTTATTATTTAGTGACTCTTTAAGATTTTACACCGACATAAATAGATTCTAATAAACACGTAACGTCTAGAATTACATGACTTAGAATTTGTTAGTATGCTAGAACCAACCTGCGTTGTAAGGGAAGTGCGGGATATATGTTAAATCCATACTTAATGGGATATACCCACTCCCTGCGTACTTGTCACGGCCAATGTACAGAATAAATTCGTAGTGTGAATAAGTAAATATTGTCTCACTTTACATTATTCGACAGCAGTACATTACTTATTCTTTTACTTTTTTTATTTACAAATTTAAATCCAAAGCCATTCGCAAACGTATCTAAAATGTATATAGACTTAGTACATAGATTGGCGTAATATACAGAACTAAAGTGTAACTTTCTATTAACGTTCAAATTGAATTGAAAATGGGCCGTAGGTACCGTCAATATTATGTACCAAATATCTGCTCGTTGCGTGCGTGGCAGGTATAGATTTCTACCCACATTTAGTATTTAAATATTATGGTGCAAACGATAAGCATCGACGTAATATTATTTTAATAAACGCTTATCATTGGTAAAATTTTGTGACATGATTTTTTACATAAAGTCGACCAAAAGTCGTGATTTTTTAAAGTTTCAACAAAGTTGAGGTAACAAAATCTTTCTAAAAACTCTTTTCATTAATAAAACTAAAACTTGTATTTAGTACACAACTATATAAAAATAAAGAAAGTCAGTTAATAAATAGAGGAGAAAAAGGTTCTGACCAGTTTTATCTTCGCCTAATTTTATATACTTACTTGGAAGAGAAGAGTACTACTTTGTGCGTTAAGTTCAAAGTCAAAAAGCCAACAATAGATTAGCAAGTATATACACATATATTTTCGTAAATATATAATAAGTATAAATTATGATTTTTTATTTATTTATTTTTATCTACTTCCTTTTGTTTCGAGTGAACGATCTCGTGGGAATTATTAAGTTTCCTATTTCGATATTATTATTTAAAAAGCGAAATACTTTGCCACACACTTTTGCCTTCGTATATGACAGAAAATTATTTATTGTAAGTACGTTAAGTATTGTTTATACTCAAAATACAGTGTGTAGAGTATGGAATAAGTAAAATCTAGTAGGTTAAGGCGACGTCGATAGTTATTTTCGAGTCAATGTTGCAATTATTTTATTCGAAACTGCATTTGGATTAAAATTGAACAAAACGAACAATAACGTATACTTTATACGTATAGGGAACAATGACAAAGCAAAATAATAAGTAAAAAATATCCAGAGCTGTATTCGCTTATCATCGTTAACTTGAAGATGTGTTTTGAAACGTTCAGCGAATCCCGCCGCGCCGGACCGCCACAGTCAGGCTAGCACTTAAAACTGCCGTTAAAAGGGGCACCGTTCAAAAGCGCCGTATAAATAACGCAGCCGAAAGTATGTATGCTCTTGGTTCTATATTATTGTTATCTTTCCTTTTTATGTTTACAAGCACTCATAATTAGTTATTAATAGTATATCTGCTCTTAGTTCAAGGTAGACTTGATGATTAACATTTTCTTTCAGTCAGGTCTACTATATAGAAGAATGATGGGACGAATATTAAAAATACGATGTAGCGTTTATTTGTTCTCACGCTAAACATGTTGCGTGTTACTACAAAAAAGTTAAATACGTATTGAATACTTGATTTAAAAAAGTTTGGATACTTACGTATCAAAAGCACCGCGCTTGCCGACGGCTGCCGCGGCAAGATTGTTTTTCGCAAATCTAACATAACCAAACAGTAGTAGAAGAGCGAGGTGCATTTAATACGCATATATCCAAACTTTTTTAAAGCAAGTATTCAATACGTATTTAACTTTTTGTAATAACACCCATTTTATCTTCTTATAAATTAATTATTTAACCAATTATGTCTACATGTTATTTTCAACGAAATATTTTTATTTAAAACTAGCTGTGCCCGCGACTCCGTCCGCATGGAACCTAATATAGAAAAAACAGTGACTAATAAAATCATCTGAATGTATTAAGTCCATTTTCTTATTTACTCTTCTCTCATACTTTTGATACAGTGAACCGATTTTAATGAAATGATACTCGAGGTTGTGATTTATGATTTTCTATGATTGAGGTTGTATCGTGAAAGGTAGAACTTTAACAGTGATCCGACAAATAGACAGATAGACAGACAATAGTTTCTAAAAATGATTGAAATATATTATATTACTCATTCCGTGACATCTGAAAATTTTTTTTGACAAAAATCTAAAAAGAACAGACACGTTACATTTACATTCTTATTATACGTATAGATGAGTAGGAACCCAACATCATTAATGGAATGAGATCAAGTGTCAATTATTTTACATACTGTTAAATATTACGAGTGTTAGATACATTTAAAGTAATAAAAGCCATGTAGAATGACTACATATTCAATAGTAATGTGTGAAATTATTAGCAAAGTTTTATACATAAAAACTGTCTGTGTAAAACGTGTCGATGCGTAGACAGATGTATGACTGTTTGTGGCTGCTATCGTTACTCGAGTGCCGTATAGATGAGTTGATGCCGTAAAAAACGCGCTCGAGATGGGGTGAAAACTGTCGACGTGCCTGATCGCGTTATAACTGAACCTAGAGATAGCAGAGGATTATCGATATCTTTAGAAAAATACGATAACATTAAACTGACGTTGCTGGTTACACTTCTCGGACATTTCTTGTACCTTGTAAAAAAATATATGTATAGATAAAAATAACAAACTATTAACAGTCATCAACCCTATATATTATTTTTAAGTCATGATTTGTGTTATACGAGTATGTACATGACTAAAATCTAAATACAAAACTGTTGAACTTATTTTAAGGGTAGCCATTATTGCTGCTACAGGAGTATTCAAAAGGTAATCTAGATTATTTTTAACGACTCGATGATTGGACACGATGTTCTGTGAAATACGATGTTGAGTCAAATCGTTTTAAACGATAATTTAAGTCTAAATGTGCACAATTGAAGGCATATCTAGTTATAAAGCATATTTTAGTTATGACTCGTACGAGTATATTTAAACATTCAGTAATATTCGTTTGACTAATCTAGCTTATAACTTACAAGTTTTTATCCGTGGCTGCGTTCGTGTTAATATAAGTTTGACCTATTCCTCGGGAATAACACTATTGTCTGGATGAAATGTGCTCTATGTTCTTCACTGTACCTTGGACAACATGTGTGCAACATTACATGATGATCTGTCGAACATTAGGTAGTTTTGTAGGTGTTAGAGTCACGCTGAAGCTATTACTGGTTTCAGCATGAATGGGTCGGCTCGCCCGGGGTAGTACCACTCTCTCACAGAAAACCGACGTGAAGTAATAGTGCTTGCATTGTTGCGTTTCGTTCGGTCGGTCAGAGAGCGCCGGAGGCCCACCTCTCCTCCCCCTCCTCCCAAACACAGGTTGGCGACGCACTTGTGACTCCTCTGGTGTTGCAAGTGTCTATGGACGGTGGTGATCACTTAAAATGTTTGTTTGTCTCCTATAATATAAAAAAAAAATTAAGGTGTGAACGTGAAGAAAACAATTACTCACATCAAACTCACATTCGCATTTATAATATTAGTAAGGACTAGGAAAGCTGGTTGCTTTGGTGACACATATACATACATATACATTACATTTTATTTTTATTTGACGTAGTTAAATATACATAATAAATAAAATTATTAACATTTTATTCATTTATAGTTCTGTAATATACAAGACATTTGTTTTATTATGAAAACCATATGCCGTCCCACATGTGTCAATATTGAAATAAATTACTACAAAAATCATGAAAAATAAGGTATGAATATGTTAAAAAACATTATAATGAATAAGTATCGACATCGACACGGGCAATCACTGAGCGGATACTATCGTGAACACTTATTAGGCAGCTTATTTTATTAGCTGCAGTTTCTTTAAATCTACTTCTTTAAAACAGGTGGGGCAATAGTCACCGTCTACACGTTTCCCAAAATAAATCGCGTCTTATTCGATCTGTTCTCGTATAGAGATCAGTACTAAAATACGTGCTTTGAATTTTAAAATACGTTGTTAACAGTCTTTACTTTGGTTTAGGGCGGTAATCGATATTCTTTTATTTATGCGAATTCAGTACATCATATTATTTATATATATTGATGACGTATAAATATAATGTTTATAATTAATTTACTTGAGGCCGGTTTAGAAAACAGTCATATAAGTTCCTTTTTATATTGAGTACTTATCTATTATATAATATTTATGCTAGGCGTCTCCTTGGCACTGGACACGTTTGTTATTACTATTTGTTATAATACATAGTTGAGTTATAACAAAATCGGTATTATGTAGATGGTCGTGGCTGTCATTAGAACGGTATGGAAATTAATGCGCTGCAGTGGTATCTAGTAGCGAGTCATAGGAAGATGCATAGTTCGAAATTGTTCATATAAATTTTCGTACCGAACGGTTGAACAGTACAAAGGTTGATGTGCTACATCACCACCTAGTAGGGGGTGTAGAAAAAGGATAACACAAAAACCTTATTCATGAGAGATATCTATCTTTTGTAGGTGGTAGAGCCACGCTGAAACTATTACTGGTTTCAGCATAAATGGGTCGGCTCGCCCGGGGTAGTACCACCCGCTCACAGAAAACCGACGTGAAGTAACAGTGCTTGCATTATTGCGTTTCGTTCGGTCAGTGAGAGCGCCGGACACCCACCTCCCCTCCCCTTCCACTTTCCCCTTCCCTTCCTCCCCCCCTCCCTACACAGGCTGGCAACGCACTTGCGACTCCTCTGGTGTTGCAAGTGTCTATGGACGGTGGTGATCACTTACATCAGGTGACCCACCTGTTCGTTTGCCTCCTATGATATATAAAAAAAAAAAAAAAGGTATGCCAACGTTCATGGCGATCGGCCATACAGCGTTTGTCTTTATCAATCTCAGATATACCTACATACATACTAATTATCATTTGTGTTAGATATAGCTATATAAATAAAAAACAAAGCCGAAAAACGCCATTTTTGCTGTACCCAAGTTTCCCACTAGAAACTTTTTTTTTTATGTCATAGCAGGCAAACGATTATCTGGGTCACGTGATGGAAAGTGATCACCACCGTCCATGGACACAAACAACACAAAGGGAGTCGAAAGTGCGTTGCCAGCCTGTGTTGGGGGAAAGGGATGGAAGGGGGAGAGCAGAGGGGAGGGGTGGTGGGCCTTCGGCGCTCTCACTGACCGGACGAAACGCAACAATGCAAGCACTGTTATTTCACGTCGGTTTTCTGTGAGAGGGTGGTACCACCCTGGGCGAGCCGACCCATTCATGCTGAAACCAATAACAACTTCAGCGTGGCTCTACCACCTTCTCAATCTATAGGAGTTGAAAAAAAAATTCTTCTGTGGGTACCTACTTTTAGAAATATAGCAGATTACTAATCACTACATATTATAAAGCAAAGTCCTCTGCCACGACTGTCTGTCTGTTCGCGATAAACTCAAAAACTACTGAACGGATTTTCAGGCGGTTTCACTAGTACAAAAACGATTCATGAGGAAGGTTTTAGGTATATAATTTATCTAAGTGTTTTTTATTATGGGGGCGGGACAACGTTCGCCGGGCCCGCTAATAATGATATAATTTCAATCACATCTCACACAACTCATATCACACAATGCCCGTAGATAAATAAAATGTCGTTTGTGTCAAAAGAAATTTATTTGTGCTCACTCAGACAAAAACAAAATAGACTATCAAACAGTTTCACTGTGGTTGTATGTACTTATACATTACAATGCTGTGTTCGCAGTCCGCTTGTACATTGCTTAACTTTATTTCTCTTCGCATCAATATGTCTACAATAAAATTGTCCTCGGACGCCTTACGCCGGGATTATATACCTTGCAAAACTGAGAGTGGAAATATCTAGAAGGCTGGTGTCATTATTCAAGACATTCAACAAAATTCGAGACGTGTTATTTTTAAAACCATATTATCTACTTACATTAGCTGGAGAGATGAGGTGTCAATATGTATTCTTTATTCCCACGCTTGATGACTCATTCATTGTTCTGTTGCAATAAAAAGTTCTCATAAAAGGTGTAACAGTGTAAAAAGCATGGGGTAAATTGCAGATTGTCTAGTGATTTATTGAAGTTATCATCAGACAAGACGTTCTTTATAAAAAAATTAAGATTATTGTAGTTAAGTGATTTAATTTAATATCTTAAGTACAATAGTATTAATAATCTCTGAACGTATATAATAAATAAAAACTGCTGAGAAGATTTTGGAACTGCTGATGAGACTTAAATAGCATAAAAATGGGAACGATCAACTCGATATTGACTTACGCGAGAAGCTAGCTTATCACGTTAAAAAGCAAAATGCACAGGCAGTTTTATTGTACGTGATACATAAATTCACTCGTTTGGGTGAGACGTTGGTGTGAAATCTAAGTCAGCAACGACGCAGGGTTGGGCTGATTGCTCCATTTATCAGTCTGGGTCAGTCGTCCAAATAAAATAAGACGCAAACCGGCATTGTCGTGAAAGGTGCTGTTGGGGTGTTTGTGTATTTATGTGCTTGAGAAATGGATTATTATATGGTGATTGATATAAGAGTAGTTCACAATAAATGGTTTCCAATTAAATCTTGGTTGAAAAATGTAAGTGCCTTACAATAGAATATGAGATTTGAAGAGTAAATAATTTTAAGGAAAATTTTTAAGATTAATTTAATATCGCAGAATGAAGAAATTATTTGGAAATATTTGAATCTAGCTGATAACCGCGACTTCATATGTGATGTTTATTATCTTAACAAGATGGTGGTATGGTGGTAGAGCCACGCTGAAGTTATTGCTGGTTTCAGCATGAATGGGTCGTACCATCCTCTCGCAGAAAACCAACGTGAAGTAACAGCGCTTGCATTCAGTTGTTTTCCGAACCGGTGGTAACTTTGACGTTCATAAGCGCCTTTTCAGGGCCTAAATTGAATAAAGGATATTTTAATTTTGATTTTGCATTGTTGCGTTTCGTTCGGTCAGTGAGAGCGCCGGATAACACACCTCCCGTCACCCTCCCCCCTCCCCCAAACACAGGGTGGCAATGCACTTGCGACTCTTCTGGTGTTGCAAGTATCTATGGACGGTGGTGATCACTTAACATCAGGTGACCCACCTGTTCGTTTGCCTCCTATGATATAAAAAAAATATATATATTTCACGTACAGAAGAAAAAACATAAAAAAATTGAAAGCAAAAATCTACTTTGCTTACAAAATTTCTTTCGTATTTTACAGTACTTATAATACTTATAATATTTTTTTGTTAAATTAAGATATCGCTATAGTTTTTTTGATGTTAGTGTGATGCCGGCACAAATGATAGATTGATTGATAAAAAAATCATATTTCGATTCTTTATTATATATTGATAAGGAGAAGTGAGAAACGAAATATTTGTATTTTATGGGTCCTAACTTCAAACTATTTTGTTTTGAAAAAAACTGATGGTTTTTATATTACTTATAAATAATATATATTTGAAGATGGTAAAATTAGAAAATAATTGAAACTAACGAGTTTGGTATTAATCTAAATGTTTATTCGTGATATTTTTAATCTTTATCGAATAATTGTAATATATATAAAAATATATTCTGTAGGTTTTTCCCAGGTACACGATAAAATGGATAGTTGAGGTTTTTTAATGTAAACATAAAACCAATGGCTATAAGTGCAACCATAAAATGGCCTATTGTCGATGTTTGCAACGCGAACATTAAATAGCGAACGATTCTCCAATGCGTCGCAACGTAAAGTATTGCAATCCTGTGACTTGTTCTCTTTTTATTTCTTTGTTCAGTTTTAAATTGTTCCTTGTTTTTCCTATATTTGTGAAGATAATAAATATGATGCTTAAAAAAAGTACATATTATATTTCTTTTTATACCCATTTACATTTTTTTTTAAATTTCAATTTATTTTTAAGACCTGATAAAACAGTTAATATAGAACAGACATAAATTCAGTTAAAGCGATAAGGACTGTGGTAGCGTAAATAGACATAGCTTGCAAATACGAGAAATTAGGTAGTGAATATTATGAGGAGGAATCGAATAACTTATCATATAGAGAGAAATAATATGTAGCTACTAGCTTTTGTCCAGGTCTTTGCTTGCGTTAACATACTTTTGTCTTATCCCTCGGGAATTGTATTTTTTCTGGTTGAAGTGTACGCTATATATTTTTCTGTACTCGTGACAATTTATATGTGAGCTTTCATCATGTTCAGGTTAGTAATTAAAGCGGGATAACGTAACAACAAGCAAAGAAACTCACATTCGCTCTTCTAATATTAGTTAGGGTACATCCAGTGTTCTGCCGGGGAGTAGACGTAGTGCCAGTTCGGCACCTCTTGCTCCTCGGCCCATAGGTTATTGAAGGCACCATGGGGTCTTAGTCCGTGCAAGTCGGACATACCTCACCTTCAGCTGCCTGGCTAGGGTGGGAATCCGTACGGATTTCCGCATGTAAAAAAAAGGTACATCTAGTGTGAGATTCAAGTTAAATATATGCCACTACCAGTTCATTTAAGTATATATAAGTAATGTCAAAACTAGGTACACACACAAGAAGAGAAAAAAGCCTCGATAAACAAGGGTTACGGGGCAGGGGACGGATCGCGCGTCCTGACAGTTCATGAATCCCAGGGATTGACCTTTAAATCGGTGGTGATCCTGCAAACAAAGGACAGAAGGATGCAACTCCACGATAGCGTTTCACATGCTATAATAGCAATATCCAGATAAACCAACACCTGTGTCTACCATACCGACGTGAATGACGACGCATTTAGTAGCGTCATCCATTGGACCGTGGACGTTTCGGCGAGTGACATTGTGGATTAAAGTTTAAAAATGGCTATAAAATATGAAAATGAAGCCGCCATATAGGCAATAATCTCCGTTTAAAACCCGGCGTATTAGCTAAATAAAGTAATAACAATAGTTGCTCACATTTAAAACGATTTTTTACACAACTAACAAAATAAACGAAAGTAGAAAAAGGTACGGACCAAGAGACTGCAGAAAAAAAAAACAAAACTAAATGCAGTATAGGCTTAGTTTGTCCTTATCTTGTCTAACATTAGATGAATGTGTGGTCATGGGTTTACTAAGAATATACATATGCTAACTAATAATATAAATATAATCGCAATATAATAAAGAGAAGAAAATTAATTCTACATAAAAGGTTGAAAGTTTGATGGTTCACAAAATATTACCCACCGTATTCATTTAAAATAAAACGTACTGAGCCACAAAAAGAAAATGTAATGAAAAACGTTTACAAACGAAGTAAGGGAGATTAATGAAATGTCAATAAATTAATTGGCTCTCCGGTTTAGGAAACCTTTTTTAGCCATATTTCAAAGTTCCCGTGAAGTGATTCCATAAAACGTGGGTATAATCAAAGAGCGATGCAGGGTCTCTGCGGGACGCCAACGTCGATTGCTGAATCCCTTCCGGATCCGGCTCGATTCAGCAGTCAACTACCGGTTTAGATTCATAACTCTGACTTTTAGAATCGTGTCGCACTCTACAAGTGAAATATTATGTCTATGAATATTATTTTTGTAGTTTTACATTTGTTTCATTGTAATATTTTAATAGAAAGTCACAAAGATAACACAATAAACACAATGATATCCGTGACTTCTTCAGCGTTGATTATTATCTTAATAATATATTTTACGTACCGAGGAAAATACATAAAAAACAGAAAGCATAATATATACTTTGGTTACAAAATTTAAACAGTGATAAATAAAGTTATCACTTTACTTTCCTTCTTCTGCATATGTGTACTACATCGCGAGCCCCAGTTTTCCACGCCAAGAAGACATAAATTTCTAGTTAAGGACCAGGGATCTAAGTCCGAAAGTTGAAAAAAAAATCGAAGTCTATTCATTAGTCTTTGGTTGATGCGCGCAAAATTGCAGACCTATATCATTTTTCATTTATATAGAAGATTGAAGAACAAAAGTAAGTTATATTACTTAGCCTGTATTATATGTAGAACGATGCTAAGTGTTTTAGTGCTATACTTTTGCTTAAATAGCTATGCATATATTTAACGTTATGCATTTTTATACAAAGAAGTGTAAGCAGATTTCAATTATTTTTTTTTTATTTGAAATTTTACTGATTAGATATGCCTATGCCTACATAAAATATTACAATTAGTTAATATAAACAGCTTAAGTTCCTTATAAACATTAATACTTATACTGTTGAAAGTTCTTATAACTGTTCAATTATAATAATGATTTATTATTATTTATTATTATTATTATAAGTAATAAAACAACAACCGTTCAGATGTAAACTTTAAATGTGCACTATTCCGCATCTAGTAAATAGTTATGCCGAACATATCTTCGTATAAAATAAGAAGTATATATATTATATATATAGCGAATATACAGTTCTTTGAGGCTCTATGAAATAGGATTCGGCATAGAATGATAGGAAGCATAGTACTATGAATATTCGATTCATAATATGTTGCAGATTTCTAAGTTTCTTATGTTCTGGATTCCATGGTCCCTTACCCATTTTTTTTAAATTAAAAATATATTTAATGCGAATCAAAGCAGACAGGTATCATCTAGTACATATACGATATGTATAAACATTTGTGATTAAATAATTTAGAGTATTGTGTGATAACTGACGCCTCATGATTAGGAAAGCCGATCCCGAGTAATCGGAAAATATTACATAGATAAATTTAATCCGCAAAGATAAATATTTTAATTTCTTATAATAAAGAAAAATAATTACTGAAATAAAAGTGGCATAAAGTTGATTATAAATTAGCTAAGTATAAGAACATTTATAAAGTTTACAGGTCGTTGACGTAGAAACTTATAGGGATATTTTGCTTAGGGGAAAGGTGGCACGAGCGTTGTTTGAACTACTTAAAACTTCTGTTGCAAATGAAGCGTTACAAAAATGAACGCTCCTGGGAAACAGGGATCGGTCACAAAGTATTATCGAAGCCGAAATTGTATTAGTCACACAACCTGCAATAATATATTTTATCTTCTATACTAGCATTAATGCATATTGATGGGAATTTCTAGTATCAGTGAATATTGACTAAATCTCAAGTAACCTTCGTGGTTCTGTGGGACCAGACTTTACTATTGAACGAGAGGTCGTGAGCAGTGAGGTAGTGAGTGCTTTCCTTATATGACTGACTTATGTATCGTGAGCATTATTGTAAGTTTTGTGTATGGGTGTTGAATCCTATTAATATTATAAACCACTTCGGGACGATGGATGTA
The DNA here is from genome assembly GCA_036509395.1 of Antheraea yamamai. Lineage (NCBI taxonomy): Eukaryota > Metazoa > Arthropoda > Insecta > Lepidoptera > Saturniidae > Antheraea > Antheraea yamamai. The sequence continues at coordinate 10,945,819 of AP028428.1, read as the reverse complement.
TGTTGGTTACTTTGTCACGCAAAAACAGATGAAAAGAAGTTGATGATACTATAATAACATAACTGTATACATCAAAATAATTCATGGGCTGTAATTTACAGAGATAATACTTTAATTTGCTAAAATGTAAGGATAAGTCTCAAGTAAGTCTTAAAAATTGTACCATTTGTGAGTTATATCGACGTGCTCTCGATAAATCGTTACAGTTATATGAAGATAATCCATAGTGACGTCATTTGTAAAGGTACAATCGTAGACGAAGTTGCAGGCAACTGCTATATAGTATACTAGCTTTGGCTCATGGCTACATTCGCATTAATATAGGTATATTTGCATATTCCTCGAGAATAGTACCTTTTTCTGGGTGAAAGTTATCCCAAATACTTATCTATACTCCTAAAAAATTATATGCAAAATTACATGATGATCGGTCAAGTAGTTAAGACTTGTAAGAAAAATAATCTCACATACGTACATTTATAATACATATTAGTAACGGAGTGACATATTAATATATAGGCTATTTAGTTTCTATAATGTAAACTAGTCTAGGATTAAATTATATTTGTTTTATTATCTCAGAGACTCAAACACATTAGTACCTAAACCTTCAAGTTATTGATATTCTATATGGCTAAATTGTTTAATGAGCAGGTATATAAGTAAAATAACGCAAATATGGAAATAATCGATGCAAACTAATAATGTTCAACCTTTATTTTTATTAGTTTTTATATATTATAGAAGTGTTTGTATTAAATATTATAGTGGACGCTAATTTGCCACTTCCGCCTGAAATTGATTGAACATTACTACGTCTGACTGCTACAAAAAGCGAATCAATGAAGCAATATATATAGGTATATATTAATTATACAAAATATAATTAATATAAATATCAGCGCCGGTATGACAGCGGACGAGCCGGCGATGGATAAGAATATGTCTTTCCGTGAAGTCGAGAACCACTTGTTTTTGGATTGTACTGTGCTTACACGTCAATCTGCAACATGTATTAGTTACTTTATTGATAGTTATTATATTAAAATTAATTATATATTATATAATTATATTACAAATTAATACAATTTTCGCAAAGAGTGTAGACGTAATGAATCAATAATATAAATATACAAGCGGACCGGGCGAAAGTAGCGTCCTACTTGATAATAAAAAAAATCCTTAATGATCAACTTCAGCGCCACCTAACGAGTCCAATTCGTCAATCTAAAAAAGTTCTTGTATCTCATCACGAACACACACAAAAAATATCATAAAAATACGGTCCAGTCGTTCAGGAGGAGTGTCAGTCACATACACACGCACACAAGAAATATATATATTAAGATTTTGCAACATTGCTTTTGACGTCCAACATTTTCGTAGACAGCAGAATACATCTATGCTTATCGAATAAGGACAATAATGGGTATGTTTAGATAAATTTTATACAAATTTTATTTGCGGTCAAAATGAGAACGGAAGCTTAATTATTTGTAATGATTTTGTACTAATATTAGTTTTAATTAAAAAAAAAATTTAAAAGGGTATCGGTGTTCATATTCTTTCATTACGTAGTATGCAACATGTTACTTATTACTGCTACACAATTGCTATGGTAATATTTTTTCTATTATAATAATAATAATCGATCAATTACAAGAAATTCCATAAATTGAAATCAATTATCAGAAGAAAAAAACAAATAGTGAAGGTGAAAAACAAGACGAATTTTTTCATTGTTTTTTTTTGTGTATGTTAGCGATATAAAGTAACATTGTTTTTTTATGACTATCGTATAACTTCTAGCCGCGTGGTAAAAGACGGCGCGCCGTACCGAGGCCGCACTGTATCTCTGAAGTCACTTTTAAGTCATTACTTACTCACTTGTTTTCGATTTGTTTTTTCCAACGAAAAAAAGACAGCGAGAATACAGGCGGGACTAACTTTCGGGTAATCAGGAGGCCCAACTTCGGAAAAGGTTAAATCAAAGGGTTCCGGTTTTATGAAGACTTATTTCAGACTTACCTTCAAGTTGAAATTAGATTTAATCTGCCTCGAAGCTTTAGGATTGAATTTTGTAAACAATTTCGAATACCTCTGCAAGTTCCAGGCTTTGTTGGAATACCACTGGGAACTCTGAATACTGTTGTTTACAAATTCCTTTGAAATAAATTCGTACTTATATGAACTTGAGGTTTATTAATAAGGATCATGATATCGTATATTCGACGTATATATTGTTTTGAAATGAGCATGGTTTTGATTTTCTAAATTTTGTTAATACTTCAAGTAATAACTTAATCCACATACTACCACGTTTTACGGGGCGGTAGGACGTCTGTACCTGACTCTAATTACCACTACGCATATGGTGCCAAACTAGTCACAGTGATTCTCTTTTAGCTTGTAACTTTTGGATATCTGCCAATGTCATATCCAGCAATAGAGAGGCTCATAGGCCGGCATGACAGACAGAACTTTCTATGGATCATAGATATCTTGGTGGTTACCACTGTTTTTGGATTGTATTGTGCTTTTACTATTAAGGGTAATGTCGTCCATTGATGTACTTATAATTATTATTACATATAATTCAAATACACCGCCACAAAATAAGAGTGAATGTACTTTTACTGGATGAACGCGTTACATCCTAGGCCTCGTCCTCACTTTCCATCAGGTGTGAAAGAGGTCAAGCGCCACACAGTCTCTAATAAAAAAAATAATTATATACCGCCACTTTAGCGTGCTAAAACAAATGTAATATTCTACTAAGAAAAGTCAAATAATTATAATCATTACATAGTATAAAACAAAGTCCCCTACCGCGTCTGTCTGTCTGTCTGTTCGCGATAAACTAAAAAACTACCGAACGGATTTTCATGCGGTTTTCACCGGTGGATAAAGTAATTAATGAGGAACGTTTTAGCATATAATTTGTCAAGGATTTTTTCATAATCACGGCGGGACAACGTCAGCCGGGCCCGCTAGTTTAACTTATAAATTCACACAGTTAATAATTACATTTATTAGTTTGATACACTGCATGTAAAGATTATAACAACTGTTTCCCTTCAGTATTTCAGCTTTATCAGTCATCAAAATTAAAATTGTTGTATTTTAGTTTAGCGTTACTTAACATAACTATTTTCGTGTGTGCAATGTGTTCGAATCGTAAGTAGAAGATTGCATCGGGTTACTCATGTACTAAGAGTGGGGTTGCCCTGGTCGCTCACAATAGCCCCGGGACCGGACGTGTTTCCCTTTGTACTGAGGCTTTTAACTTTCGCCGCTGATATCCAATACCGTCTGAAAAAAAAGAACGTTCACGTAACCGTAAAGTTTGCTATTCAACAGAAAAATACGGGATTTGGTATTTTAATAAAATTCTTCGTGTGGTATATTAATATAGAATTAGTAGTAATTTTTTTATTGAGGCTTTCCTGTGCGGTAAGGAGTTTATTATTTATCTATTTAAATTTATTTTAATTTCATATAATACTAATGAATGAAATAAATCATAAATATGCTAATCATTACATAGTATAAAACAAAGTCCCAAACAAAGTCCCCTACCGCGTCTGTCTGTCTGTCTGTTCGCGATAGACTCAAAAAACTACTGAATGGATTTTCATGCGGTTTTCACCCGTCGATAAAATGATTCATGAGGAACGTTTTTGTATATAATTTGTCAAGGATTATAATCTGGGCGGGACAACGTCGGCCGGACCCGCTAGTACTTAATAAAAATTAATTACCGAATATATTTCCTAAAAAGAAGATAAATCCTTTTTCGTTGTGTTCGTAGTTTGTATGACAGAAAATCTATGAAAAATCGTACGGAAAACTTAGGGGTTTATAAATCTTCATATCAAAAGGGAAAGAAGCAAAGGGCAGTAGGGAGATTTTCAAAACTATTGACAGAGTTGTCACTTGATTTCACTGTAAAGGGAAGATTTATATTCGATTTCTTTCACACACCTGTGAAGCCGCAGCGGGCAGCTAGTATTGTATAACATAAGTAAGAACTATTAATAAACAGGTAATGATGAAATAATGATGAACCAGTACACAGCGTAGCTCAATGGTAGCATGATCGGGCGTCGCATCGTTGACGTACATTCAAGTTCTTACAATGAGCCTGATGTTAACGGCAAAGGAAAACGTCACAATGTATGACCACAAACTGATAGTAGAATTTTATAATACCCACCTGACCTGACAAGTTGTAACGGCAGCTACTCTTGAGAGCCTGTTCTCTCTAGGCTTAGCGAGTTACTATCTCGTGCTAAAAAGTCACTCCACATTAAATGAGATTGGAGATGAATGCAAAAATCTAGACACCATAATAATAATAAGAAAACAAAACCCAGATTGTAAACACAATAAATTTTAAACATAGTCCTACAAAAAATACATCAAAACCTTACGTGTTAAAACCCATACGATGTTATTACAAAAAAGTTAAATACGTATTGAATACTTGCTTTAAAAAGGTTTAGTATTAAATGCACCGCAGTCGCTGGATGTTCGCCATCCTGCTCTTTTGTCTCGCTTTGGTTACGTTAGGTTAGACTTGCGAAAAAGCATAACGCGAACTTGCCTCGGGCGAGCGCGGTGCATATAATTCGATTTTTTTTAAACCAAGTATTTAACTTTTTTGTAATAAGACCGATACCATTTATTCCACGGAGCATGCTAAAGATATAAGTATACACATATACACCAGTGCAGTTAGTTTAATAAAAAGAATTGTAATAATATAAATTTTAGGTCTGTCAGTTTTCTAAGGAAATTATAACTTCTTGTTTTCTTTTCAGCTACTTCTCTCTGCGTATCATGTTACTTAAAGTTATTTATATTTAATAGACTATTAGCTTTGTTTTTAATATATGCTAGATACATTTTTTCCTTTTACAAACATAAATTTCTAATAGATTTTGTCATCATGTTCTTATGATATGTACATTACTGGATATTTCTTGAAAATCAGTTAATAGCGTATTTGAAATCGGTGCGCATATCGGTTTCATATTGTTAGAATAATTACAATACAATACACATAATGTTTTGCATTCTTAACTTGTAATGTGTATAACTGAAGCTATGTTTTATGTGGTTATCAGCGATCTGTCCCGGTATTCGCATGGGTCCATAGCACCCATTATCTAAGGGATATTATTATTAGTACTGTGAGTTATCCTTAGGAGATATATATATACTATTATAGACTATTATGTAGGCAATTTCTAGATTTACAATCCTGTGGTAATTTATTTTAGTGCATCTGATAAGGTTTAGATTTATCTCCGTCTTACGACCTCAGTACAGTAAATACGTCGACTTATTTCTACTGTATATCTATAAATATATACATAAATATATTTATTATTCATATACACCTTCGGGAATATAATTTGTAAATGATAGTGAAAACCATATCAAAAACCTTCTCGTGGTTTAGAAGAACAAAAGTAATACGCAGAAGGCACAAAAAGCGATTTTGTTTTATAATATTTTGTAGATTATATTTTGGATTAGCTGTACCCGCAGCTCCGCACGCGTTTTTTTAAATCCTATTAAAGAATTATAAAATTGTGAGACTATGTACAATTATAGAAATGCTCTTTAAAGACAATTGTAAGTACGAAGCGCACACAACTAAAAGTAACATGTAAAGTGTGCATTAGATATATAAATACTAACAGCTTGCCAAATGAGGTTTGTCATCAGCAACATATTTGGAACCTTAACCCACCATATAACTACCTCAGTGCTCACTTACACTGTGTAAGGAACTAATGAAGCTATAACTTAAAATATTATTATAAAGATTTACATTTACGTTACATTTAATATACATTGCCATTATTATAATTATGATTTTGTGACTATACAAAAAATAAACGCTTATCTGTTCCGCATGAAATTGTATTATGGGTACCCTTTACTATAATTAATACCTTTATAATCTAATGTCTTAATAGGAAGACCTCTACATCATTAAAATTATTTTTAATTATAATTGTAAACAATAAGCTGATAATTATTTCTCTTATTAAAAATAAAGAATGAGTTGAAATCTTGCTAAATTTCATGCAGACAAAGTCGCGGGTAACAGCTAGTCTAAATTAAAATAAACTGAATTACTCGTTATAATGTCGGCTATCTACCAGTGAAAGCCCCGTGAAAATCGGTTTAACCGTTTTGTTGATATCACAGCAGGCAAAGCCACGGTTAACAGCTAGTCTAAATTAAAATACTTTTTTATAATGTTCGCTATCTGTCGGTGAAAGTTCCTCAAAAGTCAGTCGAACCGTTTTAGAGACAGCACTGCGGGCGAAGCCACGGTAAACAGCTAGTATAAACTAAAATTGCTTGAATTACTTTTTATAAGGTCAAATATCTGCCAGTGAAAGTTTTGTGAAGATCAGTCAAACCGTTTTGAAGATAACGTTGCGGGCAAAGCCACGGTTAACAGCTAGTATAAATTAAAATTACTTAAATTACTTTTTATAAGGTCAGCTATCTGCCAGTGAAAGTCCCGTAGAAATTGGTCCAATCGTTTTGAAGATAGCATTGCGGACGAAGCCGCGGTTAATAGTAGGTCTAATTTAAAGTAGCCTAAGTAACCCGCTGCCATTTTTTTTATCTGCCAGTGCAATTTCTGTCAAAATCGGTCCAGCCGTTTCGGAGATTAGCCGGAACAAACAGACAGACAGACAGACCGACAAAAATTTTAAAAATTGCATTTTTGTTATCAGTAACGTGTATACTTTCACACCCAATCAATGAAATAAAATTATTTTGATATTACATACAGACATTTTTTTTTTTTATATGTATAGAAGAATAGAAGATAAGGTAAATGTATTTATAAAATTTATACGCAGCATTTATATGCGGGGGTAACCGAGAAATAACGTTCCTTTTTTACCAACAGGGTTAAGATATTTTTAGCCATTTTTTTGCCGACTGTATCCAAATAAAAAGGTCCGTGTGAGTTTCATACACCACTTCTATTTTTGAACGGCAGGTAAGCTGGCCTTTTGTGTGCTACCACAGGGAATACTCTTTCTTTCATTGTTGAAGATTGTCACCCGATTAAAAAATCGATGACGTCTGCTACCCATATTTTATATAACAAGTTTATAAAAGGAAAGTTTTGAATTTATTTACAGCGATATAGAGTTATAATTCATTTACTAATTGTTAATTTCCTACTTATAAAATAAAATCGAACTGTAAATGCGACGTAATATTTAGACAAATGTTCTTAATCAGTTTTAATTTAGCAAAGTATCTGAAATCTATATCAGCCGTTGAGAATTGGCTGAGAACAGGCGGCTGTTATGTATCTTCTGGTTTGTAAACGATATAATCATACGTGATAATATTGTTAATGAGACGTACATATCCACATTATCCAAATACCAAAAAAATGTTTTTTTTCTACGCTTCGTATTGGACTAAGTTTATAAACAAGCCCAATTATTTAACAAAGGAAAACCAAATATCCGACAGTAAACTGTCTCTTTTTCATAGACATAGACATAGATCTCATACTTAAGGAATATTTAACGTATATCTCTAACACAATGCAAATGAATCTAATGAATTAATAACGAAATACAAAGCGAAATATATACACACACTCGAAAAACACTACCATCCTTATGACTAGTCGGGTAACAAGAAATTAGGTAGTTGATACGTTTACTATGACAGATTAGTGTGCGGCCTGAGTGAATCTGCGTTCGGCGCCACTCAGGACACTCGCGTATTAATACATATGTTTGACACGAACGCCGCACGCGACGCCCCGCTCGACGCTCGATTATAGCGTCCACCCTGGACGTACACTTAGGTTTAGATATGGTACGGTTTTGTGATTTATATGTATTATATATATGTATATGTACGTTGCCTGAAAGATTCTTAGATATAATAAATACTCAAAGTAATGTTTCATGACAAGTATATAAGTAGCAGTTCGCAAAAAATAAAAACATAAGCCGATCGAGGTAAAAGCTAATTATCCCATCGAAGTCACAAGAGTTCCGCCGTCAACTCGCTTGAATCGCTCTTATATTTATAGAAGAGGAAAACGGTATGCTGAATTAAAAAGAAGGTCCTTTCTAAGTGGGCAGTAAACGGGCTTTTTTGTTGAATATACATGTATTCAAGTGTCCAATATTTTATATTTTCTGATCAATAGGTATTGGAGTGATATTGAGGCTGTGGGAACATCTGATGTCGAATAAGGATGGAGGATTATATTGTTATGATTAATTGCTATGTCAAAGGATTTTATAGTGTTTTGAGTGACAACGTGACACTTCTTACGTATAATTTTATGTTAAGTTGCAAATCCATTTGACAAAGAGTACCTGCCGGTACCGCCAGTTACAAATTGATCCATTACGTCTATCATATTTCGGTTATTAACATAAAATTGAAAACGTTTTTTTTTCTCTTTTCATTTTGCCAACGTCTGTTATGTCAGTACAATTCGGTTTCCTTATTAATTTACGTCTATCGGCTTTCATCTCCATATTCTGTACATATGTCACTCTTTTCATAGTCCGTCCACACCTTCTTTATTCTACTACTTCTGTGTACGTTCTATGTCCTGTCCTATATGTTTATCTCACTTTGCACTTATATGACTTTGCATTCTACCCATTACACATCACGCTTAGGTTGTACGCTTGTAGGTGGTAGAGCCACGCTGAAGCTATTACTGGTTTCAGCATGAATGGGTCGGCTCGTTCGGGGTAGTACCACCCTCTCACAGAAACACCGACGTGAAGTAACAGTGCTTGCATTGTTGCGTTTCGTTCGGTCAGTGAGAGAGCCGGATAACCCACCTCCCCTTCCCCTCCCCCTTCTCTACTCACCCTCTCCCAAACACAGCATGGTAACGCACTTGCTGTGTCTATGGAGTTGCAAGTGTCTATGGACGGTGGTGATCACTTAACATCAGGTGACCCACCTGACCGTTTGCCTCCTATTGATATAAAAAAAAACTCGTCCATCTTTTATCATTGATACTAATTTCTTACTATCTTTGAAACTAATCATTTTTTAAATTTCCATTCTAGTTATAACACATTTCCATCGTAACATTCGCATCTCTGCCATACGCTATTTTCTTTCATCCACCTACCTCATTCAATAACTTGTACATAGATTCATACATTATACATTCATACACACGTGTCTTATATACTTTATATTATTTTATATAATTTAATTTAATATGATCTAAAGTTTAATTTGATATGTGATTGCGGAAAGCGTTACTCGCCAGCTTGCATCGGAAGAATCAACATCAGTCTGAAGATACTCCTTGAATGGGCGAAACACGTGTAGTCGATTGTGGTTATGTGGTTAATCTGCAACGTATTCCAATTAATTATATTTAATTATACTTTACAATTACATTCGAACAGTGTCAACTGCTGTCAGATTCAACCGTCAACCAAGGACGCGTTTTTAATTCTTTTTGTTGTTTTAGCTACTATGTTGTTCTTTTTATCTATTACTACTTTCAGATTTAACTTTTTCAAGTACAGCTCGCACATATTTTTGTTGTAGTGAGAAGTGATAGCGGCCAATCAATCAAAAAGCGGAAGTGCAAAGTAACGTCCACTATAGTATCTAAAGTTTAATATTTCACTACAGTGTGTCTAAAAATATAAGATTATGTTAGGAAAAACAATTCCTACATAATCCAGCAGCAAGTGTTTATTGTTTCGTGTCAAACAAGTAAAGCTTTACCACCGAACGTTAATTTAAATAACGGGGATGGTTCACGAGATGGGACGTTTCTTTAGCGGACATGCAAACAATTAATTACTTGAGTTATTAATGTTGGGCATTAGTTACAAGCGGGCCGCGTCAGCGGTCTCTCGGACTCGCCGCATATCCGCAGCTCGTTCCGGAACATATTATATAAATTGTATTTTAATACTGCTTTTAAACAATCGTTTTCGCAGTTTAACTACATTTGATTTTCAGCACAATTTTATTGACTTTAGTGGTAGTGAATTACAGATTTCAGAGCGTAAAACACTCTACTTTTTCAGTTTACTTAGTTCTACATGCAAACTACTGTAAGAATATATTCAGGAGCTACTTGATTCAAAGGAATGGAATTACTATTGTTTGAGTACTACCACCAACTATGTAAATATGGTAAATTGTATCTATAATATATTTTGTATCATGTATCGTTGTTGTGTCCGATCATTAGTATGGATCTATTGGAGCATAACTGGGGTGACCTACGTGATGTATTAGTAAGACTTGGAATAAAATTTAAGGAATTTTCCCACAAATTATTAAAATCTGCTCTATTCAAGATAAAAATCTATCCTAGTAGAAATACACTAGGACACCTTATTTGTTAAGATGACAAATGTAAACTAAAACTTGTTTGATCCCAAAAAAGTAGTTTGTCAGATGACGATATTAAAAAGGAAGTTAAAGAAACTTGGTTACTTCTAAATATTTATATTAGAATAAACAGTTTCAAACAATATAAACAAAGAAAAGTTATAATTATTTTTTTTTTCATTTGGAATATGTCATTAACTGAATTTACTCTTTGTGAGCATGTTGCTTCGTAATTTACATTATAGGTATGGCAATCAAAGGCTAATTAGAAAATATGACATCGTTCAAAAAGTATTGACAACGTTATTAGTTTATGTTTTAAAAAGTTGTTTTTAGACGTTTTTGTAATAATGTACCCGCAATAAACAGTACAATATTAAAATCAAATCCCACAGAATTGAATTTGGCAAATAATAACCACAATTTTATTTATTGGATAATGACGTCACTTGCAGCCACGTGACTTTAATGCTGCATTTATTTAGTACATTCCTTGAAAGCGTAACAGAAACAAACTCACATTCGCATTTATACTGTCGGCTAGGATTAGTATAAAGCACGTAGTTCCTACGAAATAAGAAAACAATTTTTACGAAAACGAAGCTCGTACTTATGATATACTTACATGAAATTTAGAGTGAATATTTTCTTCTTAATAAAAGTTGTTTAAGAAGGTGTAAATAATTGTTACCTCCTAATATTATCACGCTTTTATTAGCTTCACCTGTATGTATGTATGTAACCGACCCCTTTGAGCTCGATTTTGTCCTACTTTGAACGATCAGATTTAATTCAAACTTTGTACACCTGTCAAAGGTCGATGACAATGCAATAATCCAAAAAAAAAAGTTAAAAAAAATTAACTAAAAAATGAAAAATAAATAATAGTTTAAAAAACTAAAAAAACACGCTTTCATAAAAAATCCAACTAAAAAACAGAAAATAAAATTTAATAAATTTGGATTAAGAATAGTGTAAATTAGAAATAAATGTATATTTTTGTAAAAAGTGACAAAAAATGATAAAAATACTGATATCTGGAGGTGCTGATATTAACATGCGATGCGTCACTGTTAATATCAGCTTTTATTATCAACCAACTATTATTTTCACTATAACAATCAACTATTATTTATTATGTATGATATGTATAATAATTGACGAGTCGACAGTTTGTTACGACAGTTAAGTCCGAGTCCCAGCGGGGCGCGTGCGTAGGTGCGCGAGGGTGATGTTTCGGTGCAGGTGGTCGGGGTGAGTCCACGCGTTCGGGGCTCGCGGGGTGTCCTCACGTGTCAAGGCGCGTGCAGGCGTGGGGGGTGAAGGCTGCTTGCAGTCTGCGTTACGGCATAGTCCGTAACATGCTCCGGGCGTTGAAGATACTTCAAGATGAAGATGTGATGGGTAGTGGACATACATTGTTATATGCTCTGGATGATGCCTTTTCTTTCCTGAATGTCGGCTACTCTGGTGATGTTGTCAGGACCGGGATGTAGCTTGATGATCCGGCCTAAGTGCCACAACAACGGTGGTTGGTTCTTGTCTCGGATCATCGATAAAGCGCATTTAAATAAACTAATTCACGCTCACAATGCTATGAACTATACAAAGAAATAAAACTACTAAATAGATCTACCTATATAGAGAGTGACGTTCAACCAAACATTATTTATCAGAAAATTTATTCCAGTACAAAGTAATCGATGTTGTGATTTGACTTCGGATTTAGATGGTACCTAATTTGTTTAATATGAAAACCAAATTATAATCTTTACCTATTTGTAACATAAAACGCGTATTTGACGTCAATAAAATTATTGTTTAAAACAATTTTTGGATTGTCGTATGCCAATCAAGGGTACAAAGTGAATGCCGCAGGGCACGGCTTTGGGCAGAGTTGTTCAAATAAAGTTATTTATGACGTCATATTTGGACACTGAATGCTGAACCTTAAAGAAGGTGTATTTATACATTTTCTTTTAATTTGGATCATATTATAAGGTACCGTGTGACCTACAATGCATATAAATAAAAGTAAATTGCTAAATATATGTAAGCGCATTAATTTAGAAAGGCCATACCTATTTGGCTAATTATTTTTGTTACGTAAGTTTTTTTTTTCCAACTGACTACGCTATTGACCTAGCAAGGTCTTAACAGCTTCACCGGACTACGACGTATATGTATTTTATTCTTACAACTTATTTTTTTATTGATGCTTTTGTTTTATGTATAATAGATAGTATCAATATTGTTTATTATTATAGTTGGGTATTTTATTTTGTTTAGTTAAATTTTAGTTATTTCTCTTTTATATTTTCCTAATACGCACCGTTTCAATAGTGTAAGCTGTGTTTACGTCCAGAAGTGTTTTATTTTAAGTATATATTAAATTGATATATATGTATATTTATAGAATATATAATTTCAAATTGTAAGGTTAAACGCAGTTTCGTAGACCTGATATATAAAAAAATAATTGTTAAGACAAGGTCTGTATGAAAAAATAAAAATATGAAAAAAAAAATTGGGTTAATAATTTGTGAGTGAGACAGAAGACTATAGGGAGTTCTTCAGAAATATTAGCAGAACAGTTGACAGTTTAACTTTCAGTTGCTATTTCATTTCATTGCATGGTTTGGTATCATTTTCTTCGTTAGTACATCGGTACAAAGCCGGGCCGAGTAAGCTAGTTATATATAAACTTTATTATAGTTATATTGTATAATTGATGGTATATTGTATAATTGATGATATATTGTATAATTAATAATATATTGTATAATTGATATATACAAATATCTTGATCAATTGATTTGCTTTTTGTTGCAGTTAGACGTAGTAATGTTCAATCAATTCCAAGCGGAAGTGCAAAGTAGCGTCCACTATAATATTTAACGATGGATTTCCGCAAAGTAACGCCTTCTTCAATCAAATATATATAAACTCTTCATTATTACAAATAGTTCGCCGGTAATCTACATACACACCCAAATAACATTTAAAGATCCTTTATACTCTTCTATCGTACTTGAGAGTTGCGACGTAGTTTACTAACAGACTAATTATTCGTTCAATTGAATTGCATAATCTGTACAGAGAAATAAAATCGAAGTGTTTTTGTTTGCCCTTACTAATCTCCGAATCTCCGCTAAGCAGTAAAAATAAAATTTAACAGAGGTGACTTTTTATTGACAAAAAGGTTGTGTAATTTAAATAGAAATAAAAAAAATTAATTATAATTTAAAAAAAAAAACAATCCACAATAAATCCGTATCAAGTACGTGATTCCTAGTAAATAACAAAGGTATTCAATACTTATTAAGAACAGCGGGTACCAGCTAGTCTTATAGTACCTACTCTTTGTATAATGATATGTCTCCCTCATCTTTTATATTCATAATACAAGATTCTATAAACAATTTTATTGATATTTCTCTTGCGTTGTTGAGGATTATAAATTGACATAATCATTATTTCGAATATGAACTCAAAGCGCTTCGAATTATATGTTGAACTAAAAAGTAGCGTTTTCTTAACATAAAGGTTAACACCAGCTTGGGAATGATAAGAAATTAAGTTAACGATACCTTACCAAATAGATCACAGAGGGAAATGTATTATTCAATAGAATAGATTAGTACGAAGCAAGATGCACTAATAAATAGAAAATCTTGTTTATGTTTTGTTTACACGAGATAACATATACTTATATGGCTGTTAATTAACCTCGACACGCCCCCAGTCTTGACCGAGCCGGCTGTTGTTGATAGCGTACATGTAAGCGGATAATATACACCTACTGGATGTTAGGGATTCATCATTACTTATCATTACCTCCGTACCTAAATACTTATTATGTTTTGTCGGGAATTTATCTCCTCTCCGTAATTTTTTCGATTGAATATACGTATTTAATGTGTGTAACAATTTGTGAAATATGCAGATAAATGAGCATCCAAAAAAATATTAGCTGTATTAGATCTAAAAATCCTAGATAGATATAAAAATATAACATATTGTACAAACAATAACATTTTGGGTACACACTAATTACTTTCTCGTGAAAATAGTTTTGTCTGTTAATCTTTATAATTACTAAGCAATAATATTGAAATATTACTAATTTAATAATAATAGCTAAGCAGCTATTATCCAACAGCATAATGATACGTAACGTAGATAATATTCTGAAAAAAAATCTGCGAGTAAAAATCACGTCCAAATAACACTTCATTATTTTAATGTAATAACTAGCTGACCCGTGCAACTTCATCTGCACCTAATCGGTTATCACCGGTTTCAATTGTATTTTTAAACGCAAAAATTTTTAATAAACCTAAAACCCGATTACAGCCACATCTACGGTTTCCAATTGTGAATCCAAACTATCAAGGGACTCAATCAAACATATACCCAGATGCTATGTGAGAAATCTTTTAAAATAAGCCTACAACCTGCTCGTAGCATCATCTACCGGGTTCAATTAAAATAAATACTAATCTATATATATTGGCGGTAATGTAAAATAAAGCTTTAGAGGTTTATGGACCCCGAGTTGGAACGAATTATCATCTTATATATGAATTATCTATACTATAATAAAACTGTAACAAAGCCAAATCTGTACATTAAATATTTTTTGAAAATTTTAATTGGGATAGACTTTGTTATCGATATAGAAACCAAAAATAACCCTTTTAAAATTTTTGTCTGTCTGTCTGTCCCTGTGAACATGCATCACTCTGAAAGTACTGAACTGAACGAAACTTGGCACAATGATAACTAATATTACGAGATTACATCTAGGATACTTTTTATCTCATAAAACGCAAGGGATTCTCCAGAATCTGCCTGTTTGTCTGTCCCTTTGAACACGTATCACTCTGATAGTACTGAACCAATTTTGACGAAATTTGGACAGTGATAACTAATATTACAAGGTTACATTAGGATACTTTTTATCTATAAAACGAAGGGATTTAGGATAACGGACGAAAGTAAAAAAATTGTAGTTAATGAAATTTTTGACGGATTTTGGTAAATTTTCATTGTGCTATATATAGCATACAGATTAGCTAAAAAGATAAGCTATATTTCCCTAAGCTACTTTAAAAAAAAATCGCCGGGTTTCGAACCGTCGGCTCCGTCGGACCATACAATGTCCAGTACGTTATAACTGAGCTACGGCTATATGACATTTCTGTGCGTAATTATCAACCACATATGAAAAAAATATGTGTAAACGAAACTGTCATTTATGTTGTTACACTTATTTTATTGTATAAAAAATGTTTGCTAAACAAAGGTGACAAGATTTTTCCTAAAATATAAACCTAGATAATAGTTACATTGCATTGTAGAAGATGAATCTAATTAGAGTTTATAGTAGTGTGTTGTTTGATATTTGATAAAATTAGTTTTTAAATATTGTTGAGTCTTGAAGTAGTTGGGTTCAGGTTTGTGAATTAAGATTAAAATAAATAGTTGAGGTGTTTGCAGTTCCATCTATGTTGTATTTATACTAATATTATAATGAGAGGTAAAGTTTTGTTTTGAGGAATGCTGGTACCTACTACTGATCCGATTTAAAAATTTTCACTGTTAGAAAGGTATATTTCCAAGTTCAGTATCTATTAAAAAAGGTGGTTTATATGTAAAAGTAAAATAAATGGAAAAATTAAAATTGAATGCAGATTCACGTCTTACAAATCTTATAAAACAAACAACTAAAAAAAATGGAAATTTAATGTGATAAAGTTAATTTTTAAGTATGTTACGTGATGAAGTTACAAGGGGTACTGGGAAGACATTTATGGAATATATGTAAGTTAGTTTTGATCTCACTTTGATGACACTACTTTAGGTAATGCTGCGAACAGATTCTAGGCTTATTTTAAAAGATTTCTCACATACCAACTGGTTATATGTTTGAGTGAGTCCCTGGATAGTTTGGATTCACTATTGGAAGTGCTGGATAACGCTGCAATAGAGTGTTAGGTTTTTTTAAGATTATTTGCGTTTAAAAATACAATTGAAACCGGTAATAACCGATTTGGTGCAGACGAAGTTGCACGGGTCAGCTAGTATATGAATAAAATGATAGAAGTCTGCCGTTCTACGTACATCAAAAAAACTACTGGATCGTTTATGACCAGTTTTATTAATTTTTACTTCTTAGACACTCGGTCCTTATCTAAGAATGTCACGATATCTATATTTAATATAAAGTTATTGAAGTTTTATAAACTAGATTTTTTGTAAGAATTACGCCTTTAATTCATTGTACTTTTTTGCCGTATAGACGTAGGACTAGCGGTATGCGCATACGTAGGACAATGCAGACGAAGTCGCGGGTATGAGCTACTTCATTATATACCAACAGTTTATTGAAAAACACTATGAGCTTATATTCTTTTGGGAACACCATTAAATGAGATTGTGTGAAAATCAAAATCAAAAATTCTTTATACGATTTAGGCCCTGACAAGACACTTCGAACTTATGAAAGAACTGTTGACCACAGTCCAAACAGACTAAATACGCACACAGACCATACACACTAAATACATTTTAAATTACAAATATATTTGTATTTCATTAATGTAACATCAATTCTCATAAAAAGTTTACATTAAAAGTTATAAGGTTTTTCGAAATTAGACGGTTTACACATCATTTAAGCGATTCGACGTCCTCGAAGACACTTGAGCTTGCACCTCAATTGCGTAATAAATGTCGGAAGGTCCAACCCAGCCGCATTCTCCATAATACCGACCTTCTACTGACCGCCAAACTGATACTTAAATGTATATACTGGAGACAACATAATAATTGTAGAATATGTGATTATTACTGAAGTATTTCATAGATGAATGCTTTACTTTACCGAAATCCACGGTTCGTTGCCACGTCTCATTATAACAAAAATACGTTAGATTTTATTTGCGCGATGTCGAAGTTAAATCTGAAACTAGTAATAGAAAGAGCAAAATATTAATAACTGAAACAAGAAAAAATAATTCATTCTAATCTACATTTATTGCTGAAGTGTTTAAAGATTGAAGTTACGTTGTATAAATCCCCCTAGGGCCAGCGGATGTACATTGTGGTAAGCACAATGCAATCCAAAAATAACGATGACAACCTATATTGACTCATCCTAAATCACAATAAACTAAAAGAGAATCACGGTAGTAGGGTCATCACCATGACGCTACTACAATAGTGATTTAAGCATGTACAGACATCCTATCACACCGCTTGTTTATTGGATGGAACTGCTTAAGCGTGCTGTTTTGGTGCATCTTACACCTATTATCTGTGATCGTCGCGATTCAATAGAACACAATTACGATGTTCTACCACCCGAAAAAAGTTTACTTCTTAATAGTTTTTAAATTCAAATCTATTCTTTATTACTATTTTTTTTAATAAATGATAATGTAAATTGTATTTTGAAAATAATTATTCTTTAAGATTTCTTTTCTTGGAAGAGATTATTGATGTTATGAAATATATATTGGCGCGCCTTGGCATTATAATCGACCCATACGTCATCACGCTAAACGTCAACGACAGTTTTCAATTATAAATTCTAATATTAACTAAAATATTTTACATTTGCTCGGCGTGCCTTGACAGCCAATTTTTTTACTACAAAACATACTATGGATAAAAATTGGCGGTTGGTGTCTAATAAGATTGGACAAACACAATCCTTTCTACCCTTACCTTAAAAATGCCTGCCTAAAACAAAACGCAGAACTGAGTGATTCACGTGGCACTAGTGACATCTATAAAATAAAAACTTTGTGGCACTTCAAAATACAGTTAGTATCGCTGCGCGAGTACTCTCTTGAAATTATTGAAAAAGTGCATCCAGACTGTAACATTAAAGACGAGAAGGTGAACCAAGAGAAGCGACGATACAATAAGTTCTAGTATCCTATTATCCCTGAGCCTTGTTAAGCTTGAATAAGGATTTTGTATATTGGACTTCTGTATACCTAGTTAAAAACGAAATTTCAATCAATCTATAGCTTGCCTGTATTCTGAATTATGCCTTGCATTTCTTAGATAACTGTAATGAGACATTTCATAGCACCGATCTTCTCTCGCGAGATACATTGACACAAAATCTTACATCACTGCAACAGCATTACACATATCACCTCCACACACGTGCACGCACGCACACATGCTTACACATGAAAGTGGAAGGGATTAATTTTTTTCCCTTATGAAACTGAAATAGTTTAGAAAAAAAATATCTGACACAAAATACATATAAGAGTTGTTGAGGTATGTATGCTTGGTGCACATATATGTTTCAATAACTCATATAGGTATGAATATGTAGCTTAGGTTAGCACAGATAGGTCTCGAACTGCATGAGTCAGGCAACAGCCCACGCCGAGGTGTGTCGTGCAACCTTGATCTAGTTGTCAAATAAAATCGGCTGAGTGCTTTAAGCGCTCACCTTAGTAGTCCGGTGTAGCTGTTAAGACCTTGCTAGGTCAATAGCGTAATCAATTCAAAAATAAAAATGCACAGATCTTCTGGTTTGCTGTAAAAATTATGAAACTAGTATGATTTCATCATTAAATATACCTTTATAGTTTTGTAATATATAACAACCGTGTGCCGTGTCCGAGCTTTGACTCGCTGCTTCAATTTAATTCCGTTTGATGTGTTTAATTACTTTGTTCTTGTTTGTGCTTGTTGCGGTCGTTCTAAGTCGAAAACGCTTCCAAAATTGTTAGTATTTCCAAATTAAATGTAACCCACGTCAAACTAACCAGATAGTTTTATACGTACAACGAAATCATTAACGGCGAACCAATAGTTAGGTCGACGTGCCTCTTGTCAATATCGCATGATTTGGGTGATGAATGTAGCCTTTGGCCTTTCTAAACAAATTTACATATTCGGAATAAACACAGGAATATTATTTAGCGTGAAGTATAATTAAAACCGTAATTTCTTTATCTATACATATAATAAGAATGTAAATCTAACGTGTCTATACTTTTTCGATTTTCGTGAAAAACATTGTTGCAGGTGTCTAGGAATAAGTAATAAAATACATTTCAATGATTTTTAGAAATGTCTTTTTATCTGTTTGTATAAACACGCATCACTGCTAAAGTACTGGGTTCATAATAAAACCATACACGGAAAATCATAGAGCATATCTTCGAGAATAACTTAGTCTTTGTTTAATTAAAGCCGATTAACTCTATCAAAAGTTATTATAATTTTAATGACGACGCGGCGTAAGTACGAGAGAAAAGTAGATAAGTAAGTGGGCTTCATACATTCTGATGACTTTATTAATCTGTTTTTTACATAAGGTTCCACGCGGACTAAGTCGCGGGCACAGCTAGTAAGTAATATAATTAATATGTTAAGGGAGGTAATAAGATTAAAGAATTACTTAGCATTGGTTTTCGAAATGATTAAGAAGATTGTTGTAAGTTGAAGTGCCTATTTATCACTAGCTTTTGCTCGCGGCTTCGCTAGTGTTATTGTACTTTTTTCTGGATGAAAGACATCCCACGTCAGTTAAAGCATCACAAAGAAACAATCTCACATTCGCGTTTATTGCTTTCGCTATCACTAGTTTTGCTATTAAATGTGGCTAATAATTATAAAGGTAAGAAGAATAATTACTTAGATATTTGGAATTTTAAAGTAAGGGCAGGGCCGCGGCCGCGCATTCCACAAGGACGAGCCGGGGTCCATAATATATCTTGTGGGCAGGCAACCGCGATTTGACTGACGGCGCTCTCTGAAAGGACATTTATCAGTCTCACAAGCGGGTTACTCTAAACCAAACAACAATGAATTCTCATTGACTAATTATCTTGGTGTTTCTTGTTCTAAACTCCTTTCTTTTGACTAATTAACCTTTTAACGCTTAAATATGAGATTTAATTAGACTTAGTATTTTTTTATATTTAGCTCCTGATTTTATTATATGAACCCTTGAACTATAGCCGGGGGTTAAGTACTTCGTAGCTCATTGAATAAGTTTGTAACAGAGTTATCTGTAATATAATTTCAATTAAATCATATAGTCTTTTCTAAACATTAATATTACATTTAGGAAACATAAAATAAAAATGGACAACAAATTACATTAATTGCAATTATGACAGGCTACGTGGCACAACGGTAGAAAGCTCTATTATTGTTTCTATGTGTCAGCACTATTTGTGGTTAATATTAACAATATGATACTTGAAAATGCAATATATTATCTTTCAAATTAGATAAAACTGACTCAAGTGAATATATACCATTTATGAAAACGAATGTAAAACGCGGATAAACCCGAGTCTATTTTCCGCGCGAAATGCACCGGGCGGTTACAAATTGCTTTGGGCAAAGCGTAAATTTTAATTTTATCTCTAATACCTAAATGAGTACCGTGACTCGACATAATAAATGTACTCTTCCCACGTTAGCGGTGCAATCGATCCATTTACTCTATTTCATAATTTGTTAAGCATTGTTTATGTAGACGAAATATTATTCTATTTTATAACAAGGCGCCGCTCGCCACTTCGATAGCCATTTAAAAAAAATGGTAAAGGGTCAATCGAATCTAAAGAAATGAGTAGGCTATAACTATCTAAGAAAAATTCCGCATTGAATATTCATAGTTCTATGGTGATAGGCCCAGTAGTTTTGACGTGATTAAGTCTCAAAGGAATTGCACGTCCATTATATATTGATTAGATTTCTAAAAAAATCGCAATTGTAGTTGTCACCTTTTCTTTATTACTCGTAAATAAGTTCCCCTTGTGCCAGTAATTGTAATATAAACACACGTCAAAACCGGCATCCATTTGCACAGGCAGCTGATCTGTGTGCGAGTCACGGCGGGACAGTTTATTTCAACTTTGAAACTTTTCCGGGAGCGTTCCAATGGGGCATAATTTTCATAAGAATCGCGCTGTTGCGCCTCGACGTAAAAATTAGATTCATCAGTCTCCCACGCAGTTTTGCGCGAAATATTCGCCTGACTGCCAATTCGATTCGAATTTGTAACGTAGGCGTGAACAATAAGATGTTAACTTTCGCTACTTTGAATTTACATATATAAACAGATAGGTAAGTACCGACGTATGGAAATTCCACGTAAGATACAGTATTACTTTAGTTATTTATGTAATACGGACTACAGACGTACTTTACTTAATACGAAAATTATACAAACATCTCACTTCTTTATTGTATGATTATAAGAATAAAAAATGTAATAATAAGGCTCTACATTCTTTATGTTTGAATAATTTGACTTTCTTTGATATGTGGGCGGGCAATTTTGGATAAGCAGTTTTATGTTAAATGTTAAAAATATGTATCATAAAGTATATGTAGTTTTTAATATGTTTTTAGGTTCTAGTATTCACCACTATCTCAAAGATCTTGAATGACGATTTGGCTTAGACTTAGAGGAAAACTGGCTCTTTATGTGACTTTCAACACACCTACAGGTACTTAAGTACAAATTTTCAACATGAGAGTGGTTTTAGGTAGAGAAGCGGAAAAATGATTCTACCCTTTGTTGATCCACGTTGAGTCCGTACACGGTGCCACTGAGACGTCATTTATATGTACCAAAATCTGATTTATAACGTGAATGAGACCTTTCTGGTAGTACACTAGAACATACTAAGAAAAAAAAATGGGTTATAGAGTAGTTAATTTTTTTGAAGACGAGGAGCAGGTATATTATGCCTGTGATGATAATTTGTCACTACGGCTCATAGATAACTTTACTTGTAAAACTTGTAAAACAAGTCGGACAGACGCACGGTGCTGTTTTTGATGGTCGATTGTCAACCTGTCACGTGTCAGTGCCTATTGCCAACCACAACGTTAGACCGAAACCAAACTGGATAGTCCTTGCTGTTTTGCGATTGAAATAGGTGGGAAGGTGATAGTTTCGCCGTTCATCCACCCATTTTATTTGTTAACGAATGCTTTTTATACGTATTCTCAATAAGAATTCTACGGTAGCTCAAAAATCTTGTGTTCTAATTAAGGTAACAATGAGTTCCACTGATATGATAATAACGGGTATGCGATTATTTATTCCACTCGCCCCTTTAAAAATCTCAAATGTATATGATTATTAGAGACGTACGAAAGAAATTCGTTCTATACTGCTTATACCAACGAGTCATTCATATTATAGAATTACTTCAAGAAGATTTGTGAATAAATTTGATAAACAAAGCAGAAGCAGAAAATATTTACAAGGCTGTCGGATAGAATCGTTACGTACAAGATATTGAATACAAGCTGGCGTTCGGGACACAAACATAATTTACTTATCTCACGCGAGACCAAAAAGTTTCGCTCAAACAAATAATATACGTTTCCATCGGCGCGGTGCGGGGAGCACCTGGGCGGCACTAGGATCGGTGTGTCCCGAGGGAAATAAAAACTTTGTCGCACGTCGCTTGTCCTAAAGCCTTCTCAGTCTCCGGGCTCCATGACACTTTCACCGATTCGCTACATCCATACAGTTTATAGCTCTGATTCTAAACGACACTACGTTTACGATATTGTTTCGCATTACTGCCACATAAACCATGATTATAAAACGTCGCCAGAATAAAGAGACACTAGATTATATTCACTCAATATTCAATTTTACTTACTTTTTGCCGACGAGAAAACTATAACTTTTTATTGATCGTAGAGATAATTGCATAGTATCTATTATTAATTTTGATAATACTATTGGTTACTTTAAATAGGATAGGTAAAACTAATTTCTTCAGCTCGTGCTAAAATTGCTATCGTATTTTCGTGTTGAATATTGTAGTTATATTTTTTTTATTGTTATACAGGTATATATAAAAAAGAATTATGCTGTGTTATTTTCCAACGATTATTTTATAAACTATTGTCAGAAATATTTGTTGGGTAATTTATTGTATTATATCATATTGTAATCTGTAATGAATGATACGATAATGAAAAGAATATTCCCTTTTCATTACTCGTATCATAAATTTGAATGTGAGCAATGAGAAATGCTTTCTCTTTCACAATTGGTTTTGCATAATAGGTATTCCTTCTTATGTTGCTATAATATTGGCCGACTATTATTGTCAGTATTATAATCAACAACAGAATAATGAAATCTTATGGAATTTGTTACTGAATAAAACTTCAATTTAAGACTAATATACCATGAAATTCATTGTTAATCTATATGTATGAGAATTGAGAAAACAGCATTAAAACACTTTTAATTAAGACTAGCGTCTTCAGATAAATAACGTCTACCGTATTACGTTCTAAAATAGGAATTTGTTGAAATGACTTTGCTAATATTACTAGTGTTGAAAGTTTCCGACATCTCGAGTTCGATAACTGCCCGGATCTCTAGAGGAATTTTTAAATTAATTCAAAGGAAAAATAAAATTAACGAAGTTGGTGTAGATTAAATTATATTCTTTGTAATTTGTGTCAAGAAACTTCGGGTGTTGAGAGAGCGGTGTAATATTTTTTCACAGGAGGATGATAATAATAGGTGTTAGAGTTGCGACATAATGAAACAAAAATGTGGAAAGCCTTATCTACTTAGTGTAACAATTAAAAAAAACATGTTTGTCGATGGATTTTTATATGTTAAATACTTACCATAGTTCTAATGCTCAATTTAAGGATACTTTCCTTCTATTCGAACATTTCTGAATGTTTTTATAATAGATTCTAAAGTTTAAATCTATCTAGTTATAATATGTCCTTAACTTGTCTACTAACTTTATTGTCATCTCCCTTTTACTCTACGTAATCTATAAAATCTTTGAATAAACATTTGGCCTTCTTTGCCCTTTTACACCCGTGAAAGGGGCTCTGAGAACTCCCCTAAACTTATTTAAACTTTTACTTTGGGAAATCCTTTTCACAGGCAGTTTAAATGTGAAATAGAATATGTATTCTGTATCTTTGTCTTTCCCTGCGGTGAGGTTAGTGGAAATTGATTTGGCTGGTAAACAATCCTTTGGTAGATTATTATGACATCAATCAAATTTTATATTTAAACTATCTGGTACCTGCGACTTCCCTATGACCTATCTCACGGGAACAGTACTTTATTTCTGAATGAAAAATATCTAAGTTCTTTTCCATATCCCTGATGACGTGCTTGCAAATTTTTTTTTGTTTCGAACTGACTACACTGTTGTCTTATCAAGGTCTTAACAGCTTCACCGGACTACTAAGGCGAGCGTTTAAGGCACTCAGTCGCATTTATTTGACAACTAGCTCAAGGGTGTACGGCACACCTCGGCTTGGGCTGTTGCCTGATACATGCAATTCGCGACCTATCTGAAAATTTCATAATGGTCGGTAGACTAGTTCAGGCGTGAAAGCGTAACAAACAAACGTACCTTTGTATTAGTAATATTAGTTAGGATAATTGTACAACTTGAAATCAGTTTTTTGTTTTGACCGTATGGTTCACTTTTGTCCGTTAATATGTAATATTAGTGTATTTACCGTAATAATTATTGCTGCTGAAATATTTCCAATGACAGTTAAAAAATGATGTGTCGTTGGACGTTACTTTTGTTTAAAATTAAAAAAAAAATCGATAGTCACATAATATTACACCCAATAAATATGCCACGTACCAGGTTACACTTTGTTCTCTACAGAAGATCTATTGATAAGGGTAAACATAAATACTCTTCACTAAGGTAGACTTTATTGGTGTATATATACGTAACAGCTTCGAAAACTCAAAGGATTCGAACTTAAAGTCCGCCCGAAGGTATCTTGAATCATCAAATGGTTTTCTAATTTAACATTACTTTAAGTGGGTGGCTAGAGATTTACAAATTATTTTACTTTAGCGGATTTCTCAAAAACTGTTGAACTTTCACAGGCTTCTTGTAGGCCTTTTACTTGCTTATAAGATTAAAAAAGTCATTGTTTACGTTACATATAATCTTAAATAAAAGTTTTATGTTCATAATCTATACATATAATAAGAATGTAAATCTAGCGTGTCTGTCCTATTTCGATTTTCGTGAAAAAAAAAATTTGCAGGTGTCTAGGAATAAGTAATGGAATACATTTCAATCATTTTAAGAAATGTCTGTCTGTCTATTTGTATGTACACGCATTACTACTAATGTACTGAGTTTACAATAAAACCACATCAAGAAAATCATAAAGCATATCTCCGAGAATAACTTATTCTTTGTTTCATTAAAATCGCTCCACTCTATCAAAAGTTATTGTAATTTTAATGACGACGCGGCGTAAGTACGAGATAAAAGTAGATAAGTAAATGGACTTAATTCATTCACATGACTTTATTAATCACTGTTTTTTCATAAGGTTCCGCGCGGACGAAGTCGCAGGGACAGCTAGTGTTAAATAAAAGTCGAGGCAGTCATAAGGACTACCGACAGAAGTGAAAACTCAAAAAATGGAATAACTGTGTACTTTATTGAAATTTTAAATCAATTATAGCCTGAATTATTTAAATTTCATAATTTGTAAATTGAAATTATTAACATTTGTCTGGGTTTCACATCTATTAGCACTCGAAACAGGAATTATATACATTTTTCTACAGTTTATCAATTAATAAAACATATGACGAGCTGCAAAAGTTCAATAGATAATATCAATATTACATGTACACAAGCCACTATACTACGTGTCGCTAGTCTAACGCAAGCGCAATACGTCACGTTCATGTCGACGTCATCAATGACGGTCAGTGTTGCGAAATCACAAGATTTTAACCAACCAAAAATTCAAACATATAATACAGTCGAGTATATACAATATCTGGCAGAAGCGCAATACGTCACTAGCATGTCGAGGTCATCGGCGATGAAAGTTTTTCCCATACTGAAATAATATTACTTTTTATTTTAATCGTACAAAGCCAAAACAAAGTTTTCAATTCAAAAATATAATATTTCTTAAAGTTAATTGTAAAGTGATTTTTTTTTTACATAAATTTATGGTTTAAGAAAATTATAAACATGTTATAACATAAAATGGTATTAGAATAGAAAAAAGGAGCTAACTCTATTTATTATGTTGAAATTCTTCATTTAAAATCTTTCATTAAATGTGACGAGTTCCAGATAAGATTAAAAATAAAAATATGTAGATCGATGTAAAATATGGTCGGTGCAAAGTAATGCAGTTTGGAGATCTCCGGCATCTTACTTGGAGTCAATACGCGGAACATTTCCTATTACACGCCCACTTCTTTCCATGAATCAACGTATTTATATAGAGCCACTACGACAATATTTTAATTTTCTTATCATAACATTCGCATTTTAATCATAATGAATGCACTTTTTAAACTTAGGTGAATTTTTACGAATAAATAGCATATTTTCTTGAAATATTTTCAGCATGTTTTAAAACAAATGATTTTGAAATAAATTCTTCGCGCTTTATTATTATTTGTTGTGTGAATTAATTGACTACTAGCAAAATGCTTATGGCAATATATTCTTCCAATTTAAATGTCCACACTCATCGAATTAATGTCTATCGGTAGTGTGGTGAATTTATTACAGCGCCACCTAGTGGCGATGTATAGAAAATATATAGCAAAATTAAATATATCACATAAGAAAACTGAATGAATTTTTGAAAGTGGTTGAGCCACGCCGAAGCTATTACTGGTTTCAGTATGAATGGGTCGGTTCGCCCGTGGTGGCACCACCTTCTCACAGAAAACCGATGTGAAGTAATAGTACTTCCATTGTTGTGCTTCGTTCGGTCAGCGAGAGAGCCGGAGGCACCACTCCCAATCCCTTCCCCATCCCCTCCCCCCGTCTCCTTACCCCCCCTAGGCTGCCAACGCACTTGCGACCCCCTGGTGTTGCTAGCGTCTATGGACGACGGTGATCACTTAACATCAGGGGACCCGCCTGTTCGTCTGCGTCCTATGATATAAAAAAATGCATGAACTTGTATGTATTAACTGAGTGAAATTAGATATTGCCCGTGGCTTCATTCGCGTTAAAATATAATATAAATAATATATAAAATGGAATAGTACTTTTTTCTAGATTAAATCTACTCTATGTCTTTCCCTGTACATCTGACAACGTACCAAAAATTTCATGATATTCGGTTGAGTAATTAAGGTATGAAAACCTTATCATATTAGTTAGGAATTAGTATAATATTTATATTTAAAAGAAATTGTTTATGTGATATTTCAAAAGGAATTGTTTACAAACGAATATCATTATGTGTTACATTAGCAGGCGTTACTTCTATATTTAATAAATCATTGTCAATGATTTCTCATAACGCGCCAAAAAAGTAACACTTCAAAGATATTTTATATAAATTTATGTAACAATTATTATACAAAACTAGCCGGCCCGGCAGACGTTGTCCCGCCATGATTATAAAAAAAATCCTTGACAAATTATACCAAAACCTTCCTCATGAATCCCTCTATCCACTGGTGAAACCCGCATGAAATTCCGTTCAGTAGTTTTTGAGTTTATCGCGAACAGACAGACAGACAGACGCGGTAGGGGATTTTGTTTTATACTATGTAATGATGTAACAATTATTATACAAAAAGTTAAATCCACATAAAAAATTCAGAATGATAATTATTTAATATCACAATATTTTAAACAACTCTATAGAAATCAGAGCATATTTTTATTCTAACACAATTTGTAATGGAAGCGACACGCGGAGACAAGAGAGCAAGGCAAAGGCGGGCGGGCGACGCGACGCGGCGGCGAGGGCGGGGATGAAATTACTTGCAAATTCCATTTACGGACTCCGCGGCCACGCGTCAAAGGACTGATTCCGTCTGTCATTTAATATTTGGATTATGGTTTAGGTATGTAAAGAAAACAGGAAATACTGGTAAAATGTGCACATGAATCCGGAAGACCGTCTAGCAATAATACTATTTCAAGAGTAATCCATGGATTTCGTTCTATAAATGTAAATGTTTTATTAAAATTTTACGTTCAATTAATTTTAGAAATAGATTTCTACAGAGCTTACTAGGTTTCTTTGTGTGTTATTTTCATAATGTTTGATCAAATTATTTCTTCCGATATTTTTTAAGGTATAGTTTAAACAAGTTCTAAAATTACGATTGAACATTACTGCTACAAATTGTTATGCTAATATAGTGTGGTATTATTACCCCATCAGCTCTTCACAACCAACATAATATACTGTGCGATACAACGGTCAAAATCACTTCCTTTGGTGCACTCTGTTCCGAGATTAATCAGCGTGGGTTTATATAACTCTGTTTAATTCTTAGGCATTAACATTATTATGGCACAATTAAATACGAATCAGGACGACGTACATCAGGTAACGTTTTTTTTTAATAATAATAAAAAACACGCGGGATTATTTTCACTATTAATTAATTACTTATTACTATTAATTAAATATTAAATAAACTATTAATTAATAATTATTGGTCTAGACCGTCTTCTTCGGCGTAGAAATTGTTCAGTGCGTGACTTTATATTTATTATGGAAAGTATTTACTGAAAGCAAAATTCGTTTATAACAAAATAAACATAAATAGAGTTGCCGGATATAATCCTATTATATTCCCATTATAAACAATTATATTCCAGCTAGCGGTCCTGTATTTTGTATGATATGATATTTTGTATAATAAAAAAAAATCTAAAATTTAACCGCAATGCCACTTACCGGGTCCAATTGTGAATCTAAACCATTCTCGGATCCACTCGAACATGCACACAAAATTTCATCAAAATCAGTCCAGCCGTTTAATAGGAGTTCAGTGACATACACACGTACAGAAGAAATTGATATATAAAGATATGAAACATTTGAGTCGACGTTAGATTTTTATTTGCAAGTATTAAATATATATTAAAAAAGTGTCAAAACTATGAAAATAATTGCAGTTATTAGATTAATACCATTTTATTATTTTTTTTGTTTTGCACATCATTACATAGTATAAAACAAAGTCCCCTACCGCGTCTGTCTGTCTGTCTGTCTGTTCGCGATAAACTCAAGAACTACCGAACGGATTTTCATGCGGTTTTCACCGGTGGATAGAGTGATTGATGAGGAAAGTTTTAGTATTTGTCAAGGATTTTTCCATTATCAGGGCGGGACAACGTCTGCCGGGCCCGCTAGTTAAACATAAACCCTTTCCTTCATAATAAATTCCCGTTTATATTTTTATTAGCTTGTTCGCGGTTTGGTGTGCGTTTATTATTTGTTGTATCCTGCGTGTATTAAATTCTACGCATGCCAATATTCAAGGTGATCGATCAAACTGTATTCCAGTTTTTCGATCTCAAATTTCCCAATATACATTTTATAATACATACGGAGTTATATACGAACACGTATATTGATAGTTATTTATTTATTAAATAATGACTTTTGTTTGACATTTTACTTGTAAGGAATATACATTGCTGTCATACAGCCAAATACCTTTTTTTTATTATTTAATTAAAATTTTATATAGGAATCGGTAACTAAATACGACGTAGAGACTTTTGGCGATTGCAGACAAACATTTCAAAGAACATTCACGGGCGGGCTTTTTCTCTTAGTGGTCAACTATTTTATTTGAACATGGTCACACCGATGATCTGATGTAGTTATTTTATATAATTAGAATTTAAAAAAATAGAACAAGTATACATTCTCATTCAATAGTTAATTTTTATTTTGACTAAGCCGCAAAACTACCCCAACCTGTTAGTGGTCTCTGCCGCGGATTACACTTCCAAACCCAGCGCTCAGTGCTCTAAAATTCGACCAAAAACATCTTCACCAATCCTTCGTACCCTTTTGATTCTTCAAACAGATCGTGCTCGCACCCATGCCCACCCAAAGGTCATCATAACCAAAGTGGTCTGTCTAGCGATCAATTTTGCTCCCGCACACTCGCCGCGGCCTACCTCAGTGTGTCAAGCCTAGGTTCGATTTCATGGAATTGAACCCTCGAGCACGCCACTAGCGCGATGGATTGGTTAAATATATTGTATACCTTAGCCAAATTGTCAGACAAAAAATACGTGTACGCGCTCGTGAAGGTGCGCATATAAGTCTCATCAACGCATATAAGTATGCTTAGCTTAGCTTGCATGAATAGCTTATATAGGTACGCGATATTGCATACAACGCAACAGGCAAATACAGGATAGAAAACTCATACAGTAGTATAGTTTATTGGCAGCGTATTAAATTTATTATTAGCTTAGCTGAACTATTCACGCATTCGTTGTTATTTATTGCACGTGCCCAAAGTTTTTCATTTTTTGACATATTTAATACACTATAGTATATTTTATGTCAAATATATATGAACACTAGCTGACCCGGCAAACGTTGTTTTGCCATACTAAAATGGCCTTATAAAAAATAAAGGTTGATCGTAGAAAGGTGAAAATTGAGGAATGTATGTATTTTTGTATGTTGTATCATAAAAAAATAGAAATTAAAAATTTTGTCTAAAAAATTAAAAAATAAATTTAGGTGTGGGCTACCCCTAACATTTAGGGGGATGAAAAATAGATGTTGGCTGATTCTCATAGATACCGGATAAGCACAAAAAATTTCATCAAAATCGGTCAAGCCGTTTCGGAGGAGTATAGCAACGAAAACTGTGACACGAGAATTTTATATATTAGAATAATTATTTCTGGCTACCTTTAAATCCAGTACAAAACATGGTCAAAGTTTCTTGTTTTCCATGTATACGTCATGATTACCAATGGACCAGCTGAGGAGTCGGATCTCCGATTGGTATGTAAGTTACGAAGCATTACGGCGAACTTACCTCATTACCAGTCTACGCCACTAGAATGACAATGGCGAGAATTTTTACTTCATTCCCGTCTACGCTTATTAGGTGCTCTGGGACGTGTAGAGGCGAGAGACTTGAGACTTCTCCGACCGGCATATTGAATTCTCATCGAATTGTTTCACTTTACTTAAGGCTCCTATTATAAAAGAGGATATTGACCTTTTCTCTTTCAATTATTATTTTATGTTGAGTGGTAGCGAGTTTCGATACCATATCGATCAACGTCAGTTCAAATTCTATAATTCCTCCGATGAAGAAAAATTTCATGATGAAACTATGTATAGTTGTTAAGTTTTTCTTTTGCCCACCTGATTAGTTCTAATCCTCAAAATGAAAATTTATTATCAAGAACTTATAAATGTTTACTTAGCAGCTGTACTCGATAATCAGCTCCTCTTTGACGCTTAGCATGTTACCATCTAAGGCGACATCCTCACATCATATTACTATCTAAGACGATATCCTCACATTATGGATAAACACTAAATCTATAAATCATAAAAAATGATATATATCATTCAGGATAGCTAAACTATTCATACGTATATGTTAGCGAGATATACATATGTGTGTATCGTGAAGGCAGAGTATTCGAGGGCTCCACTCCGTGGAAAGAATCTAGGCTGGAGATGTTGCCAAAGGGACCACGATGGATATGCTAGTTCGTGTATATATCCATCCGATCGCAACAGCACGGTCGTTGGTTACGCGGGTACGTTCACGTACTGTTATGGAGAATCGGATATGTACGAATCGTTCACTGCCTTAGTGACTTCGGGAGATGTTTTATAGCGTTCAGCGCTAAAATCGGGGTTCGTGTCATTTGATATACGCGTAAGACAACTAAGTCGCGCTTGACACAATATTCGACCATTAGGGAAAGAAATACATAAATCGGTGGATATATTCTCTCCATTATGGATCGCGAGATTAGTTAACGGAGACACGAGCGAGGCGTTGCAGTTTAGCTGCAAGAGATCGCGTTTGGACACTGACGTTGCCTTAAACGTGACGATCTCTTGTGAGAGGAACAGGAGCTGGAAGTAGTTTGTGTAGGCTGAGCCTTCTAAGGACTTGGGAGCCCATGCGGCCAGAGGGGCCTGTGTGGGCTAGTGCGGTGGCTGCCAAAGCTCGTGAAGTAACCGGCAGGCTGAGATAGATCTCTTTGGATATCAGAAATGGATGGGAAAAGGCAATATGCGGAAAAACGATAGCTAATGGGTAAGATTAATAAATTATTTAAAAGCTACGTATAGTTTTAAATTATTAGATATTGTAAAGGAAGCTGTTAATTTAAGATATACTTAACTATTCTTTTACATTTAGGGGCTAGTGGTTAAATACGGCTAATAAAGAGTGTTTGGATACGAGTTCTTTGTATAATAGTAAGTTATGCTTATACATTTGAGCTTGCGATTTGTTATTGCCGGTATCTATTCCAAGACGTGTCACAAACCTTTGGGCTATGAATAATTTACGCGATCGCTGCGACCGCAAAGTGTTTATTGTGATAGTACGCCTGGCTTCACAACCGCACTCTCATGTGAAATAAAACACCTAGATTTTTCCTCTCAATCTCTCGTGGTATGTGTATAAACAAGGTCTCTTACGAAAGATCACAAGTCCTTGGAAAATACTTGCAAAAATATATTTTATACCAACGGTACAGATACAAATTCAAGTAGTTTACACAAACCTCTTCTAGAATATTTTTACTAAGACAGGGGAACTCGATGTAAGAAGCCGCCGTGACGATTGCAACGTAGGATTCAGCATCTAATGCCTTTACAGATAAGGTCGCTAATAATTTGCTGTGGTCTTCGTCATTCGCCGTGGAACTGGGAATCGAGGGAAGTCGGCAGTAAATAACAAGCGAGATCGGATTATTTCGATAAGATCGTAAAATGAAACAAGGCGCGTCTCGGCGAGAGGTTTTCTTTTTGAATATGTTACACGTTAGCCGGCACATTGCCCACGTACGGATGTTAAATGTAAAAGTTTGAGTTTGCACTTTTTCATGTCTCACGGTTGCACTTTTGCGCATTTTCAAAGAGAATATGGTAAAGTTAAATTGTCATAATATATGAAGATATAAAATAAAGTTGTGCCCGTTGCTCCACACGCGACTTTTACTTGTTGATGTTTTTTTTTTTTTTTTAAATGTAACTCCCATTGTGGAAGCTACTACGCGTTGCCCTCGGATATGATATTCCAAGACTTTATTTAGGGGGTAATTAATCAGTTGTGTTTGTGTATTTTAAAATGTGTTTTATTTTGAGATATTGTTTAAATTGTTTATTTCTTTTGGGGTCACTTTTTTGTGTCATTTTATCTATTTTTAACATCCTTTATTAATATTATCTTTATTTCTACTTTTTAATCTTTATGTTGTTCTTGTTATTTTTTGTAATTCTTACTTGTTGATGTTATTACTATTTGTAATAGGGAGTTAGGTTATAACATAATGCATAACCCGAAAATATTCTGTGTATTTAATGACACTAATTAAGTTTAATGATACTAATTATAATGATGATCGTCTACAAAAGTATAGAAGGTGATTGATCCGTTGCAGTACCCCCTATTGGCGAATTATAGTATATAATGGATGGAATGGGAAACGAATGGCAAATTTTCGTAGCGATTTGTATATCTTAATATATATATTTCTTGTGTGCGTGTGTATGTGACTGAACTCCTCCTAAACGGGTGGACCGATTTTGATTAAATTTTGTGTGCGTATCCCAGTGGATCCGAGAATGGTTTAGATTCACAACTGGACCCGGTAGGTGGCGCTGCGGTTGACTTTTAGGATTTTCATTTTTTATTATCAAGGCAGGACGAAGTCCGCCAGGTCCGCTAGTATATATATAGTTGTGGTAAATCGTGATTATTTCCTTACGCGATTTGTGATGCAATATATCTGTTTTTAAACGTTTACTTTATCAATAATTAACGTATGGCCGCGGGTACGCTCGTGTTTAAGTATTGGTAGGGATTGGTAAACGTGAAGGCGTAACAAACAAATTTACTTTCGCATTTATTATATTAGTTAGGATAATCATACTTGTACCTTTATTATAAAGTGAAGAATATAGCTACTGATGTCTTTAAAAAATCATTGGTTTTGTTATTTAGAGTCCCAGGACAACCCTACTGGGTTGAGGCGACGCGAACATGTGGAAGCACGCGCTGCGGGTCACAAACGTCCGGTTGCAATCTTATTTTTCCGGGCGGCTCGCTGGCTCGCTGCCGGCGCGGCGCTTATTGCCTACGTGCCAGCGGAACGGTCGCGCGCCTGTCATATTATTCTATCGACCGACTATCGGTTGCTCCCACACGCCTGATATTAGTATACCCAGCTCTGCCTTCTTCAGATATTGGCCGGAGTCGTAAATAAAACTGCCGCGGCAGTAAACTGCTTACTCTCAGAGGTAATACTCGCTACTTATCACCTTAAGGAGATTTAGGGACGCCCAGAATTATATTGCCCAAGTTTGTGGTGTTTAGATAAATTGTACTATTTTTTTGGATAAAACATTCATGTTATTCTCATAACATTATATTATTTGTGTAAATATTTTACAAGAGCAGTTTGAATAGTAATTATTCCAAAGGGCATTTTTTTTAATTGTTTATTCGTGTAATGTTGTATGTACCTAACAGTATCATGAGTGAAAGACTTCCTTTACTCGATTAGTTTATAATCATCTTAGGTATACTAAAATCTTGGTATAACGGCTTTGATTTACCGATTTGTGATCAATATCCGCAATCAATCTCTGTGCCTAAAGTACCATTGGTCTTATGAAGTGGTTGGGTGAATGTATTTCGAGTTGTCAGGTAGTCTGAAGCCTTTCTTAGGGTTATAGATGAAAAAAATGACAGAAATTCAATATTTACGACTGAACTTGTATATCACAATTACGCGAACAATAACGCAACAAATGCGACCGCAGCCTGTGTTATTGTCAACGGCGAATGTTGCCGCGGAGAGTTGTCGGGTAAAGTGAAAGTTTTTATCTGTTTGGTCCCTGGTTGGTCGTAGTCATTTTTGCTTCGCGTTGTTGACCGCAATCGCGATTTAGGGTTGATCCGTATACCGAGTGCTGGGTAACTACTGATATACTTAATAACTTATTAGCGGTATCTCTTCACACATCTATATTTCTTACGGTATCTACAGTGAGACAGAATTCTAAGAACGTTAATATTAACTGTTTGAAAAAAATATGCTTGATTTTATTTTACATAGTTCTAATCTAAATTATAACTTTTGTAATCTTGATTTGTATTGGATATTGCTATATTAAATATGTAACTATATGATAAATCAATACATTATCTATACAAATGATATAAATGGTAGTAATTAATTAATGAATTATGTAAGTGGACATTGTTGAACCGAAACAAAATAATTATTCTTTATTTATGATTTTCTTCTTTAGCTGATTGACTATGATTAAAGATAAATTATTAATAATTTCAATTCAATTTGGACAGTAAAGTCAGAAATGAAAAGCAGCAAGAAGTAAGAACGTGAATTTGAATTTTTTTTGCTGCCAAATTTTTCAACGAGTGTCCCTTGACATTTTACTATAAGTTGAAATAAGGCGATAAATATAATATACAGCTGCTTTATAAATAAGTAAACTATTTCAAGACTAATCACCAAAAGCACTCGTAGTACAAGTTACTTTCCAATGCATTCACAATTCCCAGTCTGCCAGATTGCCCAACGAAACGACCAGTAGCATTCCAAATGGATGCGCAATTAATGTATTTACACAACCTTAAATAGTTGCCACCTAGCAGTAGACTAAAGAAATCCTTATAAAAAGTTGACGAAAAAAAATCATACGATATTACAGGCTGAAAATATAAATGAACTTTATTAGTATACTAGCGGACCGGGCGGACGTTGTCCTGCCTTGATAATAAAAAAAATCCTAAAAGTAAACTGCAGCGCCACCTACCGGGTCCAATTGTGAATCTAAACCATTCTCGGATCTCCACGAACACACACAAAAAATTTCATCAAAATCGGTCCAGTCGTTTAGGAGGAGTTCAGTCACATACACACGCACACAAGAAATATATATATTAAGATGTGAATTTGAAGTTAAATTATTCATATGAACACTATAAAATATAATCTTTAAGTAAGAGAAAATGTTTGATGTATATTATTTTACATTTAAGCTAGGTGGTAGAACCATGCTGAAGCTATTACTGGTTTCAGCATGAATGGGTCGGCTCGCCCGGGTTAGTACCACCCTCTCACAGAACACCGACGTGAAGTAACAGTGCTTGCATTGTTGCGTTTCGTTCCGTCAGTGAGAGCGCTGGATAACCCACCACCCCTCCCTCTCCCCCTCTCCCAAACACAGGCTGGCAACGCACTTGCGACTCCTCTGGTGTTGCAAGTGTCTATGGACGGTGGTGATCACTTACCATCAGGTGACCCGCCTGTTCGTTTGTCTACTATGACATAAAAAAAATTGTACAAATAACTAGAAACTATTAAGCTAAAAATATTGTTAACTATTTATTACCTTAAGAATACTCAGAGCAAATTCCCAACAAATTTTGAACGTTTCACCAAAAGATCGTCATTAGTAAGCTATATTAGCTATATTAGAAATTTAAGATAACTTAAGGTAAACAAAATAATTTCGTTGTTTAAAAACGACTTACGTTTAAGCTTTCTTCGACGAACATGGCCGATTTTTCTTTTCTAAAATTAATTTAGCAGGTAGACTTCTAGTTTACTATTTTTTAAAGTGAAACTTTTATTACATCGTCTCAAACTTTTTCGTCTGTATGTTGCATGTCGCGTGATGGTCGGCCGCGGAGTAGGGATAAAGTGAAAGGCGCTCGTCAGAGCAGCCAGGGCCAATATGGCGGCGCCTATAGTTCGCAGCAGCTGACCATGCAGTGTATAGTCTATTATTAGTTAAATGTCTATAGTGTGAAAAAAAGTTTCACTTTTACCGTGGTTTCATAAAACCACACAATCCTTTTTTTTTAATAATTACTGCAACTTGTAACAATAATAAATAACCATAAGGAGCAGCTTAGTTCTAGGTGAAACTGATAGCTCGTTACTCCTGAAAAGTAAGTGGAAACTCCTTGCGTGTTTCTTTAACAACAATTTTCAGATCGGAGTTCAGAAGTGCGAGTTCTACTTCTCTTGACAAATAAAAAATTGGCTATAAAATTACCGCATTCAAACGTTGCACAGGACCTTACACACCTTGGTCGTTTGAGCTGAATTGTCTCTATTTATTCGACAAATTAATACATAGGCTTGATTAATAGTAGGGTGAAGATCAAGTACAGTATCACACGCTGAACGATGAAGACTTACCAGCGTCACCGTTTGTTTATCGGTGCACTAGAATGATAAAATTATTTTGTTAAGGAAATGGAGAGAATACTGTTAATATAAATAAAAAAGCATTTCCATTACCTAGTTTACTTCAAAAACGAAAGAAACCAGATTCCATTTTAGGTATTATCGCATCGCGTGCTGGTTTGAGAGCGGTAGCACGGCCCCTAATAAAATGAACGGAGGTAACGTTGTGTTTGTAGTGACGCGGTCGAGATGAGAGATACGGCACGCTTCGTCCCCACCGAACTCGACTTTAAACTAGCACTGAATAAACTACCAAGAGACTGAACGAAACGTTTCAAAACTTAACGTTTATTGACAACTTTTATTGTCAAATAACTAACTAAAATAACATTTCGTTATATTATATAGCGGTTGAGATAAACCGTTTTATCTAATATTTTGCTATTAACATAGTGTTCAGGATTTTTCTAAGTGCGTCTGGTTAGCTACCACTCTTAAGTTGAAAATTTGTCGTCAAGCACCTGTTAGTGTGTTTTCACAGCTGCAATTGATAATCAATTAACGTTTAACGTGCTTAGCATCTTAAATCGCGTCGTCATTAAAAATCAGATAAAATAGCGGCCAAACGCTAAACCTATTCGGTTATTTGTTATTAAAAAAAAGTTAAATCCTAGCTTTAAAAAGGTTTCGTATTAAATGCACCGCGGTTGCTGAATGTTCGCCACCTTGTTCTTTTGTCTCGCTTTGGATACGTTAGGTTAGACTTGCGAAAAAGGATAACGCGAACTTGCCTCTGGTGAGCGTGGTGCATTTATTACGAAACCTTTTTAAAGCAAGTATTTAATACGTTTTTAACTTTTTTGTAATAACACGGATAAAGTATAAAAAAGTGTTTTGTAGTCTATACATACATACATTTAATAGAATGTAAATCTAATGTGCCTGCACTTTTTCGATTTTCGTGAAAAATATAGTTGCAGGTGTTTAGGAATAAGTAATAGAATACATTTCAATCATTTTTAGAAATGTCTGTCTGTCTGTTTGTATGAACACGCATCACTGCTAAAGTACTGGGTTCACAATAAAACCGTATAAATAAATCATAAAGCATATCCTTGGGAGTAACTTAGTCTTTGTTTCATTGAAATCGGTCTACTCTATCAAAAGTTATTGTAATTTAAATGGCACCGCGACTTAAGTATGAGAGAAAAGTTGATAAGCAAATGGACTAAATAGGTACGTTCAGATGACTTTATTAGTCATTATTTTGTACACCAGGATCCACGTGGACGAAGTCGCGGGCATAGCTAGTTATCAATAAGTTCCTGAAGCAATTATATTCAATTCTATAATATCATATTCGAAAGATACCAAGCATAAATATTGTGTTTATTACAGTTTGAATATTATCGCTATGTTGTATCACTGTACCTCTTAGCGAGTGACATAATATCTAGAACTGCTGTTTTATAATACAAGGCGGTTCATATATGAGTCGCCTACATCGCAGACCATTATTTACTATCTTCTTTAAGTTTGATACAAAAATTCAAAAGTTTTGCTGAGTTTCACATGATAATCTAAAATATTAACCACATGAGACTTTTCTAAATTATCATTTTGAAAGCAAAGGCCAGTCAGACTATCTCAAACGCGGATATACCATCTATAACTACTTGGTTATGTAATTATTTGCAAAACAGTTAACAATTTAATCGTTTTTACATAACTTCATATAACATAGTGAATTATATCTTCTTTTAAATTAATTAGTTAATAAAGTTGAACCTAGTTAGTATGTAATAAATGAATGTGAACACAATTTGACTAAATATAGTAACTTAAATTTATATAATTATGAAAACTATTTCTCTGCATAATAAATAAAGCGCAACAAGCACACAGAGCTAGTAGTTCAAGCCTTCGTTCTAAATAAATCAAAAGTTTAATATAGTTAAGCGGCTGCGCCTAAAGTATGCTTGAAAACTTTCAGACTTTTAATTCGCCCGTAACAGATTTTAATTTAGTGAGAAACTGTTTCGTCGAAGTTATTATTATTCGATTAATTGTTTCATAATAAATTTCATAATAAAACTAAAGCTTTTGTAGTTGGTAGAGCCACGCTGAAGCTATTATTGGTTTTAGTATGAATGGGTGGGTAGTACCACCCGACCCACAGAAAACCGACGTGAAGTAACAGTGCTTGCACTGTTGCGTTTCGTTCGGTCAGTGAGAGCGCCAGATACCCACCTCCCCGCCCCCTCACCTCTCCCGCACTCCCCCTACCTACTTGCGACTCTCCTGGTGTTGGTGTTGCTAGTATATATGGATGGCGGTGATCACTTACCATCAAGTGACCTGCCTGTTCCTTTGCCCCTAATAATATAAAGAAAACAATCATTTTATGAAAAAATATATGTACGTAGAATGAAATAATAATCATTACATAGTATAAAACAAAGTCTCCTACCGTGTCTGTCTGTCTGTTCGCGATTAACTCAAAAACTACCGAACGGATTTTCATGCGGTTTTCACCACTGGATAAAGTGATTCCTAAGGAAGGTTTTCGTATATAATTTGTCAATGATTTTTTTTTATAATCAGGTCGGGACAACGTCTACCGGGCCCGCAAGTAAATAAATAATTGGTATTCAATACTGATTTTGGATATTTTCTTGTAATTTGATGGACATTAACACGAGCAAAGCAATGGTTAAAAGTATCAAAAATACTAATATAGATACTGGGGCAATGGGTTTCTTAAACAGAAAAGGAGACCTTATATCTTATTATGCGCCGCTACTACTGTAAAGTTTGAAATAATTTCTGGAAAAAAAAATTACCTTCGCTTTATTCTATAGCTAAAAAGAGAAAGCATTACTTGGCACTGCAATGACTTTCTTTATGAGCTGTCCCGTTTGTATTTTTATTAATTCCTAGTCCCCGGTCCGGAATAAAAGCTCTGAGAGGAAAATGAACTTATAACTTTATTTAATGCGAAATACAGTTTATAATATGCTTTATAGCATTACTACCAAGTTCCTAGACGCAGGAAAATTTAGCGACTGTTACAAGTCTAGATAAGGTAATAAAGATAAATGATTTGATTAAATTGTTTTTATTGGTAACAATAAAAAGGCACTTATTTATTATCCAAATAACAAATGTCACTAGGCACTATTACAATTATTTTAACATATGAAGAGACATCAAGATTTGTAAGCACAGATGTTATGTATACGTGAAGCCAAATCTTTGTAGGCCTTTTTAAGTGAATTGCGTGAACGGATGAACGTGAAATTTGGCACAGTTAAAGTTTATATGGAGGAGAAGTGCAGAAAGATATTTATTTTATATAAAAATCATTAGAAGTACATTTAATTAAAATATGCATTACTTACACTACTGCTAAAATTTTACACAGCATATACACACATGTAAATAAAAAGACATTTTGACATCCGTCAATAATGGACTTCAAAAAAGATTGCGAAGGAGGTTGCTATGCTCGACTGTATGTATTTTTTTTACTCTTACGTTCCAATTACCCTTTTTCGTTCTACATTCAACAATGATATTATAACATATCTTATATATTAATACGTGGAGTCAAAACTTTGTACCCCTTTTTAAGCGAAGTGGGCGGACGGATGAACTTGAAATTTAGCATAGTTAAAGTTTATATGGCAGAGAAATGCACAAAGCTATTTTTATTATATAAAATGCATTATAAGCATATTAAATTAATAAAAATATACATTCTCTCACCTACTGCTTGAATTTTACACACCATATACACACATGTAAATGAAAAAAACGTTTCGAACATCCTTTATCCTTCTTACTTTTCAATTACCTTTTAAATATTTTTAACATGACTGACGTTGCATGCCTTACAATATGCCCTTTGAAATCAACTGGTTAAATTGTAAGTTAATTTTAGAATAATATAATATGGAAATTCATAATATACATTAATAATATTTGATAAATAATTTATGGAACTACTGAAATAATTATTATTCTCTTTGGTTTTATTGAATGTCAAATTTTTAGGTGACAGGACTGGTTTCACTTCATGTCACTTTGCTTCATGTTGCCATAAGAGTAAAGCAATATTTCCAAAGTCAATGTCAATATTTTAATGTTTAGTATTTCTTTATGGTGTACTCACTTCCAATGATGATTCAATAAAAAAATGAGCGAAAAAATACTTTGTAAAATCAAAATAACAAAATTTGTTTGGTCATGAAAGTAATCCATGACTTACATCTCCGCGATTACAATGATGCAGTTCAACTTGATGTAGCAATTATATTTAGTACAGTTGATGATGAATTATGAACAAAAATGAATTCATTTTCAAAAGTTAATGGTAGTATTAAAAACATCTTTGTTTTGGATTCATCATTTGATTCTATTGTGTATCCATTACTTTTCCAAATGATGATACTGGGCATATCACTATTCCTCAAAATTTACAGACTATATTTAATTCAAGATCACCCAGAAATACCACGCACCTATGGTGTCATGTAAAATTAATTGAAAATTGTCATGAGTTGCGATAAATTTCTTTATTATCGTAAAGTTATGTTTACTTAGTATTTGAGAGCCTTACCATCTTATGTAACCGCCTGTTTTTTGTTTCAAATTTATAATTAATTTCAATTTTCATTTAGACATCGTTTTTTTTAAATGTTTATATAATTAAAAAAAGTGGCAAATAACTGAGTAGGCATGATGAAAGCCTTTGATTATAGCGGTTATCATACTCTTTGATAAAAGAACCCTAATAAAGTTCAAACTTTAAAAAATCAATGAACTATGGTCGAATGTCGACCACTGGGCGCCCACTAGTTAAAAGTAAATATACGTATTAAAAAATATAAAATTTGGAATTGATGTCAACTATAACTATTCATTTAAATAACAATTCATTCATAAAAATAATCTACAAATCGAAGTAAGTAAGTAAGTTAAAGTTAAAAGTGAAACCAGCAATTATATTTAAAAAAAAAATGAAGACCTCAAAGAAACTTTTAACTATATGTTACTGTTTAAAATTATCTGGTCTTCGAGGGAGATAAGTTTTATTTTTAAATATTTTGGATCGTAGCAAATGTAAAATATCAGGAAACTGTTCATCAATTCAATTCTGAACTTGATTAACTCTGCTAAAAACCGTTAGCAGAAAAATGTTGGTGAAGTTCAAAAATGCACCTAGAAGTACCTTTATGTAGCTTCACAGACTATAATTTGTATGAGAAATTTAAAAATAACTATCAACCAGTTCTTAATATTCATATTAAAAACTCAAACTTGAAACGGATTACTTTCATCGTCCTTAACACAAACTATTTACTTGTTTCTGTTCAAAATA
The DNA here is from genome assembly GCA_036509395.1 of Antheraea yamamai. Taxonomy (NCBI): domain Eukaryota; kingdom Metazoa; phylum Arthropoda; class Insecta; order Lepidoptera; family Saturniidae; genus Antheraea; species Antheraea yamamai. The sequence continues at coordinate 10,902,793 of AP028428.1, read as the reverse complement.
CTTCGTATTTATTCCTAAAATAACAAATATTTATAATGGATAATAAAACATAGTAAAGCGGATAAGATTCAGCGGATGAATCAATACAACATCAATAAGATTAAAAATCTCATTTTCAAATGGTTACATTACCAGATATTCCAAAATACAGATTTTTTTAAACTCTTTTTAATCTGATTAAAGGGTAATTCAATACATATACTTTTTTGCTTAAAATACATCACAACTCACTCATTATAAACTCGCACATTTACGTTTTAACCAACTATTATGTTTAGATATCTGTTTAGTGATATCTGTAAAACTGTAGTCAATGCAGATACCAAAGCTGCTGTTAATTATATACACACTGACTTACAATATCAAAAATATTGTTATCAAACAACTTTTGCTCGTTTTGTTTACTTCTTACATATTTTACAACTGTTAGCAAGTTATTTAATACACTTATTGAAGTAATAAGGTTATTGGAAGACGCTATTATTACTTCACTAACAAACTGTTTATGCAGCGTCCAAATGTTGCAGGGTAATGCCTCGGCGGCTACAGTGTCATAACTTTTACTTTTTTATGAATATGCGTGCTCTATTTTAATTAAAATTTTCTTCTCACTTCTGAATATTAACGACATCTTTAGCCTCGTATTTCTTTACCCGGCTTTACCTACGAAGAAATTATTATGTATTTATCATATTATTCATTACTCCATTACGTTTTAGACTTTTGTTTAAATAACTGTTAGGTAGAAATAAATCGATATGTAACCTTATGAGTCGTTCAAGAAGTCATAAAGATGCCGGCACCTCACTGCTTAATATAGCCGCGTTGCAAGAAACAATTAAACAAGCAGGAAAATCATCCTACAGACAGACGTAGATTCTCTAATGCGATAATTTGGATATGGCATGAACGACTAAATTTTAATTGAAAAGAAAAGATAAAACTGCGTTTGATCTAAAGCTATAAAAACTGCCTTGTTTGACGTCTTACTGAAAGTATTTTATTTTTATTTTATGTAAATGGAGGCAAACAATCAGATGGTTCACCTGATGTTAAGTGATCACCACCGTCCATAGATACTAACAATACCAGGGGAGTCGCAAGTGCGTTGCCAGCCTTTGTGTTGGGGATAGGTGAGGGGAGGGGAGGTGGGCCTCCGGCGCACTCGGTGACCGGATAAAACGCAACAATGCAAGCACTGTTACTTCACTTCGGTGTTTCTGTGAGAGGGTAGTACTACCCCGGGCGAGCCGACCCATTCATGCTGAAACCAATAATAGCTTCAGCGTGGCTCTACCACCTACAATAAATTATCAATAATATTTTTATTATTATTACGATTAAATTGAAATTACGGTTATTATTTAAATTTATGCAACTGATTACGAATCGTTTTTCATTATGTATTTCATTATCGGATATAATATTGGTGAAAATGATGTTCAAGGTAAAATAATATTCGTGACTCCACGTAGAAGGTGGCAAGTGTCGAATGGCTTGTAATACGACGGGTATAAATTGTGGAGACACGGTGACGAGCGAGTCGCACTTACATTCGGAATGAGAGGTATCTACGCGAAGTACGTCGCGCACGGGATCTGAAATTTCCTTTAATTGTTTCACAGAATGTGTACGTACGATGTTCCTTATATTACAGTTTAGGTTAAGTACTTTCAATATTACTTATTTTCACATCTCAGGATTGTATTATTTAAATAATAGCTGTAATATTGTTTGTATCATAGTGTATATGATAATGTGAAATATAATACCATTATTAAGTTAATAAGTAAGAAAAATAAGTTTGTAGAGAATTTTCCATTTTATGTACAATTATTTTACAACTAGCCGTGCGCGTGACTCCGTCCTTGTGGAACCTAATGTAAAAAAACAGTGACTACTAAAATCATCTGAATGTATTAAGGCTATTTACTTATTTTCTTTTTTCTCGTACTTAAGTCCACGTCGTCATTAAAATTACAATAAATTTTGATAAAGTGAACCGATTTTAATGAGACCAAGACCAATGTTACTCGGGGATATGATTTATGATTTTTGAGATTTTATCGTGAACGCAGTATTTTAGCAGTGACGCGTGTTCAAACAAACATACAGACACACATTTCTAAAAATGATTGAAATGTATTTTTTTACTTATTCCAAAACGTGCAACAATTTTTTTTTTAATCTAAAATGTACCGACACTTCAGTTCTACATTCTAATTATATATATAGAAGATAGTATATATTTCAAACTTAATAAATAGTAGAATTCTAGAACATAACGCCTGTTAAAATTATAAAACAAAATTCGATATAAGTGTGCAAATCTCTAACGCTACAAGCACGTGGACCACCTACCATTTTCTATAAAATCCTTCTTATGTCATTTACACTTATTATGATGAATAACTATTTGTTTAAAACAGCTGTATTGCTTTTATTTTAATTTAAAATTGCTATATGGAATAATACAAGAATCAAAATTTTAAAGCGAACGCATTACGAATGTATATTCCGATAAGAGACACTGAAATTTATGTGAAACATTCAACACTACACTTTGAATGCGTTTTAAACTTTTAACATTATGTATTTAAAGTATATCAGCAGTATAGCCGGATAACAGGCGGCTTGCAGAGTATTCAAATGAAATTGCATCTTTGCCAAAACTAGCGGGAGAATAGCGTCGCTTACATTAATATACAATAGCATTTTTGACCCTCCTAGCGACGCGGCGCGGCGCTTGCTCTTTGTTTTTATAGGCTGTTGAATAAGTATTAACTAAGTAATTTTGTAGGTAAAAAACGTGGCGTGTTTAGCGAAGGTTTTTAACAACGTACGAACTGAAAACACACTTGAACTTAAAATGATAATATGTAAATAAGTTGAAAGTATCTATAATCTTATCTTATCTTATCTAAACTTAGATAAGTTACTATTAAAGTTTTAACGAGACTATGTAAGAAGTTTAAAATATATAATAATTATGAAATGAGTTTTCTATGGAAAGTATAGATTTTAATGGAAAACAAATGATTTGTTAAGGTTATATATAGAATATAGAAAATAACGTAACAAAGACACATTTTAAAAATATTTATAGAAATCCATCATTACATTGTATAAAACAAAGTCCTCTGCCACGTCTGTCTGTCTGTCTATTCGCAATATACTCAAAAACTACTGAATGGATTTTCATGCGGTTTTCACCTGTAGATAAAGTGATTCATGAGGAATATTTAGGTGTATAATTTATCAAGGTTGTTTTTTATTATCAGGGCGCGACAACCTCCGTTAATTTTACTAATGAATATAAATTTGTGGCGATACTTACATTATTTATTAATTCTCAATTAGTGGAGCTAAACATAATACTTATAAATATACCTTTACATATATTTTGTACACTCTTTCTATTTATTAATTTACAATAATTACTTACGCTTTTTTATTTTAATATCATTAATTTAAACATGAATTGTGGTTTATTTTAGCGCTGGCATATCAAAGGTAATGCGTTCTATCTTTAATATTTATTATCTTTGGAATTCTAAAAAACCCTCCCTTACCTAACAGTAAATTACTTGACTAACCCGCATACAAAATTTTAAGATCCTGAGAGGTGTAAAGTGCCTAGACCGGTGAATCCATCAGCGTATTACTTAGGGTAAATGTACTGTGTATACGAATATAGTTATTTATGTATAAGCAAATAGTTTTAAAACAAAATAAAAGGTACCAGACTGAATTACAACTATATTCAATATTGTAAGCGGTATATAGTATAGCGTGTAGTAGTAGTTACATTAAAAAATAACTCGTTTTATCCATTTATTTATTTATCTTTTCACGAATAATGCTGATAACGTTTCTTTAAATAACAAATACGACAGTACCCCATGTACTTTTTTATATGTACATATATAATTAATTTTTTATATATTCATTTATATATAATTCTATTTTTATGTATTTATATATATATATATATATATATATATATATATATATATATATATATATATATATATGTATATCTTCTTTATATATAACAATCAATGTTTGTATGTTTGTCCGCTATGCGTGCCGAAAGTACTAAACAGATTGTGATGATAATTTTATAGCATATTCTGGGGACGCCCGAGCTACACCGATTTCAGTAAAGCTTTCGATAAAGTCAACCATAGTATTTTAATAAAAAAATTAGCTTCAATAGGCATTGCAGGTAACCTATTAAAGTGGTGTAAATCTTATCTTTCTAATCGCACGTCTCAGGTTGTTAGTAATGGATATACTTCACAACCATTCGAAACGCTATCAGGAGTGCCACAGGGTTCCAATTTGGGGCCTATACTATTCAATATATTCATCAACGACATCTGTTTACAACTTCATAATACGAAGTGTTACCTCTTTGCCGATGACTTAAAATTGCTTCGCCAGATTAAGTGTCCTAATGACGTATTGTTACTGCAAAGTGACCTAAATACTCTACTTAAATGGTGTGATACAAACGGCATGGTGTTGAATGCCAATAAATGTTATGTAGTTAACTTCTCCCGCAATAAAAAAACTTTTAGTCGCCAGTACTTTATAAAATCTAACATCTTGACTACACCGAACAATATTCGTGATCTTGGCACTTTAATAGATTCTAAGTTACGCTTCAATATACATATTGATAGTATTGTTAATGGGGGTTTAAAACTTTAGGATTTTTATTACGTAACACTAAGGATTTCAAGATGGCACATACAAAGATCGCGCTGTTTAATTCACTCGTTCGTGGCGGCTTGGAATATTGCAGTGTGGCATGGAATCCTCATTACGAAATTTATGTAAATAAATGTAAATAAATAGAAAGGGTGCAAAAACGATTCTTGTGGCTTTTGACATAAAACTTTCACTTACGGAGAAAACTTCTCACATACCAAGACAGACTTCAATATTTTAATATAAACGCTTTAAAAGATCGCAGAGGGTTACTTGATCTCACTTTTCTATACAAATTGATAAATGGAATCTTGGACGCACCTGAACTACTAAGCAAAGTTGATATAACTGTTCCTGCGAAGCTGCCTAGAGCCTCACGTTTTAATATATTCGCTACGAAATATTTTCGAACAAATTTAGGCCTTTACTCTCCACTAAATAGAATGATATCACTTTATAATTCTGAATCTAAAAACTCTAATCTAGATATATTCACAAATAGCCTCAGTCAGTATAAACAAATTGATTTAAGTAACTTAAACTGAAAATTATAAATGTATGGTTAGTGTTTTCTGTTCTTTTTTGTTGTATTTGTCTTAGCTGTCTCATTTACTTAAGTTATTTGCTGTAGAATATAATAAATACGTCGTAAACACCTATAATTAAGATTGCACTTATATAGAGTCTTTAAAAATGCATGTTATGTAATATTGTAGTGTAAATCTTGTTGGTGTTTCTAAATAAATAAAATAAAATAAAATTATTAGAAAGGTATATTAGATTACTTTTTATTTTGGTATAAATATCTATAATCGATTACAGTAAACGTAATTAAAATTCTATAATATGGCGTGCGTTGCTGGAATGATTTGAAATAAAGGAATAAAATGTATAACAAAATAATTATTCAATAATTATTTTTACAAAAAAATACGAGACACCATATATCTCAGTTTAACATCTCAGCTAACAAAATTGTTTTTATGTAAAAAAAAAAATGTTACAATCACTAATTACTATAGTTATTAAATACACGTTTCATGTATACTTTACAGAATCTTATTAAAAAAATAGCTAAATCAAAATGAAAATTTCATGGAAATAAAGTTTAATTTTTACACCATGTTAATTGATGGAGTTGGTTAGAAGATAATGAGAAATATAACTATAAGGCGGTAAAATTATTGCGTTGTTACGAGGATAGTAAATGGGGTGCGGAGGTGACGGTCAGATGAATAACCCAGGGGATACCTGGAAGACATTTCTTGCCAATATATATAAGATACTTTGGAATCACAATTAAACTCGGTAGGTGTCGCTATAATCGGGTTCTAGGTTTTCTAAAATTTTTCGCGTCTGGAAATAAAATTGGAACTAGTTATAACCGATTTGGCGCAGACGAAGTTGCGCGGGTCAGCTAGTATCTAATATATAAACATCTCGTGTCACGGTGTTTGAACTCTTTCGAAACGGCCGGATTTTTATGAAATTTTAAATGTATGGAAAAATGTTGTGGAAACTGTGGGAGTTGCTGTAGTCGGGTTATAGGTTTTTAAAGATTTTTCAAATTTGTAAATACGATTAGAATCGGTAGGTAACCGATTTCACGCAGACGAAGTTACGCAGGACAGCTAATGTATATATATAACATAAAATGAGTTATATTTCATTACATAGTATAAAACAAAGTCCCCTACCGCGTCTATCTGTCTGTATGTTCGCGATAAACTCAAAAACTACCGAACGGGTTGTCATGCGGTTTTCACTGGTGAATAGAGTGATTGATGAGGAACGTTTTAGTATATAATTTGTCAAGGATTTTTTCATAATCAGGGCGGGACAACGTCTGCCGGGCCCGCTAGTTTTAAATAAAAAAATGTATATAGTTTCCACGCATTAAAAGTAAATCTTCAAAAAGATAGCGAGAAGAGCGTTTGTTCCACTAATCTCCAATATCCGAAGACAAGCGCGACTCTACTCCCACTCTTCCCGACACAATGTTTACCTCCACCATTTTTCGTCACAGAAAAAAGTTACGGATCAGAATTTCAGTCACCTCTTCTCTCTCTCTCCTCTTTCACTTCAAAACAGAATGTCAAATGTCTCATATTCTCAAAAAATGTAAATATCAAATATTAAAATGGCAAAATCATGTTGAAACGGCGTTGAGTTTACATTAGCATTTAATAATATTTCACTAAACCAAATACGTTTCCCTGAAATTATACGACTAATACTCGTAGTTCATATGCGATGAACCGGTCGTATTCACTAGCCCACTAGTGGGCGGGCTAGCCTTGCATCAATACCGAATGCAATTAGTTGGAGTGCATCGTTTTTGATGTAGTAGAGTGCCGACACAGGTCCCTATGTGTGTCGAGAGCTATACGATATAAATAATAAATTGGTTAATCGTGTACCGGAGTTCATATAAACATGTATAAAATTGTTCGGAGAGACTGCGGTCGTGTCAATCTGCATTTGTAAGTTTCTTGAATTGATTTGACATGTATTAATGATTTTAACTGTTATATATGCTCTATCTTATTTGTTTTGACGCCTGAAAAAACAGTCCCCGAAAATCTGACCGGTTATATGAAACGATGATAGGAAGATATAGGAAACAAAAGAGAAATCCTAAATCGTCTATGTGTTTTATATGGAAATACTTTAAAATGAAAGCAATATTTTGCGGGAAAAACGAAAAAAATGAATACTCATTCAAAACGAATCACTATAATGTGCATTCATGGTGTGATAAATGTACTAACTACTTAATGTAAGTTATTATATGTATAAATAATAGGGTGGAGTGAAAAAAACAAATTTTTTTTTTTTCTTAGCCTGGGGGTCAAATTTATAGCTTATAAAAAACAAAAATTTTTGAAAAAAAAAAAAAATTTTACTCAACATCTTGAGCCAGCCCACTCATTTTTAAAATTAATTACGAGTAAAAATATTTGGTTGCAAAAAAAAATTTTTTTTTGTCTTTGATTCTCTTAAAACATCTAAGAACTGGCAATTATGATCATTTCCAACTCAAATTTTATTCTAGTGCCCTAAAGAGGAATGGTACTTTTTGGGATTTTTTTTTTAAATTAAAACAATAGTCACAAAATTTTTTTTTTAACTTGTGATTTTTAATTGGCATAAAAGAGGATACTCTGAAGTTTCTAGAACGCCTTCAAAAATGTTTTTTTTGCAACCAAATATTTTTACTCGTAATTAGTTTTAAAAATGAGTGGGCTGGCTCAAGATGTTGAGTAAAATTTTTTTTTTTTTTTCAAAAATTTTTGTTTTTTATAAGCTACAAATTTGACCCCCAGGCTAAGAAAAAAAAAAATTGTTTTTTTCACTCCACCCTAATAAATAACATGCAGTTAACTTGTATTCAAAACATTTTTTTCTATGACGCTGACACAACAGGTGCAATTAACTCTTCTCGAAATTAAAATGTTGCATTAAAGTAGAATACGTTTATCTTTGTAAAAAAGTCGACAGAGTGTTTTTTATGAAAATTTGTGATATCTAACGGGTTATGTGCCAAAACATTTCTTTCAATAGAATTTCGTTGATGTAAATCTTTGCGTGAATGTTATGTTTACTTTACAATAGTCCTTTATATAACTTGGATTTTATTCTTCTGTTACAATTAAATATTAGCAATTAATGTAATATGTAGTCTCGCGTCTTATCTATTCTGATATTATAAAGCTGAAGAGTTTGTTTGTTTGTTTGGTTGAACGCGTTAATCTCAGGAAGTACTGGTCCGATTTGAAAAATATTTCGGTGTTAGATAACTTATTTATCGAGTAAGGCTATTATCACGCTAAGACCAATAGGAGCGGAGCACCAATGAAGAATGTTTCAAAATCGAGGTTTTTTTTTCCTTTTGAGTGCTTCCGCTGCGTGTTAACGTTAGCCCGAAGCCCAAAAGCCCAAAAAACGCGGACGAAGTCGCGGACAGAAACTAGTATATCAATATAAAGAAAGGAAACTTTCGCCGCGAATAAACAAAGACCTATCGACATTTTAACAGTCCATTCAAACACTTAAGTGTATGAAAAAATATTTTCACAGATAATAACTGGCAATGTCGAACAGTTCATCAAGTAAGGTTTTAATTCTATTAATTAACAAGGCAGCGTCGAATCAAGAGTAATGTTGGAAAATAAAATATTTGCACGCAGAAAATCTGTCGATGCATGTTCGACATTGTTGATTTACGATTTCATTAGTCGGCTGCAACGCGACGAGACAGAAACAAATATGGCTACAGATAGTTTTAGGTGCGTGCTGATTGCGATGATTATGTAATTTTGAATTTATTAACATATGACAAACGAGTTTTTTTTTATTCTGAGGTAAATATTTAGACTAATATGGGTACTAAATAATTTTCTGAGGAGATTCTGGTCTGTGAACACTTTTATATAGGTATACTTATTAATTTGAAGACATCATAATGTACAGGCAGTTTTATGTAGACACTAATACTGGAACATCAATGATATCCACGGTGCGTGTTCAGAGGAGCTGTTTGGACTGATACCTGCCGATGCATTCCACTATCGTACAACCCGCCTGAAACAGATATGTCTTCCACATCACCTCGAGGTCTTCTACGGTGAGGTTCTCAAGGGCATTTCTACTTCGTACTTCGACCCTGTGGAATCGACTCCCAGCGGCGGTGTTTCCATAACATTACGAGTTACAAGCCTTCAAGAAACGAACGTACACTTCTTTAAAAGGCTGACAACGCACTTGCGACTCCGCTGGTGTTGCTAGTGTCTATTGACGGCGGTGATCACTTAACATCAGGTGACCTACCCGTTCGCTTGACTCCTATGATATAAAATAACTGTCCCTAATTAACGTGTACTTGAATATAAATACATGGTACGTAACAAAATATAGAACATCCAATACTACTTAATAATAAATTTGTGAGTAAAAATTTGCTAAATATGCAATGTAAAGGCACATATAGTATACATACATTGATTGCGTTTTCCACAAGCGTCATCGCATAGAAAATATTGCGAATGGGTAATTGGATATATACGCCATGCGTCGCTGGCACTCGACGCCGCGCCGACCGGTGGCGACGCCTGCCTCTGACAGGTCACTGACAAATAATATGAGTGACTATGAATGAATGCTTGCACCTATTGGATTAAATGCAATTTTATGCCGAACAGTTATGTGAATTCGTTGATGAATTTTATTTAAAGATGTAGATTGATTTTTCGGATTCCACGTATTTTTATATACACTGCACGTTCAGCGAAACGGGGCAAGCGGTGTGAGGTGCATGCGCAGGTGAGAGGAAGTAAATGAATAACACTGTTAACAGATGCATTTTGTAAGTAAAGTATATTTTCTTTGTTTTTTTTTTTTATCGTAGCTCAGCAAAGTGACTGTACTGTGCCTGATGGTGAGCACAGTATAATCCAAAAACAACGGCGACTACCGAGAGACACGCTATCCCTCATCCCTCACCGGTCGCCGCTGTCATGCCGGCTTGCATAAATGTCTCTTCACGTTTCCTCTGTACAAACTATATTATTAGTAAGCAACGCAGACGAAGTCGCGGGTTTCCGTCAATGTACAATATAATTATGGGGGATGAGTCTAGTCACCTTATTAATTGTTTTGGCCTTTGTATTTTTGACAGATTGTGTAAGTAGCATAGTATAGCGAGTAGAGAACTCCTTGGCTGCATATGTGACAAGTGTAGAAACCCCCAGGTGGACGGGGTTTGAAGGCCCGTTAATGACGCGATATGCATTTGTCCTTTAGTAGTTGAAACTAGGATTCATCATACTTGAACTTTCGGGTTTCACGTTGGCAAATGAGTCCACGCCATACTATGGATTTGCTTCCGGCCAACGTAGATGTCTCTATTTGAGAATAGTAGGAATAGAACCTTCGAATTAGATATGTTGAATACCTGTTAAAAGAGAAATTGACGTATTTTGGAGTAATGTTTGAACAACAATACAAGTTCAAGTGGAAATTTACTTTGTAACCATATATAGTATATACTTATTAAAAGAAAGTAAACTCTACGAAGGTTATTTATGCATACGATTTATTATGTTGAGGTAAAAACTAGTACGATGGTTTTAAGACATGTTCCTGGTATAAAGGAGTATTGCAGGTAACATTAATGATTAAAATATTGGAAATTGTCCAACGATTAAAGATTAAAAAGACTTTAGACTACCAAGAAAAATAAACACAATTTAAACCTTAATTATATGTCCATAAGACTGTAAAATACCATTTAAGTTAGATATGTTTTCAAGAGAGAAGTTCTCTATTCCTCCGACCGGTGTATTCCCATCTTGTCGTGCCGTTACGAAAATAGTTTTCTCACATTTAAAGCGAGGTGAGGCAGGGACAATTGAATCAAATATTCGCGTGCTTCTGAAATGCGACCCTGTTCCTTCGAGAAACTTCCGATTCGATTTCGTGAATTCACCGATTCAATGGTTACGGTTATACTTCTTGATTAAGGTGAGACGGATAAACGGATGTATTTTAAGTTTAAGTTATAACGACAATAGATTCCTTGATTAAAATGAATTTTCTGATATTTTTTACGAAGTATAAATTTAAGGGTAAATCAAATTTGAAAAACAAGTAACCTAGAACCATATACGGAAAATTCTTCATCGAATGCTCATAGCTCTATGTCGATACGATCAGTAGTTTTGACGTAAACGAGTTTGCATCTACGTTACATATATGTATATTAGCTTCTGCACAGGACTTCGTCTGCGTGGAATAGTTATTTGGGGCTAAAGCTAACACGTTTTTAGAAGTGGTAGAGTTAAGCTGAAGCTATTACTGGTTTCAGCATGCATGGGTCGGCTCGCCCAGGGTAGTACCGCCCTCTCACAGAAAACCGACGTGAAGGAACAGTGTTTGCATTGTTGCGTTACGGTTCGGTCAGTGAGAGCGACGGATAACCCATCTGCCCTCCCCCTCCCCCAAACACAAGGTGGCAACGCACTTGCGACTCTTCTAGTGTTGTAAATGTCTATGGATGGTGGTGATTACTTAACATCAGGTGAGCCACCTGTTCGTTTGTCTCCTATGATATAAAGGAAAACGCAACGGAAGCTCTCAAAAGGAAAAAACACCCGATTTTGAAACATTCTTCATTGGTGCTCCGCTTCTATTTGTCTTAGCGTAATCATATGTAGTCTATAGCCTTCCTCTGCAAATGAACTATCTAATACTGAAATAATTTTTCATATTTGACTAGTAGTTCCTGAAATTAGCAGAAACAAACTCTTAAGCTTTACAATATTAAGTATAGATAAGATTAAAGGAAAATCATTTTGAACACATATTTTAATTATAAAATTAATTTAAAGTCATAATTTCAGGTCTTTCTATGTTTCACATTGGATGCTAATGCCTACATAATGTATAAGTTACGTAATGACTACATAATGTTAAGTACCTTTAACATAAATAGCAGTTTAAAATTCAGTGTTCAAGTTCGTTAACGCATAACTAAAACTAAGTATATTTCCATATTTTTTTTTCACTTTTACCCGAGACACTTACCTACGAGTTTACGGGTTGAATAGTGTTCCGACGTTTTATTTTTCATGCTCGCAGTAAAATGTTTTGAAAGGACCGATTTCACTTTACGCTGTGTTGTTCCCGCGCCCGCATGTCTACCGCCTACCATTATGAAAGCATCTACAATCGCACATTATTGTTTCGACGGCGTACATAGAGTTCTTTTTATTTCAGTTTTAATGCAAAGCCCTATCTTTACACGTCATGTAATTAAAACGAAGCTCTTAGTTGTTTTTTATTGTTACCAATACATTTGAAGTAATAAAATTTTAATAGGATTAAATTTGTTAGTGTTTTCTAATAATTTATACTTAATTAACAATCAGTATTATTGTGTAAACTGTATACGATTAAAGATATCTACAGTTAATTTGGCCACGACTCCGTCCGCTTAGGAACCTAATGTAAAAAAACAGTGACTAATAAAATCATCTGAATGTATTAAGCCCATTTACTTCTCGTGCTTAAGTCGCGTCGTCATTAAAATTACAATAACTTTTGATAGAGTGAACCGATTTTAATGAAACAAAGACTAAATGTTAATCGTGAATATGTTTTATAATTTTCTTAAGGTTATATCGCGAACGCAATACTTTAGCAGTTATGTGTGTTCAAACAAACAGACAGATAAACAGACAGACAGAAATTCTAAAAATGATTGAAATGTATTCTATGAATTATTGCAAGACACCTGCAAATTTTTTTTCACAAAAATCTAAATAGTACTATTCGTTTGATTTACGGTCTTATGATATGTATAGAAGATGTATAGATTATATTTCACGATATAATCGATGAAATCCCATGTTATTATAACTTTAAAATATAGCCAAGAAAATGTATTAAATTACGTAAATACAAGAATTACGTAAAATACACAATGATGTGAGTGTAATAAACTAATTATTGAAGTGATTTAATTAAATGATTAAACTTATTTTATTTGACGACAGTATTGTAGTCCAAGGGAATAAGTTTTATTGATATTTACGTCAATATGTCCAAAGAATCTAATTTTAATGCTATGAAAAGTAAGCTACGAACATTTTTTAAAAGCTCTAATGTTAGATTTAGATAGACCAAAATTTATGTTTTAAAATTTTACATCCAATATTATGTACAAATCATTTTCGTCCTAACGCCTCTGAAATTAATACTTTCTTTATCAATATCCTCTATATACTTATGTACCTGTAGTGTATTAAGAACAAAGAAAAGAAATACTATCTACAATATTTGCATTACTTGTGTATTAATAATAATATTAATAGACATTGTAGCTACATATTATATTATAGTGGACGTTACTTTGCACTTCCAGAGCATCTTCAGACCGATGTTGACTCTTCTGATGCGAGCGGTTGAGAAGATGCTCCGTGAAGGAGCGAAACACGTGTAATCGATTGTGGTAATTACACTTTAATCTGCAACATATTTATTTTGCTCTTTCTCTATTACTAGTTTCAGGTACACTCGGGCAAATAAAATCAAACGTTTTTTGTTGCAGTAAGATGTGGTAGCTGCAAATCTATTCCAGGCGGAAGTGTAAAGTAGCGTCCACTATAATATTTAATGATGGATTTCTGCAAAGTAACGCCTTCTTCAATCAAATTGTAGCTCTAGATTAAATCTGTACGTATAATAAAGGGGTATCGAGACAAAATCTGTACTTTAAATATATTTATGGAAAAATGCTTTGGGGGCCTTAAATAAAAGATTATATTCGTAAATTTCTGGGTCAGTAAGCTAAGTAAACTATATCTGCAGTAGATGCGTGTAGCCAAAGCTGCACTGCAAATCATTAGCAGGATAGAGACGGCTGCGGCGGACCACACTCGCTGTTTGCATTCGTAATTAATACACTGTTTGCACTTCTGATTTACGAAAGCGTTCCGCTGTGCACTACTAATGTGTTAATAGCTTAGAAAATTAACGTAAATATTGCTATGATGTTTACATATATTAAATTAATTTTAATACGAATAAAATTCCTAATAGTACTATCAAAATTATATTATCTCATATTGTTTTGTTTTCTCTATATACTTGCCATTTACTTACTCTTTTGCCCGCAGTTTTTCTCGCATTGATGTAGATTTAACGTTTCCGTCGGGAACAGTACTGTTTTTTGTTTGAATGAAAGGTATCCTATGCCTTTTTCTATATTCTGACAATTAGTATGCACAATTTCATGACGATTGATTGAGTAGTCACTGGCTAGGCGTGAAAGCGTAACAAACAAAAGCCACATTCGCATTTATAATCTTTCTTAGTATATGTTTAAACTATGTTTCTTTTCAATCTTATATCTAGGTGATATCTTTTGGCGGGAGCGTAGTACGCATATAAATATACCATTTATATTTTACTAGTGGGTCCGGCGGACGTTATCCCTCCCTGATAATAAAAAAAACCTGACAAATGATATACCTAAATCTTCCTCATGAATCACTTTATCTACTGGTGAAAACCGCATGAGATCCGTTCAAAACTTTTTGAGTTTATCGTGAACAGACAGACGTGACTTTGTTTTATATGTAGTGATTCATAATCTTGTGTCGTTTGACTTTATATTTTGTAATATTGGTGGCACTTTACGTAATATAGTTTGGTTAATATAGTATAGGTAGCATGAATTCTGAGATGCCACAAAAACTCCCTGGAAAGTTCTAACAAAGGGGCCATCATCTTGTTAGAAAATTGAAATGATCGCAAGATACTTGTAACAATACCTATTCGACAATGGCAGTTATAATCTGGACGACTTGGTGCCAAAAATAAATTAAAAGAAAACCTAGACAATAGTACTCCATCATGATTAATAATAATATCTATTATATACTAGTAACGCAGGTTCTTCGATAAATGAAATACTGATAAAAAATACAGTTGTCCGTGAACTAACGAGTCCTAAGGGTGTGTTTTGCTCATTTTGGCTTCATGAAAAATTGTGGCGTGTTTTTTCTCACCCTCTCTCCCTTCAGGTCCCTAAATCAGCTTTCCGAGGCCTCGTCGGCTGGGCGTGGTGTCAGTTCGACGAAAAATTTGCATATTTAGCGTAAGTACGTAGACGCACGTCCCGAACAGACGGATTGCGCTGGAAGACGAATGATCTCGCGACGTGGATCACATCGAGGTCATATTTACCAGATTTTTAAAATTAAATTTGTTAATGTTATAAATAAACTGAATATATATTACTGGACTACTGTGCTCACATGCTAGTAAGTGATGATAATTACATATTTGCAAAATGTTGAACGAATTTAGTTTGAGATCTAAAAAACGGATATTGAATCAATAAATGGGTAAATACTTTACTTTTCATTTGTGAGGTTATAGCCATATGGTATTTTTGTGTAACTAACGACCGACTATTATTGATATATAATAAATGTTATATATTATTTTTACCTTTCTATATAAATAAAATAATAGAGGTTTGTTGTTATGTGCGTATCATGCAAAAACTACTTGATATATATCCATTTTTCTTGCATTACTTTATAAACATTGGCCCTTATTTAAAAAATAATAGCTTAATTTAATATAAAGTTATTAAAGTTTTAAGAATGTACGGTTTTATAAGCACAGGAGTTCAGCGATGTATGTTTTTTTTCCACGGAAAAGTGGGAAAGGCGGTGTGGTGTGCGTATTTTTTCCTCTGTACATTAAATATATTTTTAAAATAATATACGACGTGGACGAAGGCACGGTATGAGTCAGTTATAAATAAATTGGTATCTAATTTTAAAAAACATTTCCTATGTTTTCAGCAGTGCTATATCATATACATACATTCAATGAAAAAAATCCAGTGAAAGCGAAACCCGGCGGGAACTAGCAAGTCAATTATAAATGTAATGTATGTATATAATCCATTTAGTAGGTGCTAGAGCCACGCTGAAGCTATTATTGGTTTCAGCGTGAATAGGTCGGCTCGCCCGGTGTAGTACCACTCTCTCACAGAAAACCGACGTGAAGTAACTGTGCTTGCATTGTTGCTCCCTCTCCCTCCCTTTCCCCCAAACACAGGCTGGCAACGCACTTTCGACTCCCCTGGTGTTGTTAGTGTCTGTGGACGGTGGTGATCACATAACATCACGTGACCTACCAGTTCGTACTAAACATAAAAAAAAATGTAAAATTATATTTGAACTAGCAATATTTCGCAGTTGTACACTAGGGTGGAGTGAAAAAAACAAATTTTTTTTTTTTCTTAGCCTGGGGGTCAAATTTGTAGCTTATAAAAAACAAAAAATTTTGAAAAAAAAAAAAAATTTTACTCAACATCTTGAGCCAGCCCACTCATTTTTAAAACTAATTACGAGTAAAAATATTTGGATGCAAAAAAAAAATTTTTTTTTGTCTTTGAATCTCTTAAAACATCTAAGAACTAACAATTATGATCATTTCCAACTCAAATTTTATTCTAGTGCCCTAAAGAGGAATGGTACTTTTTGGGATTTTTTTTTAAATTAAAACAATAGTCACAAAATTTTTTTTTTAACTTGTGATTTTTAATTGGCATAAAAGAGGATACTCTGAAGTTTCTAGAACGCCTTCAAAAATTTTTTTTTTGCAACCAAATATTTTTACTCGTAATTAGTTTTAAAAATGAGTGGGCTGGCTCAAGATGTTGAGTAAATTTTTTTTTTTTTTTTTAAAAAATTTTTGTTTTTTATAAGCTACAAATTTGACCCCCAGGCTAAGAAAAAAAAAATTTGTTTTTTTCACTCCACCCTATTGTACACGAGTTTTTTTTTAATGAAATAATTGTTTTTGATTCTTTATTTTATAAGCTATACTTACATGAAAATGAAACTAATTAACTGACGGAAAAATGACGGATTTTCATGCAAACTTTCATCTTCTTTTTCACTATTTTAGGAGTTAAATCTCCACAATTTTTTTCTTAGAAGTCATACAGTATAAAATGAATCCACATGCAAATTTTAGTACCCAACAGTTTGGCCAGAGTGTTGATATGTTAGTCAGTCAGGCAGTTGTTCTTTTATACATAGACATAATAAATGTATACATACATATGTATTCGTCGATTACACTTTATGGTTGAATCTTATTTAATCTTATTTAGTATATAACTCGATTATATCGTGCAGTAGTATACACATATATCGCCTAGCGAAGTGTGTGTGATACAGCTACTTATTTAACTGCATAAAATTAAACGTGTAACTTTTATATGGGCTTTTACATAAGTTTAGTACATTTTTATAGCGTCACGGTGTCTGTATAAAACAGAAGAGGTCGCGGCTTTCAATTTATATTTATTTTCCACTAACCTCATGTTATTCTTTCGTTTCGTTCTGGACTATACACATTATAGAGAGTAACTTTAATGAATAAAACTGAATTATTATAATCTTTATATATAAATTTCTTCTGTACGTGTGTATGTCACTGAACTCCTCCGAAACGGCTGGACCGATTTTGATGAAATTTTGTGTGCATGTTCCAGTGGATCCGAGAATGGTTTAGATTAACAATTGGACCCGGTAGGTGGCGCTGCGGTTGAAGTTTAGATTTTTTTTTATTATCAAGGCAGGACAACGTCCGCTCGGCTCGCTAGTATTATTACAAATTTAACCAATTGTAAAGTACCTCTTATAGCTGCTAAATGTTTAGTCAACAATTTTTATAGTAAGGCTGTCATGTTAAAATTATAATAAAAGAACATAAATAAATGAGTGACTAGTGAATAGTGTATTTTATTCTCTGTGAGTACGTATCAAGGTAGGTAAAAAGAGGCGTACGCTTTAACGCTGTTGTAACTTTATATTTTTCTGGATTTTATAAATGAAATTGAAGTGAAATGTAGTTTTTTTGTCAGTGTAATGTTATTTAACAACGTACTAGTTATATTTATAGATATACAAGTAAATAAATTGGAGTGTCCGTAATTTGTACACACTTTAACTTGTATTGTTTATCTTACAAACTGGTTTTAGTGAGACTTATGGTGGCAGATAGAAATCTATTTAATATATCATCTGGACTACATATCATTACGACTTTTACCGGAGAATAAGAGGTCATAGTAGATGTTAACGGAGGTAAATATAATTGAGGAATCCATTAAAAAACTGTTAAACCAATATAAGATAAAAGACAGTCAATAATTATTCCAGATAGAATACATATAGTTCGCATAAAAAAATAAAACAATTTTCACAAGAATGAAGCCGTGATCACCAGTTAGTTAATAATAAGTCTGTTTCAGCTAAATTTGAGAAAAAATATCAAATATTCATAGGAAAATAAAAATTATTCCAATTTTTTTTTATTATTACTAAATGCAGATCGATTACTTAAAAGAAAAGCTTAATTTATACTAGCTTTAACAGTAAACGACGCCGCGCCGGATTCAAATTTTAATATAATTCGCTCACAAGTTTCTTGGAAGCAATAAAAATCCAAAAACTTAGATTTGCTTGTAAAGTTCCGCTTTGCTTTCAACTTACGCGGACCGAGTGGATTGGAACGCATCCGAGACCCTACAAGGAATGGGCGTGTGTGGAATGCATAATATAGTAGGAGATTAAAAACTACAAAACCTTGTCAATATCAACCAGTTCTGGGTGGGACACGTCTTGATGACGTCACTAACGATTTTCACTTTCGCTCGTTACTAATAATGATACATCAGGGATGTTTAATTTATATTTGGTAACGAATTATTTTGAGTTTTTTTATATAGTTGCAAAGCGAAGTGACGTCGCTGAAGTCAGTGATAAGTATGCACACGCGAAGATGGTGACACTTCTTTGGCTTATACGTATTCCATTATATATGAAAATACCTATCATTATATAGTATAAAACAAAGTCCTCTACCGCGTCTGTCTGTCTGTTCGCGATAAACTCAAAAACTATTGAACGGATTTTCATACGGTTTTCACCAGTGTATATAGTAAGTGATTAATAAGGAAGGTTTCGGTATAGAATTTATCAAGGATTTTTTTATAATCAGGGCGGAACAACGTCTGCCGGGCGCGCTGGTAACCTATATATTATACGAAGTCCTACGAAGTATATAAGCACTTAACTATACATTTATTCATTTTTGTATACTACTAGACCCACACAGACACTTATACATACTTACTCACACAAATATATACCAACCTTACGTTTGACCCGTAACGCATAACGCAAAATTTTTCCTATCTTGCCATAAGAAGTTTCACTTTACAAACCTATAGATTAACAATATCACGAAATGCATCATTGGTGAACACATTGCATATACTGTCGCTAGAAATCTAAGACCTAGGCTGTCTGCATCAAGACCTTAATAATACAGTTGGTAAGTTAAGAACTGAATCGAAAGTGACTCAGCATTAGAAAGACAATATTAATGTCGTGTAACATGTCTAACACGGAACAAAGCATCTCCCGACAATTTTGATCGCATGAATTATTAATCTCTTAGATACAGAAAAAGCGAACATAAAAATGGTTGCTCCGGTTTGCAGACTATTACAGTAAGTGCACGGTTCGGATATCGATCGATCCCTCCGTCAGTTTAGAGTATTCATAACATGAACTTTTCATTTCATTGTTTTCCTTACAATACACTAATGTCTAGTCTAATGTTGTATCGTATAAAATAATACAGCTATTTCATTGATGTTCCTCATAGACGGCCTTATAACTTTGATGAACTCTGATACATTGAAGTAATGACTTGAAATACTTTCAGGAGAGTCGAGAAGAAAGTATACTATTACAATTAGACGATAAGGTGGATTAGTACGTATATGGTTAATTAATCGTGCGCTGAGTTTATTACGTAGAGGGCGTAGATGATAACAGTGCTGATAATTATGTCTTTACATTTCAAAATAAGTTAAATCCAATTTACGTTATTTTTCAAGATTTTTGAAGTTATACTTCTTTTGGCGCGTTAGGGAAAAATGGTGAGAGTAAATTTTTACGATGCGCGCGCACACCGTCACGAAATACCGACACCCTGAAGTTAGCTGTAGTTAACATTTTGTTTCTTTGTATTAAAATCTTTCAATGTATTAAATACCTTTTTTCTATTGTTAGTGTCGTTTTTTCGACAAACGTAGAATAAGGAGAATTTTTTTTTATTTTGTTACGCCAAAGAAGTATAACTTCTAACGTGTGTACATAAGTACACACTTTTTTATGTCACAGCAGGCAAACGTACAAGTTGGTCACCCGATGTTAAGTGATCACCACCGTCTATAGACACTAACAACACCAGTGGAGTTGAAAGTGCGTTGCCAGTCTGTGTTTGGGAGAAGGGGAGGGACGGAGGTGGAGAGAAGAAGGGGGAGAGAAGAAGGGAGGGAATGTAGGTCTCCGGCGCTCTTACTGACCGAACGGAATGCTACAATGGAAGCAATGTTACTTCACGACGGTTTTCTGCGAGAGGGTGGTAGTACCCCGGGCGAGCCGACCTATTCATGCTGAAACCAGTAATAGCTTCAGCGTGGCTCTACGACCTTCAAATTTTCCATATGTAAAATACGAAGATCATAAAAAATCCTTTGAACGGTAAAATTTGATTCGAGTCTGAAGGACGTATGTAGTTGACAACACTTGCGGGTACACGAAACTTTTCAACTTACCTTTCAGGAATAGATCGACGCATTAAATATTAATCTTACGACTTTTAATGTTAGTTTCGTTTGTTGGAGACAGCATGTCTATTTCCTATTTCGAGCCACAAAAAATCATCATTATCTTTTGACATACACTTTAACAACCTTCGTTATATAATAACGCAATATCTATTACAAGTTTTAATAGTTTTCAAAAAAGAAATGAAGCTATATAAATAACGTTCCTTAAAGAGATGCCAGAAACATGACTATTTGTTTTCAAGTAATACAAGTATTACAGTAATCAACGTTGTTCTTGAAAAAAGAAATGTGTTTTCATATTTTAAAAACGCGTAGCACTCTATCGAGTTAATAAAAAGCGTAGTCTATCAGTTAACATACTCTATATACCGAACACGTATTATCTATACTAATATATAAAGCTGAAGAGTTTGTTTGTTTGTTTGTTTGGTTGAACGCTAGGATCTCAGGAACTACCAGTCCGATTTGAGAAAACCCTTTGGTTTTAGATAGCTCATTTATCGAGGAAGGCCTTAGGTTATATATCATCACACAAAGATCAATAGGAGCGGAGCACCAATGAAGAATGTTTCAAAATCGGGCACTTTTTTCCTTTTGAGAGATATCGTTAGCGTTAATATTATATACGTTGCCATGGTAACGTGGTAAGTTTCTATCGCAAACATTTTCAAAGTTTATTTTGTTTTCCTATTCAAAATTTGTTATCTATTACGTATTATAAAAATAAAGTTTGTATATGTACAATTAAAATAACAACTTTTTGATGAATGTATATGGCTACAAATGACCAAAAAATTTTTATTTATAATTTGTCTATATTTTTATATTATTATATTTTGTCTGTTTGTTTGTTTGTTCCAGGTAATCTCCAGAACGGCTGAACCTATTTTAACGGGAATTTTACTGGCAGATAGCCGAAATTATAGCGGTTGACATACAGTACTTTATTTGTCCGCGGCTTCGTCCGCATTGCTATTTCCAAAATGGTTGGACCGATTTTCACGGGGTGTTTACTGGTAGATAGCAGACCTCATAAAAAGTAATTTCGGTTTTCTTTATTCGCCTTCGGCCGCAGTACAATATCCGTAATGCTTAAACTGATTTTCACGGGGCTTTCACTGGCAGATAACTCACCTTATAAGAAGTAACTTAGACTATTTTATTTTGTTACTCAAGACTTCGTCTGCAATATTCTACTATCTCCTAATCGGTTGGACCGACTTTCACGGGACTTTTGCGGACAGACAACTAGCGAGCTCGGAAGACGTTGCCCCCCCCGCCCAAATAATAAAAAGAAAACCTTGAAAAATTATACTTAAACCTTCCCCATGAATCATTCTATCTACTGGTGAAAACGGCATGAAAATCCGATCTGTAGTTTTTGACTTTATCGCGAACAGACAAACAGACAGACCAGAGGACTTTGTTTTACACTATGAAGTGATGAACTGTTACCTGTGTATTCTTTCGTGTGAATTTAATAAAAATAGTTTGTTTACTGTAAACAAGCGCGTGAGACGTGCGCTGTACTGGACTCCAAGAATAAATGTATGTAATTTGAATTATATTATCATTTTGGTCAATTTGGCGGCCATTTTGTTTTATTTACCGCGTTTGCATCTACATAACTCAGTTTTTTTTTTTTTTTTTTTTCGAACTGACTACGCTATTGACCAAGCAAGGTCTTAACAGCTTCACCGGACTACTAAGGCGAGCGCTTAAGGCACTCAGCCGATTTTATTTTGACAACTAGCTCAAGGATGCGCGGCACACCTCGGCTTTGGCTGTTGCCTGATACATGCAATTCGCGACCTATCTCAGCTAACCTAAGCTAAGCTAACTATTCATATTCATACATATATGAGTTGTTGAAACATATATGTGTACCAAGCATACATACCTCAACAACTCTTATATATATTTCGTATCGGATAATATTCTAAACTATTTCAGTTTGATAAGGGAAAAAAATAAAACCCTTCCACTTGCATGTGTAAGCGTGTATGCGTGCACGTGCGTGGAGGTGATATGTGTAATGTTGTCGCAGTGATGTAAGATTTTGTGTCACTGTATCGCGCGAGCAGTGTACTCAAGGGCTCCACGCCGAGGGAACGGACCTAGGCTTGAGCCGCTGCCGAGGGGGGCCTAGTCTGGTAAACACATAACTCAGTGATTATAGCAACGTATAAGAATAATACAGTTATATCGACAATATGGGCATGTTTTGTCTATATAATAAACAATTTAACACATATTGTTCGATAATGTATAGTTTAAAATTTTCATTACTTTCTTATATGGTGTTAATGAGCACTGAGGGTGGTACATAGTAGGTTAAAGTTCCAGGTATGTTGCTGATAATAAATCCAATCCCATTCGATATACTATTCGTATTCACATATCTAATGTACACGTTACATGTTACAGTAGATGGCGTAATGTAAGATTGTAAGTAGGTGTCTACATTACAGAAATGCTTTTTCAAAAACATTTGTAACTATGACACCATAGTTTTTTAATATATAAATTTTATAAAAATAAGTAAACTGCTATTTAGTTAAAGTCAGAAATATTCGTACATAAACAAACAAAAAATATTAATACTACTAATAACTAATTAAAACTAAATTAAATAACTAAAAAAAATACTAATACTTCATGATGAAGTGTCCTCTTAAAGATATGTTTATAATAAAACATGGAAAACAAGAACACGTGTAGATAGTATTATGGATTTATTCATACACTAGCTGACCTGAGCAACTTCGTCTCCACCAAATCGATTATTACCGGTTTCAAACGCAAAAAATCTTAATATACTTAAAACCCGATTGCAGCGACACCTACCGTTTCCAATTGTGAATCCAAGCTATGCAGGGACTCACTCAAACATATACCCAGATGGTATCTGAGAAATCTTTTTTAAAATAAGCCTAGAACCCGTTACCTATTTTAGTGACAGTTGCGTTTACACTAATTTTTTTAACTGTGTCGAAATGGTATTATTGAAGTCATCTTTCTTTACAATCGTTAAGTTTTGAAAATCAATGAAAAGAAAATGTTTCATTATAAAGAGACAAACACATACATCAGTAGGATTTAGCCTATTACATTTTATACTTCTAATTCAACTGATTGATACTTTCGTACAGAAACTTCATGTCGCCGTAGCGCAATTATAACGTTCTGTACATGTGCATTATACGGACCGACGAAGACGTCGGCTCGGAACCCAATGGTCATTTTATTTTGTTTTTTTTTCTAACAAGCATAGCAAGATGAAATATAGATTAAATTTTAAGCTAATCTGTCTGCTATATATAGCACAAAGAAAATTTACCAAAATCCGTCAAGAATTTCATTAACTACAAAATGTTGACTTTCGTCCGTTATCCTCGAGAAGCCTTTGCGTTTTATGAGACCAAATGTGTCCTAGATGTAACTTTATAATATTAGTTATCGTTGTGTGAAGTTTTGTAAAAATAGGTTCAGTACTTTCTAGTGATACGTCTTCACAAGGACAGACAGACAAAATTATAAAAGTATTATTTTTGGCTTCTATATCGATAACAAAGTTCTACCTCGATTATAACTAAAAAATATTTAATGTACAGATTTGGCCTAGTTACAGTTTTATTAAAGTATAGATATATCGTTTCTTAAAAATAAGTCTACATAATTACTAATATTGCATACAATAAATATGAAGATTTCAAGTTAAAAATAAAGTAGCTGTGCTGTATGATTATGTTCATAAATAATACATTTCATTTTTTAATTATCATTGCTAATGATATAACATTATTTAATTAATACGTTTCTAGTTACAACAACTCGTAATTATTTTTACTTCACAAAAATATACCATTGGTATATTTTAAATGTGTACAATATAATTTGGTTGTCACAGATATTTCGTTTGAAATAATAAAATATTTGTAACATCATTATGATTGGTGAATTTAGTAGGGAGCAATAAAATAAGCATTTCTGAAGAGAGGCGCGCTGCCTCAGGTGTTGGTTCGCGTCCGAATATTGAAACGAGTGTGATCGGAATCGAGATGCAGTTTTATTATCATATTGTACGCAAAGTAATTGAATTTTATTGGTTACTTCAAATTTTTAAGGGTGCTTCTAGTTAGATACGTTGGTTCGGTTCGTTCGAGTATTCGATCATGCAAGTATCGCGAAGAAATGTGGAAAATGTTTTCCGTTCGAAAAATGTAATTTTCTGTGCAATGAGTTCTATGTATTTTGTTGTTAAAATATTATAAAACCTTTTTAGTGACGTATACTGCAAATACTTTGTAAAGCTTTGAACTGAGCAGGTTAAGTATGAATAAATTGAAATATGGTTCGAGTTCCAAGTTTTAAGTTACCTTACATAGTTCATCGTGACGTCCTTATTATATGCTGATCTTCTTTTGTTATTTATAAAATGTTTATTTTAAAGAAGCGATTAAGATTCTTGTAATAAAATAAATGAGTAGTACGTCTATATGTATAAACTAGATGTTACCCGCGGCTCCGCACGGGCTTTTTTAAAATGTATTAAAAGGATGTAAAATTGTGAGTGGGTGTGTACATTACAGAAATGCTTTTTCAAAAACATTTGTAACTACGACACACATGCCATCTACTGTAGCATGTAACGTATACATTAGATATATGAATACTAATAGTATATCGAATGGGATGGGATTTATCATCTGCAACATACATGGAACTTCAACCTACTATATACCACACTCAGTGCTCACTAACACTATATAAGGAAATAATGAAAATTTTAAGCTATACATTATCGAACAATATGTCTTAAACCTTTTATTATATAGATATAATATGCCCATATTGTCGATATACTTAAGTTATTCTTATACGTTGCTATAATCACTGAATTATATAGACGCAAACGCGGTAAATAAAACAATATGGCCCTCAGTTTGACCAAAAAGATGATATAATTCATATACATACAAATATATGACTTTCAAGTATGTATATCTATTCTTGGAGTCCAGTAAAGCACGCGTCTCACGCGGTTGGTACATATTTTTGGTCAATTTCACACGGACGAATGCACAGGTAGCAGTTTATCACTGCATAGTTGTACCATTTCAAATAAAAAAAGAATCATTAAAATCGGTTCACAATTGACGAAAATATCGATTAACATACATAAAAATAATACATATAACCGAACATAGTAACCTCCGCTTTTTTCGAAGTCGGTTAAAAACAAAGTCCTCTGGTCTGTCTGTTTATCTGTTCGCGATAAAGTCAAAAACTACAAATCGGATTTTCATGCCGTTTTCACCAGTAGATAGAATTATTCATGGGGAAGATTTAGGTATAATTTGTCAAGGTTTTCTTTTTATTATCGGAGCGGGATAACGTCTTCCGAGCCCGCTAGTTATCTGCCCGTAAAAGTCCCGTGAAAGTTGGTCCAACCTATTAGGAGATAGTACGATATTACGGAAGAAGTCTTGAGTAACAAAATAAAATAATCTAAGTTACTTCTTATAAGGTGAGTTATCTGCCAGTGAAAGTCCCGTGAAAATCATTTCAAGCATTAACGATATTCCACTGCGACCGAAGGCGAATAAAAACCCTAAATTACTTTTTATGAGGTCTGCTATCTACCAGTGAATACCCCGTGAAAATCGGTCCAACCATTTTGGAAATAGCAATGCGGATGGAGCCGCGGTCAAATAAAATAGAATATGTCAACCGCTATAATTTCGGCTATCTCCCAGTAAAATTCTCGTTAAAATAGGTCTAGCCATTTTGGAGATTACCCGGAACTTCCAAACAAATAGACAAAATATAAAAATATTGACAAAATATGAAAAAAAAAATGTTTTGGTCATTTGTAGCCATATCCATTCATCAAAAAGTTATTATTTACTTATTATTTATTTATTTACACAAACTTTATTTTTATAATACGTAATAGATTACAAATAAAAAATTGGAAATAAAACTAAAGTAGAATAAACTTTTTGAATAGGAAAACAAAATAAACTTTGAAAATGTTTGCGATAGAAACTTACCATGTTACCATGGCAACGTATATAATAATACTAACGCTAACGAAATTTCTCATAAGGAAAAAAGTGCCCGATTTTGAAACATTCTTCATTAGTGCTCCGCTCCTATTAGTCTTAGCGTGATGATATATAACCTATAGCCTTCCTCTATCTAAAACCGAAAGATTTTCTCAGATCGGACTGGTAGTTCCAGGGATTAGCGCGTTCAACCAAACAAACAAACTCTTCAACTTTATATATCAGTATAGATATGTATATTGGTATATATTGGTGCGCTTATAATGAGCATTAAATTAAGTGAGTTAAGTGCGTAATTTTATACAAAAATTCAATGAATCAATTTAAAGCAAAAATGCAGCTAAAGACTAGTACAAAAAATGTTGCACCATTCTTTGTTTGCATTTATACACAATGTATAGTATATTAATAATAACATTACACATAAAGTCGTGTTTTATCATTACTATGAAGATGTATAATAATTATATATCTTGGTTTTCGCAGGTATATGGCGATGATATGTGACTGATGAATGAAAGAAAGGGAAGTCGATTCTTTTATGACTTCTTCACAGGTACCTTTTTTATATAGAGAGATATGGACTGTGTATGGCGCATTCAATGCCAAATCTGAGGTTTGAAAAAAAAAAACCTTTTTATTTCCTCAATTTTCTGATATGTTTTAGTGCCCTTCAAAATAGCCTTCCTGGTAAATTTCGACATTTTTTTATTACTCGTTATTACAAATCAATAATCGCGAATAACATGGACGCACTTCTCATTGCTGCAGTGTGCCTGTTGGGTTGGAAATTAGGTACACAAAGAGAAGCAAGTGCCCTCACGCATACTACTAATAATATACATATAAAATAAAATTACCAATGAATTACAAGACTATCTGATCGATCGCAATGAAAGCTATAAGATCTGAGTATTTTTTATGGACAAGAATTTAATGCTATTTATTTTACTCGCCACTTTTATGTAGGTGGTAGAGCCACGCTGAAGTAATTATTGGTTTCAGCACGAATGTGTCGGCTCGCCCGGGGTAGCACCACCCTCTCATAGAAAACCGACGTGAAGTAACAGTGCTTAGGTCAATGAGAGCGCCGGAGGCCCACCTGCCCTCTCCTCACCCCCTTCCTCCCTTTCCCCCAAACACAGGCAGGCAACGCACTTTCGACTCCCCTGGTGTTGTTAGTGTATATGGACGGTGGTGACCACTTAACATCAGGTGACCCACCTTTTCGTTTGCCTGCTATGACATAAAAAAACTTGGTGACGTTAGAGTACATTTTATAGTTATTAAGTATATTGTGATATGTATATTGTAATTCATCGCGGATAAAGTACATAATTTACATAAGTAGTGCTGCTTTATTTTGGATTTTTTATATGAAATGAAATATATTAAAAGAATAGGAAATATTGAAATATCATGTTAATACGTGTAACGCTTAATGTATTTAACCCGCGAATGTAAGAGGAAATGAGCGTCTGTATCTAAGGATTCACACGCGAATGAGCCACGGTACAGATTGTTACGAAATGTGGCGTCACTAATGCACCTAATGTTGTATGAAAGGGGTGCTATTGCTTTATCTGAGTCCCGTCGCGGGCTTCGTCGTGTAGAATGATTAGTTAGGTTATTCATGACCTCTGTTATAATTCAGAATAATGTAGTAAAGATCAACTGAAGAAGAAACGCGCACAATACTGAGGTTTGTGATCATTTTTATATAGATACGCATATATATGTGTTAACAGTTAATTTATAATTTTCTTAACGTGTTGGACTATGAGCAAAAATATGTATGTGAAATAAAAATATCGAAACTTACTGTAAATGAGTACCAAGTTCGAAAAATCATGTATTAGGGAAATTAAATAAGTGGAACGATTTAAATAAATGTATGTAGCGCAATGTAGGTACTTTTTCTACATCTGTATCTCTGGTATTTCCTTTATTAAAAACGGAATAATTACTATCTTTGTCGTGACTTTAAGCTACATGACTACTGATAGATTGGTTTTAAACAGTAATAATTTTAAATAAATGTAACAAAAAAATTAAAATAACTGAATACGTACAACGATGCGTGACTCCACGCATCAATTACGTGATCTTTGACCATCGCGTCGTTGGCCCGCGACGTACATACATCAATCAGCTTGCTGTCCGGCTGACGTGCTCGCAATCAAATAAAATTTGACTGAAAAGTCCTCGTTCATTTTTTTTTTACAGTTTATCTTTATTTGATGCATAGTTTTATCATTTAAAAGTTGAAATATTTTGTTAAAATTTTATAAGCATATAAAATGTATTGCTGATTATATAATCTAGTAAAATTGTGTCATATAACTTTTATAGGATTGATATCATCTATTTTTTTTTTTTTTTTTTTTTTATTGTAGCTCGGCAAAGTGACTGTACTGTGCCTGATGGTAAGCACAGTACAATCCAAAAACAATGGCGACCACCGAAAGACATACTATCTATCGCCGGTCGCCGCTGTCATGCCGGCCTTCGACCCAGTCAGGGACAGCCCCACCTCCCCGGTTGCTGGATATACACCGGCTGATCCCGGAACGCGACACGCCCAATCGTGTCACTATGGCGGGTGTTCCACCTGGTGTACGGTGGTCGCGATCCAGTCGGGTACAAACACCCTACCACCCCGCAATATGAAAGGAATTACTGTAAATCTTTTTGAATAAGAATCAGTAGACTAGTTTTATTTTCTAGTAGTTCTTATACAAGTATTCTCATTTTTTCAGTAGCTGTGTTTATAATATCAGATATTGTTGTTGGATTTGGTCAGTCATATGGAATGCGTCTGATGGCGCAATCCGTCTTTTGTTATACATAGGCATACATAGAGCTCTTAACCAAAAAGTTTTATTTACTGAACGTAAAGTAAATTATGTAACCATAGAAAACTGGTGTCTGGCGGTAACTATCGTATTCAAATTCTTTACGCTAATTTATTTCGACAGGATCTTAAAGAAAACGGGTACGGGTACGGGTATCTGGTATTAACCTTGTTTTATTTGGTTTCCTTATATTGAGTGTAGAGCCTACATTTTGCTATTGTTTTCGATGTTAGGAGTAATATAGATGGGATCTACAATTTGAATGGTTATTAATTTCAGGTACCCAGTATGGTATATTCTAATCTTGTAAATTAAAAAATAGCTGATAATATTTTCTCTCTATAAAGTATACACTCAAAACACAATGCGAATATTTCACGCTTATTAACTCTTCATTCAATCACGGCATGTATTCGACAAAGTCACAACATCGCGGCATCGCGTCGTCGGTCCGTACGCACCAATGATTTTAAATGTATTACTGGTGTATTTTCAGTGAATGTCATACATCTGTCTATCACACGATTCTGATTCGACTTTATATCGGCTGTTGTTAAACAATAAAAGGCATTTAAGTCATGTCATGTCAGATGAATTCGCCTATCGCATTGTTACACTGTGTCAGAATTCACATTCCATTTTCTTATTAATTAATTAATTATATATTAATTACGAACTAACAAATGAACTAAGTAAAAATGGCTATGTGGTTAAGTTATACGCGGTAGAAGTAGGAGCGAGAGGTATACCAGCAAAATCTCTCTACAACCTTCTGAAGGACCTTGGCCTGTCGAGAACTGCAGTAAGTTCTATTTTAGAGCGAGTATCAAAGGCTGCACTAACAGGTTCCTACCAAATTTGGCTAGGCAGGGCGGGAAACTCGAGCAGTGAAGGTGAGCGTTGATGCGCATCTCAAAGGGGGCCTCCTTAAACCTACACCTGGGTCGCAAGTCCTGGGAACTGCTCTGAGTTTCTCCCTCTGCCACACGATGGACCCGGCACCCGCACGGTGAATCCATGGAAGGCTAAGAAGTTCGTCTCTCTCTCTACACTATATGAATATTCTTATACAGTAAAATATATTAGCAACAAACGTTATTTATACCTGCCCTATTATAACATAGATGTCTATCGTGAATTTTTATTATTGGAATTTACATTGATAAATTTTTCACATAGGAACATGGCAATATTCTCGCAACTCGTCATTTCAAGGACACCAGTTCTCGATATAGCTCCGCAATGCTTTGTTGATAATTCTTCAGGATTTTCATTCACCTGGCTCCACATCGCATATCCAGCGTCTTCAAGTGATTGACCTGTGTATACGTTTGAGCATGTCTGCATTTTGTGTAACTTGTTAAATTTCAATTAATTCATCTCGTTAGACATTCAATGATTTTATACTACGAGATAGTCCTTCATTGCGTTTATATTTCTTTATTATAAATGAATAATATGTAGCGAATGAATCCATGTTAATAGAGAAAATAATAGTAAATTTGTTTCACAAAGAAGTGGTGCTTGAAGAAATTATGAAGTCAATAACTTACTTATGGAATTACAAACACATCTGTATATTTATTATGAGAAGTTTCTCGGTTAAACAATAGGGATAATTATATATATTTTAATTAGAAAATTAATAATTGTTAAGAAAATAATTGTTCGATTGTTTGATACCAAATATAATTCGTGTGTTCTATATAATTTCTGATAGTGGTACCTAATAATTATGAGTAGATGTTTCAGAGTTCGATCAATAGCGTTGATTTTATAAGAACGTTTGGAATTCTCCTTTTCACCATGTTTATCATATCATATAACTTACCTTTTAGTGTTCTGTACTGAAATGGGAACATTAGATCACTGAAACCGATATGCAAAATATTTGGATCAGGCACACTACTATGCAAATGCTCGCTTAAAAAGCTTGTTATTAATGTGGCTTCTTCCGGTGAATTTATTATAACCAAGCTTCCTTCCTCGGCTTTGCAAATCATATACGCATCGTGCCATGATAATGGTTCTACGTGAAATTTGTAGCATTTCCCATTAGTATTTGGACTATATCCTAAAAATAATAAAATATTGTAAATATACTAATATTATATTATATAAGCGAGCCCGGCAGACGTTGTCCCGCCTTGATTATAAAACAATCTGGGACAAATTATATACCAAAACGTTCCTCGTGAATCACTTTATGCACTGATGAACATGCATAAAAATCCGTTCAGTAGTTTTTGAGTTTTACGCGAACAGACAGACAGACGCGGTATGGGACTTTGGTTAATACTATGTAATGATTAGTAATTAGTAAGTAAGTTAATTAGTAAATGTATGTGTGATATATCCGTCAAAGTGGCTTTTTTTTAGTTTCGATTCCGGTCCAGCTTGACTCAAATTCTACGTGACTCAGTGGTTGCTGCTATTATTGGACTGCAATATACTTATCATCAGATACAGTGCGGTCACTTAATCATGAACGGAAAACAATTATAATAAAGAATTACATCAAACCTGACTTCAAAGCCACTGAAAATTTTATAGTTATGTTAATGAAAGGCTTATTCAGCTAAGCATTGATACGAAAAATATACCTATATTTGTATTCCTACTCATTCTGTGCGTTAATTCCCAGAACTAATTCTTGTTGCGTCCCCGCGCAACGCACCCGCACAATTTACATTCCAAACTATAATTTTAGTACTACACATATAGTAGCCATAAAGGAGGAGTTTACAAGTACAAAATATACCGAGCGACTGTTTACTCGCCAGCAATATTTTTACAGGATAATCATTAGTCGATTCTCCTTCTAAATCAATAAAACATATAGGTGCTTAATATTTTACCTAATCATCTCGAGAAACGCAAAACTGATATACACTCATTATCAGCTGATTTACACAAAAACGAACTGGTGTAAAAAATGAATCACGCCCTGTCGCGCAGTCCGGCCCGCCTCCCGCACCTCAGCTCGCGCCCCGGTTCCCAATGATCGACCGTACGGCGATCCCACGATAAGCAATTACGTAATGATTAACCTTGAAAAGGACCTCTTTAAAGTTGTTTATTGAAGCTAGCTCTGATTTTTTTACGTTTAAAGGTACCATTACCATAGTTTTAAAAGTTTTAGAACAAACTTTAACTAAGGTTCTCTTTGTTGTTTATTAGCATTTGTTGTGATATTATTATTTTATATGTTAAATGTGACCATGAACTACCAAGGGATTGAAGATTGTGACCCTTTAAAAATTCACTTGGTATACATATGTGTGCTTCACTAATTCGTATATGTATGATTAGCTTAGCTAGTTTAGCTTACTAAGATCAACTTTGTTGTAACCAAGGCAGCAGCCTAAACCGAGGTTCGACCACTTTGATACCCTTCAGCATTTTGCCAAGCGGCTGAGCGACATACACGTTTGTCCCATTAGTCCGGTGAAGCTGTGAAGACCCAGCAGGCCAATAGCGTTATAGTTCGTAGAAAAAAATGATTTTAAATATTGTAACACGTACCAATATCAAAATTATCACATTTTTCGTTGTATTTTGTGTCGTTTCCATAAATTTTACAGACAAATGGGTAAATGTCGTCGCAAGGTCTATCGTCAAGTAAACCTTCTCTTGTCATTACAATGCAATGTTCAGAATCATTGGCATTATCAGGTGAACCTTGACTCCAAAGCAGTTCTAGTACCGTACCCGTCAACGGTTCTCCTAAAATTAGAAGCAAATTTATATATATTAGTCTCATTACTAGATTAGGTAAATACCTAGTTGTTGTACATATTCTAAATCATTCGAAGATTTTTATACATTGGAAACCAATCATCACTATTAATGATTATTACTACCATTAACATGTGAATAATTATAACAGAGTCTCTTATGCTGACTTTTGTGTTTGAACAAAATCGCAACCACCTTCTAAGAGTTTTCCAAAAAGATTTTGCGATTTCTTAGAAGCCGTGTCCTGTTTATTATGTTTACTCCATTTCACTCGTACACAGTACTCAAACTATATTATGGGATATGTCATTCACAGTATAGGGTCAATTGAGGTGGTCTAATATCGCTCCAATAATTTTACTAAATATAGGAAATATTAGGTCTTTACCTATGATGATCCATGATGTATCCATGATGACAAAAAAGATTGAAATGCGATGAAAATATAACACTAATCAATAAACAAATGACTACTTTTGGAAAAAGAATTCCATGTTTTTAAAATAAAATTAATTTGAAATTAGAATTCTTAGCCAAACAAAAATTATTTTGATTTGAAATGGCCAGTACTGCAGAACGGCAATTTCATAAGTAAAGACCTATTAATAGAGGTCACCATGTTACATAATTAAAGGAAGCTATTGTATGCTGGTGCTAAAAAAATGAAAACACAAGTTATTAAGAACTATAGCTAATATGTATATAGTACATTAAAAGACAGTTCGAAATGCGAGTGAAAGAGTTTGCAGAAACAAGTTATTAATACTATGCTAAGGAGTATATATTTACCTTTAAGAGTTACGAATTCTCCATTTGAAAATTTATTATGAAGTCCAACGAATATAGCAGAATAATGAGCTTTCATATTACTTATGAGTAATTTAAGACTTTCCATTTCATCGAGAGAGTCTGGTGTCAGTAAGGAGGTGCCTTCGGCTTCGCAAATTTGTCTTGCTTGATCCCAAGAGGTAGCTAAGTCATGCAAACGGTAGAAAGTCTTGAATGTTTGTGCCCACATGTAGTCCATACGAAATTTCTGCGCTGCATATGATATCGCGTAATATCATTCAATTTAAATTAATATCACAACCACAATATATTGCTATATCTTTTGTTAAATTTGTATTTTACCGTTTATCTTATGATGATTAAATATTCCAAATATTATTATTATGTAGAAACTGTATTTAAATAGAGAAATCAGTTTTGAGTTAAATTTTAAAGTCAACATATTACATTATTTTTGTATAGAACGTAGTTATTACTAAATCCGAAATTAGAATGTGCGATAGTACGAATGTTTTTCAATTATTTCGTCGCGTCGTATATTCACATTCATCACTTGGTCGTAAAATTACCGCAATCAGTAAAGCCTATACTTACTAATAGGTCTTTACCTATGAAATTGCCGTTCTGCAGTACTGGCTATTTCAAATCAAAATAATTTTTGTTTGGCTAAGAATTCTAATTTCAATTTTATTTTATTTAAAAAAAATGGAATTCTTTTTCCAAAAGTAGTCATTTGTTTATTGATTAGTGTTACATTTTCATCGCATTTCAATCTTTTTTGTCATCATGGATACGTTAAAAATTCGAGTAATTATGGAATATGAGTACCGTCGTGGCAGCAACGCGGCACAAGCGGCACGCAACATCAACGACGTTTACGGAGCTAACACTACAAACCAACGCACCACCTGTTATTGGTTTGCTCGCTTCCGTTCTGGGAATTTCGACCTGAAAAATGAACCTCGTGGTCGTCCGAAGACTTTGGTCGACAATGACGAATTAAAGGCGATTGTGGAAGCTGATGATACACAATCTACAGCTGAATTAGCAGCAGCTTTCAACGTTAGTGTCAAAACAATATTGGTCCATTTGCGTCAAATTGGCAAGGTAAAAAAGCTTGACAAATGGGTGCCCCACGAACTCAATGATCGCCAGCGCGAAGTATGCGTCAAGACGTGCCTTGCACTGCTCAACAGACACACACATGAAGGAATTTTGAACCGCATTGTTACCTGCGATGAAAAATGGATTCTGTTTGATAACCGCAAGCGCTCAGAAAGTTGGTTGGATCCTGGTTAAGCACCTAAACAATGCCCTAAACGAAAACTTACCCTAGAAAAGTGATGGTCACTGTTTGGTGGTCTAGCGCCGGTGTGATTCATCACAGCTTCTTACCAAACGGGGTGAGCATTACTGCAGATGTGTACTGTGAAGAACTGAACACAATGATGGAGAAGCTGGCACATCTCCAACCAGCATTGGTCAATCGCTCGTCTCCGCTGCTCCTGCACGACAACGCGCGACCTCATACTGCACAGCAGACGGTTTCCAAGTTGCAAGAACTGGGGTTGTAAGTTCTCCGTCTTCCACCCTACTCACCAGACCTTGCGCCTATAGACTACTACTTTTTCCAGAATTTGGATAACTCCTTGGCGGGAAAAAAATTCAATACCCGAGAGGCAGTACAAAATGCCTTTGAAGAATTTGTTGCCTCCCGTCCAGCTGATTTCTTTACGAAGGGCATCAATAAACTGCCACTGCGTTGGCAAAGATGCATTGATGACATGGGTGATTACTTCGATTAATACAAATAAAAAATACATGAAAAAAAATCGTTTAAATTTTTTCATACAAAACGGCAATTTCATAGGTAAAGACCTAATTAATATATTGAAGTTTATGTCAAAATCTTAGCTCGAATTTTTGTCTACAGAAGAACATTGATTGCAAGACAATACTGAAACTATATTACATTGTAAAGAGATTATAAGCGTCTTTTGGGAATGATTAAAATGGAAAATACTAAATGTGTATTTTTTATGTAATATTGATCTACAGTATCAATCTTTCACTAGAGAATCTATTAGAGGTATTGTAAGTTATGAATATTAATTTCATTTTCTTTCCACATCAGTAAATAAACGACAATTATACGATCAAAGTACACATATACCAAATTAAACGCTCATATTTTTTTTCGATTGTTCTCCGCCTCTAATCGGACATAAGGAAATACTTATTATTACTTATTACTTATATTATACATATTGTCAGAAAACGTTATAATTTTTCAAAATATTAGGAAGTACCAAACAGGCCTGCAGTTTATCTTATAGTAAGTAGGCACAGTAATTTATGGTTATCTTAAAAAGCACCGCAATCCTGAGGCAAGTTAATAATAGTTTGTTACATCTCAACGTTTGAACATGTCGTGTACTCGTACGTGTTACCAACTACGGCCCCTCAGAATATAACACATTTCTGATTTGGAGTAGAGAATGAGTTCGAGAACATCGTCTTCTAAAGTTACATGAATGTATTTTATTTGATTGTTATTATTGCCTTTTTTATTTGAGCTAATAATTAGAATGTCTTTATTTCTACACGAATTAATAAAAAAAAAACAATACTTGAAATAACTCAGTAGCTATGTGATCGTAAAAAGCAATAGGATAAAAGATTAGAAATACAATTTCACTTTACGACGATTAAATTTTAACCTTTGATTACGTATCACGAAATAAGAATGACCGGCTGTTGATGCCTTTACTATATCAATACTATATCAATATTGTCGTCCAGTTAAGAGTAGTCAAGTACTTGTATCAATAGTCTTGGTTAATAATAGTAACTGGGTCAATAATACCGATACCTGCCTAAACGAAATGCCTTATAATACACTCACGTTAAAAATTCTAAAAAGTTTTTCTCAGTTATCCGCCAGAAATGTTTATAGTTTCAGACATATCTTGAAATATTTTCACGGAGTGAGGAAATTAGTTTAATATTTATTAAATAGTTTCCAGGGAACTATATAACAGTTACATGTATTTTTAAAATACACGAAAACTATGCTAGTCAAGGTACTCCCCAGCTCAAATGCGATAGCTAACACTTGATTCGAATCTAGCCGTAGACGAAGTCGGCACGGAGGATTATATATAAATCACAAACACTTAAAGCGACATTCGAATTCAATTGGCCTGTATCAGTTTCACTCGATCGCGCTCTTAGATATCTCAGTATCAATTTTTCTCGAAATCGAAGCCAAAAGCGCGGACCACTCAGCTCAGGCGGTCCTTCCTACACGCTTATTTGAATCTCTTTTCTAAGCGACTTCCTTTTCTGTGAGTGTCAGGTAATTATCTGTGTGGCATTCCAATTTTACGATCGAACGGTTAATTCAGTTTAAATCTCTTCGTGTAATACGTAGGCAGCGCCTAATCCTAGTCCCTCGAAACCAGTTCTCGAGTCGGGCTTGAATGAACCCGCAAAATATGGAGTGAGTTTCTCTATTCCTGTTTGCTTTTATTACGGTTGACGCTTTTGTGAATCACATATTTTTAAACCTGGTTAATTTGAATTTTAAATCATGTCCGAACCTAATTGCGTTTAAAGTTAACCTGTATTGTTTGGTTCGCGTTTTTCATTCCTGAATTTTAGTTTGTGGAAAAAATCACGCATATGATTTTTGATAGAGGATAAAAGTATATTTTTTTAAATAAAGAAACTTTTATGACATTTCCATCTCCTTTAAGTCGTATCGTGATATCCGTAAATAAAGTTCGGTGCCAACTCATCAGCCGCACTGAGCTCGGATCTGATAAAAGTTGTCTGAAACTTTCTATTGGGATATCGCCACCTTCGTCATGTAAATTGGACAGCTCGCGGCATAGATGCTTCTTGTTTCATTGGTAAATACAGATTAGCTCTAATCCGAACAATTTGCACAATAGTGTATCAAGATGAACGAGGAAGGTTCAAGGTCAGTTGTGTCAAAAATTTTAATTATAGCTTTCATATATTTTCGGCGGTAGGTTTTTATTATGTAGTCTGACTATACTTACTATAAGTTAGAACTCTATTTTGTACACCAATATTCTATTAAATACAAAATAGGCATATATATATATATATA
Organism: Antheraea yamamai; assembly: GCA_036509395.1. Classification (NCBI taxonomy): domain Eukaryota; kingdom Metazoa; phylum Arthropoda; class Insecta; order Lepidoptera; family Saturniidae; genus Antheraea; species Antheraea yamamai. The sequence goes on along the minus strand of AP028428.1, from coordinate 10,864,246 downwards.
TATATATATATATATATATTCATTTGTATAAAACATATTAATATAGTAACTTAATTTTAATTTTATTTTTAAATTTACTACCAATTTATGTATTAGTATATAATTTGTTTTTGTGGACCCTTGTTGTCTTATAAATAAATAAATAATAATAATAATATAACAAGAAAATATATCAACTCCTTATTGTTAAGAGAATTACTACTTAATATCTTTAATTGTATATATGTATTGTATCGAACCTTTAAACGCGATTATCTCGAAACTGTATTTTCAAAAGCTGCTCGTTCTGTAACTCAAAAACTTATCGACCGATTAAGCTGAAATTTTCAGAGGCATCTCTTTATAGTACTATCGGAATGATGTGCCTAAAAGTTTAAAGATATCGGGTTAATAGATAATTTTTTTTGGGGTCAAAACTGTTGATTAATAGCCAATAATCTGGACTTTTGATTAAACAGCCGATATAAATGTTAATTTTTAACTTTTATATTACTTTATAGGTTTATCCTTCCCTTTAATATATCAGTAATCGAAAATAAAAAACATTTTTATTTCGGATAAATAGAAAATTTTTACAGCTGTAGCAGTTTTCGATGCCTCCCACCAGACGGTTGAAGAAATATTATGATGAGACGCCATTTTGTAAAAAAAAAACATGTTTTTTTTAATAACTTAATCATTACATAGTATAAAACAAAGTCCTCTACCGCGTCTGTCTGTCTGTCTGTTCGCGATAAACTCAAAAACTACTGCACGGATCTTCATGCGGTTTTCACCAGTGCATAAAGTGATTCATGAGGAACATTTTGGTATATAATTTGTCAAGGATTGTTTTATAACCAGGGCGGGACAACGTTTGCCGGGCCCGCTAGTAATGTATAAAAAAGATGTTAAAATTAATAAGTGATCAAATTATTTTATCACCTTGAAAATAATTCATTAAAATTGACTGATCTCACCCTCTCTAAAGGTATCGCCCCTCTTAAATCAAATAATCATTACATAGTATAAAACAAAGTCCCCTACCGCGTCTGTCTGTCTGTCTGTTCACGATGATCTCAAAAACTACTGAACGGATCTTTATGCGGTTTTCACCATTGGATAAAGTGATTCACGAGGAACGTTTTGGTATATAATTTGTCGAGGATTTTTTTTATAATCAGGGCGGGACAACGTCTGCCGGGCCCGCTAGCATTATCATAAATAATGCCTGTTTGTAAATTACCTAATATAAGATTACTCGATAATCTATACGGTTTTATTTTACGTAAATTGTAAAATGTAGAAATTAGCGCTTCTAATTAAAATAAAAGGACTGTTTTTATAAATATACACCGCATCACGCGGCCATTTTTAATAAGTCCGCACAGCGAATTTGTCATTGTTTAGAACTTCAAGGATTTTATCATTTTTTCATAGTTGAATAGATGTTGAGTATGTAGAAAATACGTTTGAGATATCACTCTTTTGGAATAATTGAATAAAAAGTTCTGATAAATCTCTCAATATATAAGTCATCAATGTTCAAAGTAGGATAAACATTTAAGGATTTAAACTTTTTATTGAATCGAACGTAGATCCAAAAAGTAAGCAACTGCCAATACTTTTATCCTTTTCAAACCGGTTAACCCGTAAACCATCTCAGTTTAAGGAGGCATTAAATCGCAACTCCAACAAGAACCGTTACACAAAAGTTAACTCACATATTGCTTTGTGTCACGAACGTTAAAGCGAACAGAATATAGCTGAAGAGACGTCGGGTTGGAGTGAGATGGGGTATGCTAGATGGGAGAATGGGTGTGGAGGGCGTAAAAGGAGAAAAACTACACCGCTAAAAGTGAATGCGGTCGAAAGCCACGCTTATTTTCAGCTTTAAGTGCATGGATTTTTTTCAAGTGAAGCTATGAGTACCACTATATACCTATAATGTGAAGGTAGATTGCTACGACGAGCCGCGTCGCGCCGTCACGTCGTCTCCACAAAGTTACGTCTCGTTGTGACGTCTCACCGGTTCGCATTTATGTAATTTAAGGTATTTTGTCGTAAAATCTACAAAATATTATAAAACAAAATCACTTTTCGCCTGTCTCTGTGTTCACTTAGTTCTTTCTAAACTACGCAACGGATTTGGAGTCGGTTTCTACTATCGTTTAGATTTCTTTTTTCAGGAAGGTCTATATTTATATTGCATGTATTAAATTTATTTAAAGTAAAAAAAGTTGAAGTATTCTAATGAAGTCGTAAGAAAGTATTTCAGGCGTTTATATTGATAACGCTGGTGTGAGATACATAAAAACCATATACTAAAGAATTGTACATCCGAAAAATATCTACAGAAAAGTCATAAGGATAATCTACAGTAACTATTATTACCTATATTCCCTATTATTAAAAAAATAACGATTTCAGGATTTTACTTGTAAAGGTTATAGGTAGTATATTCGAACGCTGATCTGAAACAAGAACTTTTGTTGAAATAGAATAAATTTCAAAAGTATAAAAAATTTCAAAGATTAAATGTCAAACGAGTTAGGTTATGAAGATGTTCGTATAAGACCCTACGATTGCCATTACAACCTAAGAGAACTGGTATAGGCACAGGCAACTTGGAAAACGAGAAATAACTCTTTTAAGAATTACTTCATGAATAGCAAATATCTCAATAGAAAATCGGGAAGACTATGTTCGAGATGCAGAAACTCTACAATATGAGGACCGAAAAGCCTCTCATCCTTTGTAATACATTTAAATGACCATTCTGACGATGACGTTTTAGCTGAAAACTTGGTTTTAGCATTAGTAAGTAATTAGTATAAAGTTATCAATACAAGCACTGTACTATATTATATATTAATACGTGAAGCCAAAACTTTGTACCCCTTTTTAAGTGAATTGCGCGAACGGATGAACTTGAAATTTAGCATAGTTAAAGTTTATATGGAGGAGAAGTGCAGAAAGCTATTTTTTAATATAAAATGCATTGCAAGCATATTAAATTAAATAAAATATACATGACTCACACTACTGCTTGAATTTTACACAACATATACACACATGTAAATGAAAGACATTTTTACATCCGTCATTTTACTCTTAAGTTCCATTTACATTTTCAATATTTTTTACATAACTGACGTTGCGTGTCTTACATGCTCTTTGAAATCTGGTTACATTGTAGGTTAATTTTATAATAATATGATATGTAAATTCATAATATACTTTAATAATTAATTGATAAATAATTTATCTTTAGTAAATTTATGGAACCATTGAAATAACTATTATTCTCTTTGGTCTTATTGAATGTCAAATTTTTTAGGTGACAAGACTGCTTTCACCTCATATCAGTTTGCTTCATGTTGTCATAAGAGTAAAGCAATATTACCAGAGTCAAAGTCAATATTTTAATGTTTAGTATTTTTTTATGGTGAACTCACTTCAAATGATGATTCATTAAAAAAATGAGTCAAAACATACGTTGTAAAATCAAAATAAGAAAATTTGTTTGCTCATGAAAGTAATCCATGACTTAGATCATCTTTGTTTTGGATTCATCATTTGATTCTAATGTGTATCCATTACTTTTCCAAGCAATGAGACTACATTTAATTCAATATCACCCAGAAATACCACCCATGGTGTCGTGTAAAATTAATTGAAAGTTGTGTCGTGAGTTGCGATAAATTTCTTTATTTTCGTATAGTTATGTTTACTTACAATCTGAGAGCCTTATCACCTTATGTAACCGTCTGTTATTGTTTCAAATTTATAATTCATTTCAATTTTCATTTAGACATAGATTTTTTTATGTTTATATAATTTAAAAAAAAATGAAAAATAACTGCGTAGCCATGATGAAAACCTTTGATTATAGAATCCCTTTGACACAGGAACCCTAATAAAGTTGAAACTTTAAAAAATCAATGAACTATGGTCGAATGTCGACCACTGGACGCCCACTAGTTGTAATAGTTGCACTTGCATATTTTATTGCCGCACGTGCAGCGAGATTTTGTCTCTAGTATAGTTAAGGAATTCATATGCATATTTTTTCCTAATAAATATTTAACATAACACAAAAAACTAAATGCATAATACAAATAATATTTAATACTAAAATGATGTCTGCTGGCTATTTTTAAAAACATGGGACGTTATTTTAATATAACTAGCTTTTGTTCAAGACCACAAAGACATATATAATAATATCACTTCGAATTTGTTTCGATTCGATATAGGAGAATTTCCGTGAATATTAAACTGTACAGTTTAATGAGATATAGTGATATATAAGCAATTTGTGGATAATAACTAAGATTGATTCCCATGAACAAGTTTTTTTTTTATTTTTATTGTAGCTCGGCAAAGTGACTGTACTGTGCCTGATGGTAAGCACAGTACAATCCAAAAACAATGGCGACCACTGAAAGACATACTATCCCTCGCCGGTCGCCGCTGTCATGCCGGCCTGAAAGCAACCCAGTCAGGGACAGCCCCCCCCCTCCCCCCCGGTTGCTGGATATACAAAATTTTTTTTAAAAATAATAGTAAAAAATATTTTCTGCTTTTATTTCTATGGATCTTCAAATCAAATTTAGCTGACATCTGTGGACAATTCTGTTAGGAAAAACAACATTACTAATGGTGTTATGACATTAATGAATAATTTGGTTGTTGTCAATATATATAGCCGAAAGAGCAGAAGCAGCAAAAACATCTAGAGGAGGCAAACCAGACAGAGGACCATCCTCGGAATTAACACAAATAATCATGTCTCAAACTCATAGACATACTGGTAATCCACAGCAGTCGACCGTCTTCAGAGAAGAGTTCCTAAGGTCAACCTCAAATCGCAGCCACAGTAAACTAGAGCGGACATGGGGCAAGTCACCCTACCCGTCTAAATCCCTGTCACGGAACCACTAGATCACACGGAAAATGCTATACTTGAGTTCAAAGCCATTCTCGAGGCCATGATTATAGTCAACACATTGACGTGCACACAAATCCTAAAGGCCCAATATCTGGAAATCGTGGACTTGAGAAATCCTAGGCTTGAAGAAGCGGAAGCGGTCATCTACAACATGGATACTGCCCAAGTCATAGCAGGAGTAAAGAGGGCAGCTATATGGCCGGTTACAATTCCACCAGTGGTTTCGTACTAAGGAAGAAAAACGAGACACGGGAAGCAACCCCAACCTAGAAATTCGAAGCGCCCACGGAGGACCCAATAGTAGTAGTCACTCGGTACACAAGAGTTATGCTGGAAGAAAAGATTCTCGAGAAAAGTGAAAACCACCTCGAGAGTTTTTAATCCAGCAGCATCGGATAGTACCAAAACGACACCCGACATAAAGTGGACGAACGGGGTCCCTGCCTGTGGAAAGACTACGTGGTTGGTTAGAAACTTCGATGTGGAGAGGGACGCTGTGGCGACTACCACAACCGAGGCGGCAAAAGACCTACAGGAGAAACTGGTGCAGGCGCACGGCAAAAAAGCCGAAAAGTGGGTACGCACCATGGCGCCTATATTGGTAAATAACTTCAGAGGGCCCGACAAAAGACCAAGGTTAATCGTGGATGAGGCTCTCATGAACCATTTTGAAGCTATCCTGACCGCCGGTCGGATGGCGGAAGCAAGCGAAATTCTTCTCATCGGTGACTTCAACCAACTACCTTTTTTTTTTTTTTTTTTTTTTTTACATGGGGAAATCCCTACGGATATCCACTCTAGCCGGGCAGCTAGGGTGGGATATGTCCGACTTGCACGGACTAAAACCCCATGGTGCCTCCTTACACCTATTTGGCCGGGGAGCAGGAACTGCCTACGGCACTGCGTCTGCTCACCCGGCAGGTGTCGGGCCCTCATAAGGGGCCTCTTCTGCAGCCTGAGTGGGTCAAGATAGTAGACCCCTCAGGGAGGGGCGGGTGTTACATCCCCCCCCGACGAACTGTGGGAGTCGCGCGGCACGATGCGCCTCCACCACGTGGGCCTGCTATAGTGACCAACCATCAACCAACTACCTTATATTGACCGAGAAAACATGTATTGGATTGCTCACTGCAGGCCAACGGCCGTAGCTGGTATTGACCAACAACCGAACTATAGGTAGATCTCTGAGTAAGAGGTGCTATTAGGGCGAACAAATATCCCCACACACCCCTGATACTCTCTTCCTGGTACACACACAAGAAAAAAAACCCTGATAATCAAGGGCTACGGGGCAGGGGAAGGATCGCGCCTCTTAACAGCCCATGTGAATCTCAGGGATTAACCTTCAAATCGGTAGTGATCCTGCAAACAAAGGGCAGAAGGATGTAAATCCTCGATAGCGTTTCACATGTTATACTGGAAATATCCAGACACACAAACACCTGTGTCTACTATACCAACCTGAATGACGACGAAATTAGTACGTTCATCCATCGGGCCGTGGAAGCACCGGCGCGGGACATTGTGAATTTTTCAATTTAAAAATGGCAATAAAAGATAAAAATGAAGCCGCCATAAAAGAGATTATCTCTATGACAAATAGGTAATATAGTATAATGTAAACAAACGCAATGTAATAAAAAGTAGTAAACGTTTTATAGTTATTATATACTTAATTCATATTTAAGTAGAATAATAATAGTTGCTCACGTGTAAAACGATTTTTAACTAGATTAATATAATTAACGACAACAAAAAAAGGTGCGGAGCAAGAGTTTACAAAAAAAAATTATATATATATACATGTATAAATAATGTTTTTTCAGTAAATGTTTTACAATTATTGTTTTGAAATATCTTTACAAATAAACAATTTTATTGTATGTTAATAATAGATTTATTTCGCACTAGCTGACCCGTGCAACTTCGTCTGCACCAAATCGGTTATTACCGGTTTCAATTGTATTTTTAAACGCAAATAATCTTAAAAAACCTAAAACCCTATTGCAGCGTTATCCAGCACTTCCAATCGTGAATCCAAACTATCCAGGGACTCACTCAAACATATACGCAGTTGGTATGTGAGAAATCTTTTAAAATAAGCCTAGAATCTGTTCACAGCATTACCTAAAGTAGTGTCATCAAAGTGAAGATCAAAACTAACTTACATATATTGCCGATAAATGTCTTCCCAATACCCCTTGTAACTTCATCACGTAACATACTGTAAAAGTTGAACTTTATCTACATTAAATTTCCATTTTGTTTCAGTTGTTTGTTTTATAAGAATTTGTAAAGTGTACGTGAAATCTGCATTCAATTTTAATTTGGTCACATTTATTTTACTTTTGACATACAAACCACCTTTTTTACTGAGATACTGAACTTAGGATAATATACCTTTTTAACAGTGAAAGAATTTTTGAAATCGGACCAGTAGTAGGTACCAAGCATTCCTCGAAAACAAAACTTTACCACTCATTATAATATTAGTATAAATACAACATAGTAACTACAAACAGTAGTCCGGTGAAGCTGTTAAGACCTTGCTAGGTCAATAGCGTGGTCAGTTCGAGAAAAAAAAAAATAACTGCATACACCTCAACTGATTTATTTTAATCTTAGATTCACAAACCTGAACCCAACTACTTCAAGACTCAACAACATTTAGAAAACTAATTTTATCAAATATCGAAACAACACACGTACTGATAGAACTCTAGTTGAGATTCATCTTCTACAATGCAATATAACTATTATCTAGGTTTATGTTTTAGGAAAAAATCTTGTCACCTTTGTTTAGCAAACATTTTTTATAGAATAAAATAAATATAACAACATATAAGTGACAGTTTCGTTTAAACATATTTTTTTGATATGAGGTTGATAATTACGCATAGAAATGTCATATAGCCGTAGCTCAGTTATAACGTACTGGACATTATATGGTCCGCCGGAGCCGACGGTTCGAATCCCGGCGATCTTTTTTTTTGGTATTTTTTTTAAAGTAGCTTAGGGAAATATAGCTTATCTTTTTAGCTAATCTGTCTGCTATATATAGCACAATGAAAATTTACCAAAATCCGTCAAAAATTTTATTAACTACAAATTTTTGACTTTCGTCCGTTATCCTGGAGAATCCCTTGCGTTTTATGAGATAAAAAGTATCCTAGATGTAATCTCGTAATATTAGTAATCACTGTGCCAAGTTTCGTCAAAATCGGTTCAGTACTTTCAGAGTGATGCGTGTTCACAGGGACAGACAGACAGACAAAAATTGTAAAAAGATTATTTTTGGCTTCTATATCGATAACAAAGTCTACCCCGATCAAAATTTTCAAAAAATATTTAATGTACAGATTTGACCTTGCTACAGTTTTATTATAGTATAGATGAAATCTTTTATATGGCTTTGTTATCAATACTTAATAGTTTCTGAGATAATAATATATAATTTTTCTCTTTATACTAATACTAGCTAACCCGCGCAACTTCGTCTGCGTAGAATCAGTTACTACCGGTTTCTATTGTATTTCCAAACTCGAAAAATCTTAAAAACCTAGAACCCGACTGCAGCGACACCGACCGTTTTAAAATGTGTAATCGAACAGTTCAGCGACCCACTCAAACACACAATGTCTTCCCAGTACCCTCTGGATAGCTTCTGTGCCACTCACGACCGTGCCCCACTTACTATTCTCATAGGCCCAGCGGCAGCGATAACGCAATAATTTTACCAACTTGTAGTTTTTATTTCGCATTATCTTCTGACCAACTTTATCAATTAACATACTGTACAAAGTAAACTGTATCTCTATGAAATCTCCATTTTTATTTAGCTATTTGTTTTTCTAAGTGGACTTTTTTGTAAACCTAAAGGTAATGAATATTTTTGCCACAAATTTTATTCCTTTATTTCAAACGATTTAAGCGGCGCACGTCATATTATTGCATTGTTGCCAATTTTAATTACATTTATTGTGATTAATTATTTAAAAAAAAAGAATTGTCAAAATAATAAGTAATCTTTAGCACTGAGAGATAATACACTAGGGTGGTTCATTTCCGCAAACATTTTTTTTTTCGTTGCTCATGCAAAATATTAATCTACATATAGAAAAAAAATCTCACCAAGTTTGAGCTCTTAATATTAATTTTAAGTACTTACAATTTAAATTTAAAGTTTTACCATTCAAAATACATGTAAAAAAATCTTTTTTTTTTTTCAAATTTCTAATGCTTACCCGGCTTTTACAATATTGCAAATCGGTTTGATGAAACTTGTGGGGAATTTCACGCTCTTTAAAATAGTCTTAGTGTTTTTTTGTGTAACTCGCACTGGTTCACCAGTAGGAGTCGTCAAAGTACAGTTTTTGAAAAAAATATGTTTTCTCTTAATTTTTCGAGCAAACCGCTAAAAGTAGGAAAAAAAAGAACTGACTCATAAAAAAAAAGTTATCCGACCAATGTTTAATGAATTTACAGCCATTTTTATACCAGAAAATGTAAGAAATTGATAAATACTAACTTATAATATTATTTAGACAACGGTCACCTGGCATATGTCAGAAATATGAATATGAGAAGTTGTATGTGAAAAACGTGCATTAGCTTGCATTTATAGCTAATTTGTCTGCAATAACACAAAGAAAATGTCATTAAAATCCATCAAGAATTTCATATACCAAAAATTTTTGACTTTTGTCATTTACACTGGATTACTCCTTGCATTTTATGGTACAAAATTACTGTACATGTACTTTATAATATTAGTTATCACTATGTTATGTTTCGTCAAAATTGGTTCAGTACTTTCAGAGTGATATGCGGACACAGGAACAGACAGAAAGACGGACAAAAATTTTAAATCAGATATTTTTGGCTCCTATATCGATAACAAAGCCCATTCCGATTATAATTTTCATAAAAATATTTAATGTACAGTATTGATCAAGCCACCGATTTATTATATGTATAAAGATTTTAAATAATAAGTTGAGAATTGTTTTTCTCGTTAAACTCATTAAGAGTTGGGTATATATAGGAAAATGACAGCGAAATTGAGCAAAAGTATAATAACATACAAACTACATACATTTATACCCAAAATATATACATTTCACTTATGTTCAAAATAAGGCTGTTAGGTGTAACTTATTCCTCTTGTAATTTATTAAAAAAGTTTTGTTCATTGTAACACATCTACACAGCACACCACTACAAAAAAAAATATCAGAAAATACAAAAAAATCCCAATCACCTAGAGATATAAAATATACTTTACAAACTATTCACGAACCTACCAAACATTCATTACAAATTTCAATAAAATCGGTCTAGCCGTTTCGGAGGAGTTCGAACACAAACACCGTGACACGTGATTTTTATTTATTAGAATAAAGATATGAATGTGCATGAAATGCTTAATGTAACTAAAGTATTTAAGTTGATAATTATTAATACTGTATCCGTCTAAATAGCTTTCAAATTGTATGTCACCTTTTTTTTAGAAAATATAATGAATATAGTGGGCTCCCTTAAAAAATGCCTTCACAGACTTCTTTGTAGATCTATAAAAGGGGAATATCCCAACATACATGGTTTTGTTATATCTCAAAAGGATTAGGTAGCGTTTTCGATGAAAACTCCTAGGCGGCTTGACTTTTTCCGACATGTCCAACAATTATCGTTATATTTAAACCCAACTCAATACGTATAAATAGCTTTAGAATTGTATGTCACTTTTTTTTAGAACATATAATGAGTATAGTGGGCTATCCTTAAAAGATAGATATATGCCCTCACAGACTTTTTTGTAGATCTATATTGTCTCTGTTGTTTCATTATTCATACCTGGCTAAAAAGAAAAATAATAATGTATCATGTTCATTGTCATTATATTAAGTCGTCAATACATTTTGCAATGGATGCCACTTTCTTTTATTTTAACCTATACATACAAAAGTAAACCTTATTACATTTACCCAACATACATTGTTATATCTCAAAAGGATTAGGCAGAGTTTTCGATGAAATCTCCTAGGCGGTTTGAATTTTTCCGACTTGTCCAACAATTATCGTTATATTTCAATCAATGTACACAAAACCATGACAAATTTATATACCAAAACGTTCCCCATGAATTACTTTATCCAATGGTGAAAACCATTTGAAGATCCGTTCCGTAGTTTTTGAGTTTATCGCGAACAGACAGACAGACAGACGCGGCCGGGGACTTTGTTTTATACTATGTAATGATTATCGTAAACTGGCTACTTAATCCTAAGTGTTTACAGCAACATGTAGCTCTTTGGAGCTAAAGGCAATAAATACTAAGACTGGACTACTACTAATAAAAAAATGAATATCTCGTGTATCTATGTATGTTGCCATTATTTTTATTATAGAAAAAAAATACGATAGTAAAACTTTAAAAATCATCCTATTATACTTATCTAAGATTTTATATTCCAAGAATGAAGTGATGGTATATATATATGTAACATGGAAGCATTTGTTACTGAAAACACTAACAGAACTGGTTGCTACGAGATGAACATTTAAACGAGCAGGGTAGAAATATTTTATTTCAATATCTAGTAGTCAAATCACAATTATCATTTGTTAATATATTTTGTTATGTGCTCTAAAAAGAATTTAAAAAAATTACAAAAAAAATAAACCGCCTTCGATGTGAAAAACTAATAAGGCACTAAAAAGCGAAAAATAACTGAATTATTACATTAACCAAATTAAATAAACAATATTGATATTCGCGCTACCTAATGATATATTTGAAGACAATGCCAACCTAAATTCATATCATCTACATACAAACTTTTGGTCCACTCTCGTGTCCAATGATGTATATCTGTATAGTATATATATTTTATTGTCTGCAAAAAATTTGAAATGTAGGTTGGCATCGAATTCAAATATATTATTAGGTAGCGCGAATATCAATATTTTTTATTTAATTTGGTTAATTTAATAATTCAGTTATTTTTCGCTTTTTAGTGCCTTATTAGTTTTTCACATCGAAGGCAGTTTATTTATTTTTTGTAATTTTTTTTTTTATTTCTCCATTTTTAGTGCCCATAGATGATATATTTGGTTTCTAATGGGTATAATAAATCGGTTCCAATTTCACGAAAATACGTAGAGACGAAGTGTGTGAAAATCAAACAACGGATATTTCACCCCTTAGGGGTTGAATATTTTCAAATTTTTACGGAACCACCTCTGAATATAACCAATTCAAATAAAAAAAGAATCGTTGAAATCGGTTCATAATTGACGGAGATATCGATTAACATACAAAAAAAAAATCATACAATCGAACGTAGTAACCTCCTCCATATTTGAAGTCGGTTAAAAATACAGATATTCGGAGTTTTTGGCGGGATCTTGGTCTGCCATGTAGTGGATATTATTTTTTATTCATAATCTTGTGTTACTTGATTCTATATTGTGTAAAATTGGTGGTGTTTTATGTAATATAATTTGTTTGTTGTACATAAGTGAACTGAATGGAAAATAATACCACGGACCATGAATTCTGAGATGCCACAAATATTCCATGGAAAGTTCTAACATGATAGCCACCATCTTGTTAGTTCATTGAAATTATATCTAGAAACTTGTAATATCGATACTCACTTGACAATGGCAGTAATAGTCTACTAAAAGACTGGTTGCCGAAAATGGAATAGAAGAAGAACTTGTAATACTATTAACTACTCGACAATGGCAGTAATAATCGAAAAGATTGGTTACCAAAAATAAAGTTAAAAAAAATACAGATATTCTAGTAAAGTGAAAATATTTTTTACGAAATCATAATAATATCTAATATACAATGTGACAAAACGTGTGGTAAATATTAGACGGGAAGAATAGGCGCGAATTAATTGTTTTTATAATCCACCGTTTTTATTTTCATTTTTTTTAATGCAATTTCCAATATCGATTGGTGACTTTAAGATGTGAAGGTGCTACTTTTTCCAGAACTACGTCTTCTACGTAAATGATAATAAGCTGATTTTTCCCGATTTCAGGTTATGTGGGGTAAACCTCGTTGAAGAAAGTACGGGGACTACCATTTATTTATCTATGCATAGCTAATATTGCGAACTTAGGATTTTGCAAATTTACTGGGTTTAGTCAATTATTATTTTAGAATATCCAAACAAACACCTGCAAGTGTGTTCCAGTATCTATACTTGAGATCCAGCCCTCTAGGTTTGTCGTATTGCTTACCCCACAATGTCAAATACTAAAACCTATTAAAAAACCGGGGTGTGTCATAGAGACATTGTATTACTGGGTTTTAATTATTCATCAATGACTTTTGTATAGCATAGATTGTGTTCAGTGAACGCCACGTCGCCTGAACGCAGCACACACAATCACGGACAACGAGAAAGAAAGAAAGCTAGATGCTCGTGTGTCTCATTGTTCTCCAACACCTGAAGGCAACACAGCTCCAACTTTAACCGACACAGTGTTTACCCCCACCACTGTTCGTCACACGAAAAGGTTGCGGATCAGAATTGTCTAAGCCCGTAGGAGAAAGAGTAGAAGTTTCATTTCAAAAACAAGACTTAAATACGTATGGGTATATTACCTTAAAAATGAATGGCATTATTAATAGATATTAAAAACTGAACATTTTAAGATGAAACAATAATATTTATCTTCTTATAGGGAAATGGAATATTTTATAGGCTATAACAATACAATTCACCGTTTAAGGTAAATAAAAATAGCGTGTTTTTGACATTCATAACGTTATTGTAGGGAACGTGTAAGGAAGGGCCACACCTGGGGCCCGCACAATGGGCTCTCACAATACCCCCGCGAAGTAAACTGAATAACTTTATTTAAGAACACAATAAACCACTTTTTACTAGAAAGGTCTGAATTGTGTAATGTTACCGTAGTTCCCATTGGAAAACAGCAAGGAAGTTTTTCTTTTTACCCAATTTCACTGAAAGACGTCAACTTTCTTGTTTTTGTACTTTTTATCACCTTTCTAAGAGATGATTAGTTCTAGTTTGTTGACTGTCATCATGATTATCAAATATTGGGCTACTGATAGTAAGCTCAGTAGTAGTACAGATAGTAAGCTCATGTGTCTACTAGTTATTGCACCCGGCGTCACTAGCGTTAATGTAGACTTACATTAATTTTTCTCAGAATGAAAGCTAGTATCTTCTTTTCTGTACCCCTGACAACGTATCTATACTAATATTATAAAGAGGTAAAGTTTGTGAGTTTGTGACGTTGTAGGGGGTAATCTCAGGAACTACTGGTCCAATTTGAAAATCTTTTCAGTGTTATGTAGTTCATTTATCGAGGAATGTTATATATATATATATATAATATATATATATATATATATATATATATATATATATATATATATATAATCACGCTAAGGGCAATAGGAGCGCAGCACTAATAAAGAATGTTTCAAAATCGGGGGTTTTTTTGCTCTTGAGAGCTCCGCTGCGTGTTAGCGTTCAAATTCGCGATCCAAATTCGCATTTATAATATTATACTAGTAAGGTTTGTTGTTCCTCAACATGGCTGGAGTATCTAATGTTAACAGATATGCAGTTTTGACGTCAACTATCACACCAACTTACTCTGAGAGCTTTATTTTTATAGCGGATAGATTAAATTGGATATAACTATTTACACCTTATCTATATATATCTAATCGGGTCATATGTTCTGTCACACCCTTATTATTTTTAATTTTCGAATACAGGCCAGATACAATTCAACTAATTTGAAAATATGACGTCCGCGCTTTTTGAATGTAAAAAATAAATTTATTTTTATTCATTTTCAAAGATGGAGTGTTTGCAAAAGGAAGATAGAGTTGCAGTTATCACGTTGCTGTTACGCGCCACCAGACAATTTCAACATTTTACAAAAACTAAAAATAACTTGTTTATCGCACTATCAAACGGTACGCTGAAGATTCATGCTTCGAAAATCGTAAGAGAAGCGGATCAAAATTTGGAGTCTCTCTATACACCTCTGGCTTAAGTAGCGGGAGAAGTAGATATCAATGTAGTGTGTGCTACGATCGATGACTATACCTATATTTTAACTGGTATATATGAGATTCCAAGTTATATCTAATGGTAGAAAATTATTGTCTGCGTAAACTATTTTTTTATTAAAACAGCTATGCTACATAATTACTTGTGTACAAAATCAGAATCATTTTGGGTTATTTAAAACTTGGAAACAACAAAGTGTGCTGGAGACAAATCGGATTACCGTATTGTGTTATAGGTCTGGTCTCAAACAAAGGATCCTGACGTCTTATAGCCAACGCTGGTTGGTTCACTTCATTAAGACATGAATTATGAATAGAGAAGGCATTAGCATCCATCTGGAGAGAGGACAACTACGAAGCGGTATTGTTATGCAGATTTGAACCGGACGTTCTGCGCACTATACGTATTCCTTCTAGTATACGTATTGCTTGTAAATAAATTATACGTATACTATAGTTAAATTACAGCCGCTTATTTTTGTATAAACCTCTACCATTTTAATATAACCTGATAATTATTAACGGAGCTATGGATATCAACTTATATGTCGTTAATAAAATAAGTTTTAAACAAATACGTATAAAGAATAAAAATATTAGTTCAATACTAATATATTTAGGTTGTATAATTCCTTTATTAATAGAGTACTCCCCCACTTGAGGCAGACGATTGCGTACTTTAGGTGACAGCGGTCATCATTTTCCAACCAATTTTCTTCCAATATTCAACCTCATGTTGGTATTTTCTAGAGATTGTTAGTACTTTAATAAAATAATATATTGTTCAGAAGTTTATAATAGGTAGGAGAGAGTTTATTTGTCGGAAGTCGAATGAGGTGTTGCGACAAGAGACTTAACCGTTCAATAACTTCATGTCATTCCCTTCTTCAGATAAATTATAATTCCACACATGTGTATATAATAATATAGAAATAAAACAAAAATTTATTTAACTAATTTACTTTTTGATTAATATGGTCAATCATAAATATTATTACAAACTACCATAAAATGAAAAGAAACTATTCAAAATGTTGAAGTAATTTTTTTGGTTTCAAGATCCAAATAAGTTTAACCTTAATTGATGAACGTGACGAAAGCTTAATATTCCGATATCATTACTAAGTAGAATTACTATTTAAAAGTTAAGTAAGCAATTATTTGAAGGTTTAAGTTTAACCCATATACAGTATAAGTTACTAAGTTGCGTACGATCACAAACTCAATGAAAAAAATATTCTCTCAGTAACTTGATTACATAACTCTAATATCTCACAAAACTACGTTAATGATTGTTAACAGTTGCGATTATTGTTACTTTAAAAAATTATGTCATTTATGAAAAGAAATACATATCTACAGGTGGAGTCACAATTAATAACTGTTTCATAAATAAAGCAGGATCATAATATAAGCGATCAAAATTTCATGTTTTTTGTAAGCCGGATGTAATTTTAAGCACCATGTCAAGCAGGTTTACAAAGGGTGGATCATGAATCAATACAGTGAACGATTGTGATGAGTAAAAATGTCATCCATAAACCTAATAATGACCGAAAACAAAATTGTATTGTTTTAATTAGCAATATCGCAATAGCGGTTTCCTAAAGAGAGTCCTATTGTATGTACATGTAATTTTTCTATTGTTATAAATAAATAAATAAAAAAGAATAATTAATCTTTTTTGTAAAGAAAAAAAGATAAACGTGAGTGAGTTTCTCTCTGATTTATCTCGATTAATGGGTTGTTTTCTAAACCGCTGGTAGTCTTTTAACGTTCATAAGTGTATTTAGGGCCTAAATTTAATAAACTAATTTTGTTCGATTCTTGTAACTATTTTATCATTAAAGACTCGTATCAACTTCTAATTGTAACGATAAAATTTGGTGTCTATCGCAAGTATTGACGGCACCGACATATATGTTATAGTCATCGAACCATAGTCATTATATAAAAATTTAAGAAGAACAATGATTAAATATTTTAAAATAAACAATTGTTTTAATTAATATCCGTGTGATACTAATTATTATTATTCTTATATTTCCAAATGATAATATCGGAGAATATTTTGGAAGTGTTCTACCTATACTGAGCTAACACTGAATTTAAGCAAGAATAGCCGGATATGCTTGCATCAGTAATAGTGTTCCTTTGACTACAAAGGAAATTTAACTCGCTAAAGGTTTTAGTTTAGACGACCATTCGCTTGGTGATAGGGTTATTCCTAGTGTTTGTATGCGTTACTATCCTAGTTCCCGAGAGAGCTAACCTCCTTAATAGTTTTAGATGTTATCCACCTGAGACTACATAGTCATTCTACCATCGTTTAACCGTGGTCTAAACCAAGAATATGCTTCTAAACATATGTAATTATAACAAGGACTTGTTTCCTTGTTAATCTTTAATCTTGTTAATTAAGTTTATTTTGAATTTATAAAAATTAAACTCATAAATTGTTGTTAAATATTAACAAAATCGTGTACATGTCCTGTAATGTACTATGATTATAGTAGTTTGATAAACTGTTATTAAACTTTAACTACCACAGTTTAAAACATAACCAGATGGTCCTTTATTACATAGTATCCGGAACTATATGTACGTTAGTTTTATAGCAATGAAAATAACAGAACCCAGGTAATTTCGCTAATGCAAGTGGTTACACCCTATCTCCACACACTTACAAAAGCTTGGTTCGAAGGTACCCATTAAGAGGGTCCATGTGCGGGATATTGTCGACCTTCCTTTGAATTCACTATTTTGACTAAGTGTTAAATTAAGGTAAGATTGTTCCAATAATGGATGAGTTCTCCTAATAACGTAGTTGTAAAATTGTTATTAATTTTATACTTTTGTGTTTTAATGTTGAATTCAGTTTTAACTAAAAAGAAAACATAAAATAATTAAACTTACGGAAGAAGGATTCCCTTTTATTTAAATGTATGAAAATCGGTTACTAATTTTAAAATTGTATTCAAATTCATAAAACATATTGTTTTATTTGTTTACTAGCGAATTCGGCAGACGTTGTCCCGCTCTGATTATAAAGAAATCCTTAACAAATTACATACCAAAACCTTCCCCATGAATCACTTTATCCACTGGTGAAAACCGTATGAAAATCTGTTCGGTAGTTTTTGAGTTTATCGCGAACAGACAGACAGACAGACGCGGTAGGGGACTTTGTTTTATACTATGTAATGATTCTAATATAGTAGGATAAGTTTAAAAATCCTGCCAGAAGTCGAGCTCAAAGTTTTAATTTTAAGAGGTGCATTCAATTTTCATTTAGCTTCAATTTTCCCATTTAAATAGCACAGCAAAAAGTTTTTTTTTTAATTATTAACCCATGCAAGCTATGAGTTAACTTTTCTTTAATAAAATAAATGGATAATGCTTATTCCGGCATTAAATTTCGAACAAAAAAGTTCATAAGTTGAAATTCCCTCATCGATCGATTGATCTGTCATTTTATAGGGCCTTGAAATTTGATTTTACCTTAAATTTTGTATTTTTTACGTTTTTCAGCTAAAGTATTGAAGATAGAACAAAAAGTTAAATGGCTACTTTGTAGTTCAATGTATTACGAAAAAGTTTTCTACCAAATTTTTGTGTCATACTCATTGGCATCGGCAGACGATGAAGGAAATCATCGTGAGGAAACTTGAAATTGAGAAATGTTTTTGTGGTATCATCGTACGTGGTAAAATATAGAACTGTGAATTTCTCGGAGTTTGAAATCGTCAGTTCATACCATCATGTGATCGTAAGCCGGCGTAGTGTTTATATCCATCGGGAAGAAGCCTATGGCCCTGGAGTGATTTTCTTATAGGCATTTGATGTTGAAGTCTTCTATAATTTCCCTTTGCTTATAAACTGTGCCACATTATTGAGTTATTGTATATATCTCCTATTCATTTATGTCTAAAGTTAATTACTATAATTACTCCCAAATATACGTTTTACAGAAACTAAACCGAACTGGCAAAACCATTAACAACTAATATTTTCTTGTATATACTATAACCAGTAATGTAACACGGCAGAGCAATCTATTTAGGGTTATAATTACAAGAATTGAAATGTTGAATTGGAATAAAATGCGTATTATGTGTTACTTCGTTTATATTTTATTTTGTTTCGCAGGCATTTTCATACATTCAGATAGGCGTAATAAGTAATCTTTGACAGTTACCAATAGATACACAAATATGTAACAGTTACAAAATGAAACGACAATATAATATAATTATCTAATTCGTACAGTTTCGTAAGATACAACTACGAAAATTACATTTTATACTTAAATTTTACAAAATGATTTTTTCATAAAATTCAACAATATTTATAAACATTAACGATTTCCAATTCCTTATACAACATGTAATTGCAGCTTCACAAATTTACATTCATATAACAATGCGACCGTGTTTTTAATTGGAATTATAATTAAACCATAACGATGACTAAACGGGGCAGTTAAAATAATGCATATAATACATTTCAATATTTGTTTTTGTATGGCTACTTTATGTTAATATTATGTATTTACACTAACAATATTACTAATGACTTATATTAATGATTTTTAATACTTTTGTAACAAAATATTCCTACATATTATACATATGTTATACGTTATTAACTTGTAATAATGTTGTAGTGTTATTACATGAATTATAAATGATTTTAATGGAATATCTTTTACATATTTAGTTATTAATTAATATTTTATCCGATAACAAAGTCTTTGTATCAATAACATCTAAATTATATTTAAAAAGTTTTAAATAATGTGAACAAATATATTTCAATAAAAATAAGATACTTATTAATCATGTTTTATAAAATCAATTAAAATCCAAAAATCATTATCGCTTAATAATAAAAAAGTTTTACAACATTTATTATCTATGGTATGTTTCCTACAATTTTTACATTAACGTTAAATAAATTTAAAGCATTTATAATTGAATTTAGCATCCACGAGCTATCTACAAATACCTTGTCACTTACAACAACATAATTGTTTTTTTATTACTCAAAGTACCAAATTTTAGGATCTCAATTCGCTATAATAAAAACTGCATTAGCATCAAACATTAATTTCATAAGCAGCTGTACAGGTTAAGTTACAGATATTTGTAACCATCACTTTAAAACGCTGTGGATCTTTAAAATATACTGTATGTACATATTCCTATGGTTTTTAACTCTTAAATTGATGATCTGTACGTTAAATAAATTAAGACAATGCTAAAAAACAAAAGCAAAATATTATAGGTATATGATTTAATATCCGCGCGCTGTAACTTTATACAAGACCTTTAAGAGAAAGTTAAGCGTACGGTGAGCACTGAGGCCGATATTAAAAATATTACGCAAGGAGCAACGTGACTCACAGAGTCTGAGGAAGGCCCTCCGCCCCCTAAAAAGCCTGCGTCCTCAGCTCGATGCCCGCCTTCTCTCAGTGGACCCTGAAGACTAGATCGAACGTCATTTGTCTCCTCTGAAGCAAAATCGACCTCGTCTTCTTCTCGCGACTTGCGGTTTGGTAGCTCCATTTCTATTTAATTAATGAACGACTATTTGAAATCTAGTAATTAATTACAGAAAACTAAGATAAATCGTATTATATCGAATTTTACGATGTTTAAACTACATTTTTAACCGACTTCGAAAATGGAGGAGGTTACTACGTTTGGTTGTATGTTTTTTTTTATCTATGTTAATTGATATCTCCGTCAGTTATGAACCGATTTCAATTATTCTTTTTTTATTTGAATCGGTTATATTCAGAGATGGCATATAAACTTGAAGAAAATATTCAACCTCTAAGGGGGTGAAATATCGTTTATTTGATTTTCACCCACTTCGTCTCTACGTATTTTCATGAAATTGGAACCGATTTATTATACCCATTAGAAACCAGATATATTTATGGACACTAAAAAAAGGAGAAATAAAAAAAAAATACGAAAACAATAAACCGCCTTCGATGTGAAAAACTATTAAGGCACTAAAAAACGAAAAATAACTGAATTATTAAATTACCCAATTAAATAAAAAATATTGATATTCGCGCTACCTAATAACATATTTGAAGTCGGTGCTAACCTACATTTCAAATTTGTTGCAGGTAATAAAATATGTATACTATACAGATATACATCATGGGACACTAGAGTGGACCAAAACTTTGTATGTAGTTGATATGAATTTAGGTTAGCATTGACTTCAAATATATTATTAGGTAGCGCGAATATCAATACTTTTTTTTAATTGGGTAATTTAATAATTCAGTTATTTTCCCCTTTTTAGTGCCTCATTAGTTTTTCACATCGAAGGCGGTTTATATTTTTTGTAAAAAAAATTTATATGTAATATCAATGATAATTTATTTCAAACTAGCTTTTTCTCGCGGCTTCGCTTGCGGGACTATACATTTAATCTATTTTTCAAAATTATTATGGTTTTTCTAGATAAGAATTTCACTATGATCGATTGAGTAGTTGCTGAAGTTGCGAAAGCGTAACAAAGAAAACAAACACCATTTCTCACTTGTATTTCACATTAATTAGAATAATATGTCATTTAGGTTGTCTCGAAAACACGTTTGGTTGGTAAATTAAATTGTTTATAATAAATATCTCTTGAAGATAAATATAAATTATAAGTAAAAGTGCTAACCATACAACCTGATGTTGCCCTCTGCATCACCTATAGAGTTTTTTGAGATACATTTGTAACCGCCGAGATCGTTTTGCTGTATGTTGCGGATTACTAGCCGCATTTGGACGCTGTACGCAGATCTGTTGATCTCATTCATTGAATATTTTTCGTTTGTAATTATCATTTCACCTGAAAGGAAAAGGGCATTA
Organism: Antheraea yamamai; assembly: GCA_036509395.1. NCBI lineage: Eukaryota > Metazoa > Arthropoda > Insecta > Lepidoptera > Saturniidae > Antheraea > Antheraea yamamai. The sequence goes on along the minus strand of AP028428.1, from coordinate 10,842,354 downwards.
ATTTCGATTCGTCGTGGTTTAAACTCTTTATGTGAACATTTATGATGTACTGTTCTTTCGAAATATTTCTTGTTGATACAATATGTTGCAGTAATCGAATTTGTCGACGATATCTTAGTTTGTCGTTTTAATTTTACGATAAAGTTATGTGATTTCGTTCTATATTTTATGAAATTGGTGGTACTCCCTGTAGTATACCTTGGTTATTGAGCATTAAGCGTTAAGTGTAGTGGATTGAACATAATATGAAGGAAAATAAATTTTAAGGCGTAACAAGAATTACTGGAAAAGTTATATTAAGGTTCTTATCGATTTGTTAGGAAACCGAAGTTTAAGACATTTTATATCTAAGATATTCACGCGATAATGAGACCAGTAATCTTCAGAGAGAGATCTTAACCAGAGAGAACTGGTTATGAATTTACAAAAGTTACGAATAAGTAATTTTTGTAGTATTTGATTGTAAACCTTATTAAAAATAGTAATTAAAATCATGTATTTTCATTAAGTCCAACACATAACAGCATAAAACATTTTCACACGTAAAATGAATCGGGAATGAAAGAAATAATATTTCAATTTTATTTACATAGATTTTCAGTTCCTACGTTCATTTGTTTCATCGCCCTTTATTCGATAGCGCAAACCTTTCCGTCCATTTATATTCGGCCACTTCCCACCATTGTCCGGACGATATCGAATTGAAATATTGTTTCGACATGTCGTATTTGGAACAATACAGTGTATGTTCACGTTATGTACTTTTTGCTATGTACATTATAATATAACGGAACTGCTGCAATGACTTTGAGGGAAGTGTTAACATTATTTTATTAACGTTTAATTTGTCACTCGGAAAGGTTTAATATACGCTCTACAGAACAATAGTAATTACTGACGATAAACTGGCACCGCTTTGTGATGCTTAATCCATTTACGCACAAACATCAACCAACGAACGTATCGTTCTACGTTGTACAAAGCTAAACCGAATGAGACTGTTCGCTAAATTAAATTCTTATATCAAAATATTTTAACCTCATGACTAAAATTAGATTTATATATTCACCTTGTATTATTGTTGTGTACTGACTAGATTTAGTTGTTTTAGCGTTATTATTTTGTAGAAATACCTACCAATAGAATTTTCATCTGAATAACACTGTTAGCCTGGCCGGCCTTTACAGCTTCACTGGACTAAGTTATTGGAAAATAGAGCAATTTTCAGAGTATCATCTTGTTATACATAATGACACTTTTCTGTAAGCGCTTATTATTAAGATTTTTTTTTATATCATAGGAGGCAAACGAACAGGTGGGTCACCAGATGTTAAGTGATCAACACCGTCCGTAGACACTTGCAACACCAGAAGAGTCGCAAGTGCGTTGCCACCCTATGTTTGGAGGAGGGGATTGGGGAAGGGGGAGGGGAAAGGGGCAGGGAAGGTAGGTTATCCGGCAAAATGAAACCTTGGTTATGTACAATCAAATAACAATAACAAAAAAAAACATCATCCATCCGTCATCAATCCTTGTAAAACTAGAAGTTTCCATCAAGCAGCAAGATTATTTTCACTAGAACGATGTGAATGAAGGGTACCAAATAATATTCATATAGGTTTTGTACGTTTTTATTTGTAACAGAACTACTGCAAATAATTTCTTGAACGCTTTGCGTATATCACAGTTTACGGGCTGAGCTATAGAACAGTTAAAGTTTAATGTATTAGACGCGGGAGTATCTGTTTAATATATCAAGACATTTTATCAAAAGTAAACAGTTTAGTATGAACAGAGTTATACTTGAGCGATTCTGTTGAATTTTTGTCGTTGTCTACATTATTACCGCAACCCCTGGTCCCGGTTGTGTTGCGTTCGCTTGTTCTACATTAAAAATTGCTTGCATTCTTTTTGGTTCGTTGCGGATGAGTTTTTTTATATTTTTCCAGTCGCGGCTCAGAAGAATATTAATTTGAAATTTCGGAATTTCGGTATGTAACAGATATTCCCTTTTGGTATTCTTGTTACTTCTACGACATTTGATCATTATTAAGAGAAGAATTTAATTAATTATTGCGTTATATATGTTTCGAATTTAGAACTCAATTCGTTAGAAAAAAATAATTGTTTCATTTTATATATAATCTGTCCGAAGAGATATAATACTAAGCGATACATATTATGGTGATATTACCGACTTAAGAGAATCGTCAACACTCTTTGTTTATTTTAAAAATGTAAATACAGTAATGTTGTAATAGATATACTTTATGGTTTCATAAAAACTTATTAACGTTTATTTGAATTACCTAGATATAATAAATTTACTTGGAATTAATATACAACGAGACCAGTTTAAAGAAAGAGCTGTACATACTTTTTTTTTTTTATATCATAGGAGGCAAACGAACAGGTGGGTCACCTGATGTAAGTGATCACCACCGTCCATAGACACTTGCAACACCAAGGGAGTCGCAAGTGCCTTGCCAGCCTGTGTAGGGAGGGGGGGAGAGGAAGGGAAGAGGACAGTGGAAGGGGAGGGGAGGTGGGTCTCCGGTGCTCTCGCTGACCGAACGAAACGCAACAATGCAAGCACTGTTACTTCACGTCGGTTTTCTGTGAGAGGGTGGTACTACCCCGAGTAATTTGAATATTTGTACAATAAAAAACAACTAAAAAAAAGTGTATGTGTACTTATGTACACGCGTTAGAAGTCATACTTCTTTGTCGTAACAAGATAATAAATCTTTTCAAAATTTTTATCTTTCGTCTTATTCTACGTTTGTAGAAAAAACGACACTAACAATAGAAAAAAGGTATTTAATACATTGAAAGTTTTAATACAAAGAAATACAAATAAACAAAATGTTGACTATAGCTAACTTCAGGGTGTCGGTTTTTCGTGACGGTGTGCACGGGCATCTTAAAAATTTACTCTCATCATTTTTCCCTAACGCGCCAAAAGAAGTATAACTTCAAAAAGCTTATAATAAACGACTCCAACGTGACCTTATGTTAAAGAATCTATACAAGCGTATGAGTAATTCCAAATCCACTTTTTATAACCATATTTACAAATTGTACTTATTTGTAAATACTACTAAAGGTTATACGTATAAGAGCAATCGTCCGTGATTTCATATTAGTTAGTCATAATATAACATTTAATAATAATGAAACACACAAAAGCGAACGGCCAGAATGAACCTTTTCATCAACAGAAGTATTTTTAAAACCGAATCAGCAGCTTCGTATATGAAATTCTATAAAGAGACCAACGGGCTCGCAAACTTTAGCATTTAGCAGTAGCTTTTAGACTCTGAAATGAATATAGAGGTTATTCTTATTGTGTCTATTAATATCTAATTTATTAATTTTTGCGGTCAAGTCGAAGCCACCGCGGGTTGACAAGTGATTCTGGTTTGCTGCTTGCCTCGTAAGTTGACCACAAATCCGTGGTCTGATCACTGCAACTGACACTTTGACTGTGGTTGTTCACACAGTGTACTGCTCTCTTTTATTTGTTTAATCAAAACGTGTTAACGTCTTTACTATAATTAAGTTCATACAAAACACATTTTAAAAGTAAGTTTGTTATAATGTTATTGTTTCTCAATTTTTTGATATTTCTGTAATTTAGACTATTCATTGTATTCTAATTTAGTTGTTATATTTAAACAATATAAGAGTATAATTAATATTAGTGGTATGAAGTAATATGGCGCAGTTAAGCGTATAACTAATTCGTTATATTAAATTGTAGTTAATCAAATTTATTTTCACGAGTTTGAGCTGTAATAAAATATTTCAAATCTCATAATTGTTAATAACGAAATGAAATAATGGCGAAACTAATTAATTCTGACAAAACAAATGAATAGTAGATAAAGTCAGGCTTATTTAGGATAATTGGGATTATGCCGAAAGCTTGCGAGTGATGCAAGCCCGCGCGACGCGGCGAGCGAGTACGAGAGATGGTCACACCCATTCCATGTCTGCCGCGGCCGGCCGCCGCTTGTCCCATCTCGTCACACCCGTGTATTACCTAATTTAATTTGTACTCCCCACAATTTATGAGCTGCAGAAGAGCCGTCTGCCTCCATGTTTGTTGGTAATATTCGGACTGACGCGTTTACATCACGTTTAGATTGCTTTTACAAAAATGAATATTGTACATATCATAAGTAAATATGTTTATTTATTTGGTAGACTAACGGCTATAATATACAATAACGAATGATAAGAATAAACACATCAAATAATTTACTAGTCCTCACCGATATATAATAAAATACAATCACTTGCATTATTGGGTATTAAGTAAACCTAATAATAATAAAAATATTAATAGATAATTAAAGAACTTCCTATTTAAAAATGTTGTCGCCTTACAGTACCTAGTGTTAAAGAGGTCTAAATCCCCAACCTCGCTCATACCGCTGTCTATTTGTTTATGCGTTTTAAAACATACATAAGCATTGATATTATAGTAGGTTATCGATGATTTTTTTCTATCAATTAAAACTATTTTCATATTATCAATAGCACTGTACTATCCATTTTCCAAAAAGTTTGTCACTTATATCAGATAAGTTTTATACGTGGAGTAATGATTGTCGGTAGGTATTATTATTAGATATGAGATTTTAATTTTTTTTTCTGAAAGTGTGATCTAAGACTTTCACGAAATATTAGGAGGACCAATTCGCAAATTTGGTGGGTTTAATAGAATTTTACACCTTAAGCCACTAACTTTTGAATACAAATCCATGTTGTTGCCATAAGATCGATAATTCTTTTGAGAATAAAAGTTCAAACTATTAAGTACAAAAATAAATGAAGACGGGCACTACTTTTGCACATTGATCAATATTTTTTGGTAAAGTTAGTAAATCCATAATGTGAAATTATATACAGAATAAAAAAAAGTAAACAAATCTCTTTGAAATCTATCTCTACAGAAACTTCTAATAAAAAGTGTACACAGACACATATTTCAGTCATCACACTGTGGACTACAAATTACAATCGTGGTACATATTCTATACAAGCTATAGTTTAAATTCGATTTAGATTTATATGAAAACTGTGGTCGATACGTAAATACTGTGAGTGTAGCCTAAAGCAATTCGAAGCGGCGGGCCAGCGGTCTTTGTTGCATATCTGCTGGTAATAGAATTTGGTTCGCTTTTTGCGCGGTCGGTCGGTCATGCCGCGTAATAGCCGGCTCTGCTTGCCTTTGTAACTGCATCTAAATCTGTCTGTGTTGCATGGCTCTGGTCAGGTTTCAGCTTTGCACTAACGAATTGTTTAACAACCACAGCTTTTGTTAAAAGGATTTATAACACTAATTTGATTTGTGGTTATTTATTTCTCTTGTTGTGTTACGCTTACTAAATGTCATATGTCTTGTATTTTATATTTACGTTATTCAATGTACACTAAACTAGAATTAAGTAATAATGCAAGCGGGCTTTATCGTGGTGCACGGTATACAGGGCTGAGGTTGGGTTATCTACGCGATAATAATTGAGCATTACTGAGAAAAGACGAACAGCGAATGCCTATGTCAGCGAGATACCATGTAACGCATTCACTCGACGCCCTACACGACAGGCGTACTTTGTACGGAAATTATTTAAGCTTATCTAACTTCGCTAAGATAATTTAAAATTAAAAAATTTAAATTTGTGAAACCGCTGCCCACATCTAGTATTCTATAATATTCTTGTATCGATCGTATGTATATATTACATCTTAATCTGTAACCTCAAATACAAGTAAAATAAAATTATAAATAATAATTCAGTAAACTTTTACAATGACCATAACATCTAATTTATTTTTCTTAATTATTGCGCGTTAAATTACCACACATAGCTATTTATTGCGTGCTGAGTGATAACGCGCTTGTCGATTCTATATCTGGACATTAAATATTCATATTTTAATGGTATATCAGTTGTTTAGTTACTATGAAACAAGCTGTAAAGCTTAAAATATTTATGTAAAATAAATTCTGGTGTAAACTTTGCTTGAACTCGCTATATAGTAATCGGTCAGAATATGCTAACGGAATTCGATTTAAAATACCACAGGCGGAAAAAGTTTTAACCCCGTTGTCAGATCGAACGATGAACGTAAAAGCTGGTCACATATGTCGCGGTGTGGTTCGCTGTGGTTCTGAGTCTGTACGATATGATGCGGTACATCTCTGTGCAATATGCTATGATGCTGTGTATTACATGCAGCTATATACAACGATGGACAGCGAACCTCAAATATATTCATGACTTTAAACTTGAATTCGGCCACAATTATACTCAAATATGATTCCATCTTACCTTTGTATTTAACACATTAGATTAATAATATTTTTGTTTTGTACAAACATACTATATATAATTTTTCTTTTTTAATTATGCAGAACGTATATCTACAAATTAATTTTCCAATGTAATAAACGTAATTTAACTTCAATAATTATTATTTTAGTTAGTGCATGTAACACTACAGTGTAAAGAAATATTAATTGCTTATGTCTGATTCCAATAGTAGTTATTTTATAGTAAAAAAGATATATTTGAGGTACGAAATTAATAAAAGTGTAACTTATTAAATACATTTCTAACAAAAAAAAAATACGTTTACTATAACCAGCAGTGATTATATACGATGACACAGATAACGATACGATGCGAGTATAGCGTGTACCAACAGACTATATCCCCTAAATCCATCCTTAACTGGAGTTTAGTAGCAGATTGTTTAACACACGGAACGTATTCATCGTTTGTTACGTGTTGCTAAACTCGGTTTAGACTCCATTTTATTAAAATTATTTCTTTGAATAAAAGAATTTAATAAAGTGAAACAATATAAGAATCTTTTTTATTTCTTGGTATACAAAATCGGTTGAAAAAATAATTATTGTTTAACAACTTTTAAAAATGTTTTTTTACCATTGTAGTAAATACACTATTTATCGAGAAGTAAATTTCATAAAGATCAGTCCAGTTGCTCTTGAGTTAAATCCGGATACACAAACAGACAACATTATTTTCAAAGACAAACTTTCTTTTAAGAAATTAGATATCGGACAAATAATGTAGTTTTATAAATGTAGAAGAAGATTTCGCACAGAAAATTATGGCAAAGAGTTCGAATCCCCTACATATTAAAATCTTCTTCAGCTACCATTTTTTGCAGAAGATGAAAATTTTAAAAAAAATTTAAGAAGCAGTGCGAATGTCTATTGGAAAAATAAACAAATTTAATTTAAAATCTGGTTCATGGACATTGTATGCGGATCGCATGTATATTAAAGTAAATAATGTGTCTGAAGAACTCCAGTTACCGACTATGACTACTGCTGTCATTGGTGATGACGCATATGAGTTATTGGTGAATTTGGCGAGTCCGAAGAAGCCCGCGGAGCTAACGTATGAAGAATGTAAAATATTATTACAACAACATTTACAGCAAAAACCATACGTGCTGGCAGAAAGATTTCGCTTCCGCCAATAGAAGGTAAGAAGGGGACGAAAGTTTAAGCGAATATGTCACAGAACTAAAGAAACTAGCATTTAATTGTAAATTTAATGAAGAATTTGAAATATTCATACAAAGTCGTAGAATACAATGCATATTTACAGCTCCGTATCATCCGTCATCAAATGGTGCCGCAGAAAATGCTGTTAGAACAATTAAAAGGGTTATTAAAAAGGAAAATATTACACATGCATTAAATACCTTCATGTTATACTATCGAAATACGGAACATACATATACTGTTGACTGTCCAGCGATGTTAATGCTGGGTAGGCGATTAAGAACGCATTTAGATATCATTATTCCTGATCAAGAATTACGAGTAAAAGATGCGCAGCAACGACAAATACGTAGTAAGAGAGACGCGGATAGAATGATGAACCATGGGAAAAAAGTGTGGTATCGACAATATCCTAAAGGGGAGAAAGGGCTTCCTGGTAAAATAGAAGCTTATATTGGACCCTCTAATTATAAGGTTACCGATGATCAAGGTAATCAAATACATCGTCATATATATCAGTTAAGCTACCGAACTGAAAATCTGTTAGTTAATTCTGGTATAAAGGTTGGGCAATAGATAGACAGTGAACAGCCAATACAAGAATGTATAGATCCACCGTCAGTTTTAGAGCAAAGCTCGGGTGAGCTTTTAGTTTAAGTGGGGAAAATTGTAGTGTACTGGCTATCTACAAATCTTGCATAATCTCGATGGCTATGTCAGTGAAAACTAATGAACGTAATGTGTGTGCTGGCGTCCTTTTTAATAAATTATAAAAAATATTTGGAGTATAAATATTATGGTGGCTTCCACACTTTGATGAGCAACAACTAGTAGTGGATGACATATAATATGGTCAAAAAACATTCACTATTACTGAGTTCTTACGCGTCATATTAAAGAATCAACAAATGTTACTATACCCAGTTACTATGAGTCTTTAGGCGTGTTATTCATGGGCAGGCTTAATAATGCTAACGTCGACTATGTTCATTTTCTCACTGCTGTTTTCAGACTTCGCTTTGATATTTACCAATTGTTGAAGTCATTTTTTCAGCTTCGGTAAAAGAACCTATTCTTAGGAAAAAAACATACACATTTTCCTATCTTGGATTACTGAATTGCGATTACATCATTAATATAAATAGGTAACAACTACTAAGCTTTATTAACGCGACTGTTCTCGGTTGCTTATATTATATTGGGTGTACCAGTGACTCCGTATGCGTTTGTTATTATTTGTAATAACAGTAGTTGAGTTATATCGAAATAGGATGTGTCAATATTGTAAAATTACGCATATACTGTAAACAAACATATCAGTTTACCAGGTTATTGGTTGAAGTTGTTGTGCAGAGCCATTTCGTCATAAGATATGGTAAAATAGTTAGCATAAGAATATTCTCAATGAAAAAATATTTAGGTGCGTACACTTTCAAAGTGTTCAGTAAAACGGTGTAGGAGTTTATCTATCTCATACGCCAACAGCCATTTTTATCATATTTTTTTTCGAGCTGATTAGTCTGTTAGCCTGGCAAGGCCTTTACAGTTTCACCTTACTACTAAGGCGAGCGCTTAAGGTACTCAGCCGATTTTAATTTGACGACTAATTCAAAGGTATACGGCACACCTCGGCTTGGGCTGTTGTCTATACCGCGGATCTGACCTAGCTAAACTATTCGAAACACATATCCGCCACTTTCACTGCTAGCAAATACATCGCTGAACGCGTAGTAAGTCGTCCGTAGTCAAAAAAATCTTAGTTTTTTAAAACATCAATAACTTTATATGTAATGGCTATCGTGATATTTTTTCATATAACGGTCAAGTGTCTAAGAAGTAAAAGTAAAAAGAATAATGATTGTTCAATAGTTTTTGCTTAATGCGCGCACCAATGACAGACATCTGTTATTTTATTTAAAAAAATAGACAGAGACAAATGAATTAAGAATTAGGAAGAATTAAGCGAATCCTTCTCTTCTGTTTCTCCACCGGTTTTCTTCTTTTTTCATTTAGTAAATATCGACAATCCATAGTTATTATCAATAAAGAAAATTTGAAAATAGTTTGTTCCATACCATCGACGAGTCGAAAGCCTTTATTTATTAGTCTACTAGCGGGCCCGGCAGACGTTGTCCCGCCCTGATTATAAAAAAAATCCTTGATAAATTATATACCAAAACGTTCCTCATGAATCACTTTATCCACTAGTGAAAACCGCTTGAAAATCCGTTCAGTAGTTTTTGAGTTTATCGCGAACAGACAGACAGACGCGGTAGGGGACTTTGTTTTATACTATGTAATGATGATGATATTCGCCATACTTCACGATCGTTACGTTTACTAATATAAAATATATTACATTTTTGGCGAAAACTTCAGCAATATTGAAAATTAAAAAGATAACGAATTATGGAGGAATTTCGACAACCGGGAGACCATCACTATATATAAAAATTATGTACATACTTTCTAAGTTTAAATACCCATACATACATATATCATAATATAAAATTTAGCTAGCGAATTATAATAAAGTAATATACTAAAAAAAATAATAATTTCCTCTGTTGAGCTTATTGCCCTTCACAAGGTGAGAAGTGTTTTTGTTCATCTGTCACCCGGACACTAAATAAGCAACTTTTATCCTGCGGGTGCCATTTTAATGAGAAGTAATGAAGTTTCCGACCCCTCTGATGTTTTGTTAGGTAACAACCTTATTTGTATTAGTTAGCACATGGTTCTATATACATAGAAGAGTATTTTTCAACTGTTTCTAATTTCGCTTTTGCCTTGACAGGTAGAGCAACGGTGAATCTATACTATTCGTTTCTTTTTTCCTCGAACTGACTACGCTATTGACCTAGCAAGGTCTTAACAGCTTCACCGGACTACTAAGGCGAGCGTTTAAGGCACTCAGCCGACTATATATTTATACTATTCGTGTTATAATTTCAATTTTTATAGGAGGTACCCTGGAACTGGATTCCTTTGTAAAACATCTTCAACAGATATGAAACCTCCGTTCTCTCTGCGTTGTTTATTATTTATTTTTATATTGCGGTTAACTAAACAGTCGCTGACGTTTCATAATGTAATATAAACTATCATAGTTAAACGAATAGCATACGTTTCGGAATACTTGTTTACTTTGTTTTCTATTATGAAATTAAATGTATATAAGACAAGCATTTTCAATTTTGACCTTTTAACGTCTAGTGAAAAGAAACGGTATACGCATGATGACAGATATTAATAAAAGAGTTTGGATACAATAATTACTTACATAATACACAGTTTTCAACACCGAGCACCACGTAAAAGAATTCTAGGATGGTCCGAGATGATTTCAGATGAACTGTGTTTACATACAAACCGTAACAGAATATGTTATATTCGGCCCTACATACGAAATTATATGGAAATAGTGTGAAAAAAATAAAAATCAATCGAAGTATGTACAATTACGAACATTATCTGTGCACTTTCGCCATTTTATAGGTAGTTCATTAATTCTATTCCTGAATAATTCTGGGAGCGAGAATCAATAAAATCGTTAAAGGTGGTTCTTCATTGAATTCTTTTCCCTGCAAGAATTTTCCAAATTCGGAAAAAAAGTAATAATCCGTTGGAGCATGGTTCGGGGAGTATGGAGGGTGTCAAAGACATTCTGATCACAGTTCTTCTAATTTAGTGACCGTCGGTCGTGAAATGTGGGATCTAGCGTTGTCCTGAAGCACCAGAGGGCTAGAGAAATTGACCAGTCTATGTTGTTTAACGGCTAGCTTTTTCATCATGGTTTGCAATTATTCACAATATAGACCTGCCGTAATCTTCCGATCAGATATTAGAATGCTGTAGTGTATGACATCAGCACTGGTCCACCAAATACTCACCAATATCTTTTTTTAAGTCAACTTTCACTTTGGACAAGCTTATGGATTTATGCGTATGAATTATAATTGTTTTATCTCTCACACCAAACCTTGCCACTAACCATAACGTCTTTACGATGGATCCGCATCCACGATCACATTTAATTCTTCAACTAGGGTTTCCAGGCGTTTGTTCTGTATGTCAAATTTTCCAGAACGAAAACATTGGAAACAAACACGTACCATGTTTTCTTTTACAGTGGCTTACCCATACACATCATTAATATTTCAACATGTTTCTGCAGCGTTGATGGCGCTACGAAATTCTTATTAGTAAATAACGCAATATTTTACGTTTCCATTTTATGAAAAGAACGATGTCAAAGAAAAATCAAATAGTGCGAAAACAAATGAATCACTAAATTCGAAACACAAATACACAATCCTAAATCTATACATATAATAAAATTGAAGTGTCTGTATGTAATATCAAAATTACATTTTTCTTACTGATTGGGTATGAAAGCATACACGCTACTGATAACAAAAATGCAATTTTTAAAATTGCTCTACATAGCCCAATAACCATAATAATATATGAGAATACTGTATCAAGTTCAATGAACTCTATTTAAATTGTCGAATATTAAAAACTGCTTAGACAGATACAAAGATTCATATATTTTGCTTTATATTTATACAAGATTTCAAGACGTCAGCTCATTCATTGTTTTCAATTCAACATCATAATTATTAATAGTAATTTTGAAGATAGAAGGGGTCTTTCTAATAAGATATTAGATCATAGACGTATTACTTACTGCCAATATAGGCATATAATATCATTGTAATAACATTTTGAAGTCATTGTTTCATTAGTTTCTTATACTGTGTATGTTGGCACTGAGGTACTTATATGGTGGGTTAAGGTTCCAAATATATTGCTGATGATAAACCTCATTTCACACACTTTTAATATTTATATATCTAATGTATACGTTACGTGTTACTGTAAGTGACGCGCGTGTCGTACTTACAATAGTTTTTAAAGAGCATTTTTATAATCATACATGGTCTCACAATTTTATATTTCTCTAATACAATTAAAAAAAAAACGCGTTCGGAGCTGCGGGTACAGCTAGTCGGTAATAAAACTGGACTATAATAAATGTAATTGTGTTATAAAAGCTATCGAGATTAGATAAAACACTTCATTTATTAATATCTGGCGCAGTAATATTTTACGTTGTCATCGTCTTTATAATTATTAGGTCGTTAATAAGCCATAACGCTGGCGCCATGTAATCAAAGCGAAAATAAATCTTTGCAAAATGAAAAACGGACATGAAATAACCGCATATTTTTTCTTTTAAACACAACCATAAAAATGCCGTAACTTGTAAGCAAGAACTACCCCATCAGCCTGTCAAATAGGATAGTAGAACTGTGAATAACTGCCCGTTTAATGAGTGCTTTAACGCTTCCAATGTGCTTTATGAATAATGAAATTAGTTGCTTATTCCGTTGAGTATCGTGGCCGGGACTTAATAAGTTTTATGAATTACGAGTCGCCGTAAACGTCTTCAGGGCTCTATCAAACATTATAACAATAATTGCCACTCAGTGTTATCTGATTTTGGGTTAAACGGAAAAGGTTTATATACAATACTGTATACAGATATTTTGTTTTATATATCTCAGTCTACTTAACTTGCAAAATATGTAAAGAACAAAGTGATTGACGAATTGTAAAAAAAGATTATTTTGTTAAATTTACCATTATATTTTATTATTTTTAATTATTACAGAATTTGAAGTGATAATAGGTTAGTTGATAACGTGATCGACTTCTTTCGATTCGAGTCTTTCCGACAAAGACTGAGTTTTCGGTAAAGGAAAATGTCGCAATGAAACTGTAGCATGGTGGTTGGCTTTTTCTAAGTTATGTATTCAAACATAGGGTACTTGAAGCCGACCGGATCGCTACATGACGACAAACCCGTCACCATTGACTTTCTTTTGGATTGTCAAGATTCGGAATTTTATAAATATTTTCGGTTTAGGTTTTATATAAATCTTGCGCATCGTCTGTTATTAATCTTTAAGTATACGCACCATTTTCTCTGGTCCAATAATTGATCGCTTTCGGCGAGGCCTCGACGTGGCACTGCAAGGTGACGTCTGTACCGGTGGGCGCTCCCACCAACTGATTTGGCACTTGTACTAGGGGATGAACTGAAAAGAAGAACCATTCTGAATATCTCCCATTGGTGCTACTTACGAAGGACGTCAGGACGAAGGGTAGGAATTTACTAATAAAAAATACGTAATGGAAGTTAAACGGACGGACGGTATTTGATAGTGAGTATCTTCAAATTATAGTTATACTTTCATCGCGATAGGATTTTCAAACGTCATAATTCTTGACATCTACGTCACAGAAGGAATGTTAATCTACAAGGAATATAACTGGAAATTTTACAAGATATGCCTTGGGTGAGAAACTCAATAAAAAATTTGAAATGAGAAATATTCGAGTAAATAATCCCACTTCAATTAATTTCATCTCAAGTAATATTATTGTTATGTTTATTTACTCGCTGAATATTTTATTATGGATTTTCATTAAATTATTTTTAATAATTTTATAGTAACTTCGAATCCAACATTGTATATTGTAATTGTTTGGTGACTAACTTTTATAAGACCCATGGTCTTATTGAAATACTAGCTAATAGCCGCGACTTCGTTGGTGTCATTTTTAGGTAACAATATGTTTTAGGTACAGAGAAAAAAAAGCAAACCGTTCGCCCCACTTTTCCACGGTAAGAAAACACAAGTTACTGAAAAGTATCGCTCATTAAAATCATAGTTTCTTAAAACATCTATAATTTTAAAATGTGTACAAATATTGTGATTTTTTAAAGTAGGGACTAGTTGTAGAAAATGTCTAGGAAGTAAAACTAAAAAAATTATCTAAATGTTTCATTTTTTTTTATATCATAGTAGGCAAACGAACAGGTGGGTCGGTCACCTGATGTTAAGTGATCACCATCGTCCATAGACATTTGCAACACCAGCAGAGTCACAACTGCGTTGCCACTCTGTGTGTGGGGGAGGGGAGTGGGGAAGGGGTGAGGAGGTGGGGAGGTGGGTTATCCGGCGCTCTCACTGACCGAACGAAACACAACAATGCAAGCACTGTTAGTTGATGTCGGTTTTCTGCGAGAGGGTGGTACTATCCCGGGCGAGCAGACACATTCATGCTGAAACCACTAATAGCTTCAGCGTGGCTTGTATTGTTGATACTTCTGAATGTATTCAGTATTTAAGATCAATCGACTGACAAATATTTTAGAAGTTATTACCGATTTTAAAATAAATAAAATAATAAAAAAATATTTATTCCAAATGCACCATTGGAGCAAATATGCTCAGAATGTCATGGAATATATGTTGCCTAAAATAGCCTCAACGATTTCAGCCGCGTTTTTGTTTACAGAGCTTTCTGTTTGGACTCTTTATTTATGTGAAAGCTCGCAAAGCCTGCATTTGGCGATGAATACGTTCGTACTTTCTGTAAAAATGTGAAGCATAATATATCGTTTTAGAGTATGTGTATAGCATTTAAAAGAATTACAAACTATTTGAGAAAATAATACTCGAATCAACCGTTATGTCTTTTTTTGTCATTTATGTGTAGTTTGCAACTACATACAAATTTTAAATCACCACCTCTTTGGTCTAATGGTCAAGATTTATGTTGACTATATTCACTGACACTATTAAAGGACTGGTTAGTGTAGTGCAATCATATTCGATAAGAATAGGATAAGATAATTTACCAAATTGTATCGAATAAGTAAAACCTTATTTTGTACGACTGCATGTATAAGGGAAATTAAATGACAATTTATAATCTGTTGAAAAGCTTCTACAATGTAGAATCTACATCAGTACGTCGCTCGCGCAGTGTTTGCATAGGCACTCCGCTCTCGTACTTGTTAACCCTGTAACTGTCACATGTTTAATTCGAACGTTATACAATAACTGATTGCATCAGGTAATCTTCTACATATCTAGACTATTTTACCTTAAAATGACGTAGGTTTCAATCTAGAAGCTAGAAATTGCAGTGGTGCACCCTCAAGATCATAATCTGTTGCTAAGTACGTATAACTGTTTTCCAGCAGCTGCACTTGAGAGCTAGTCTAGTTTTAGCGTATTCACCATTTTGGACCACATCGCAATTTAACATCAGGTGAGATTATGGTCAAACGTTACAATCTATACAGTATAAATAAACGATAGGTATAGATATTTTAGGTAGAGAAACCGACAGTCTTACTATAGGGATATATTTATATTATACCAACGGTCCCGGCGGACATTGTTCTGTCCTGATAATAAACCTTGATAAATTATATACTAAAACATTCCTCATTAATCATTTTATCTACTGGTGAAAACCGCATGAAAATATGTTCTGTAGTTATTGAGTTTATCGCGAATAGAGAGACAGACAGACGCGGTAGGGGACTTAACGCCGGTTAATACATTTATTCTTGTGATTGTTTGTAATATCATAACTATAAGCATACATAATATGTTTTATTGAGTTAATAGTTCTAATTACGTGACATTGATTTTAAGTAAACTTGGTATCAATTATAGCCCCGAGAAGATGCTTATGAGAGTCTAATCTATTTCATAATAATTGTTATTAACATTGTATTACTGCTGGTCAAGGGCATCGAAAAAATTTAAAAATAGCAAAAATAAGATTAAACTTAATAAAATAACAAAGTTACATCAAATATGAGGAAAATGTAAATCTTTAACAAAGGAGGAAATTATTACGTCTTTTTTTAACTGATTCTTAAATCTTGTCCATACTTACAAGATAAAATGCTAAATCCGACAACATTCAGAGTGAAAGCATAAAAATTTTACAAAAAGAACGGATTATTTTACAAATGTAAACAATCGTAACCCAAAGCTCTATTTAGAGTGAATTAAGGAAAACGGAATTTTCTTCCACGACCTTAGATCGGAGCTTATTTGCGGTTATTCTCTTTGACCGTCGTTAAGTTCCTTTGGACGGCTTTTACGAGTTTGAGTGGCCAATTTAGCGAACAAAATCTGAACGATCAGAATTTTTGCTCTAATTAATAATTCCAAAGGCCAAAGTGGGCAGATCGCTGCTTATTAAATAATACAGTATAATGAACGGTTAAATCGTAAATCTTTTTGGGATGAGATGACTGTTCAAGGGAAACTGAAATTAATATTGAAAAGTTTTATCATCTTACTGCATTTCTTGAAAATTAATATGTGCATTTTACACTAATTTTTACAGCGTATCACAGTGAATTAATATATCACAGGACGTATGAACTTAGCATCAGTAACAGAGAACTTGAAGAGTAATGGTTAGTATGGTAGGTTTTCTTAACAAAATATATAAGTTATATTACTTGAAGTGTGTTTATTATGAATACAGTTAATTCTGTTATGAGCAAATATACCTTTAATATCTAAATACTTTTATTTATTTAAAGAATTTATCTTATTTTATGGTATTGTAATTAAGAAATCGGCTAATTAATAAGTTTTATATTTATTTTAATTTACATTTTCTATTGGTAACATTTTGTACCTGTTGCGTATCTTTTTACGTCGTACGTTTAGTCTATGTCTGGAATACTGGACCGTGAGTACCTTGCCTATATTCGGTCCCTTCGAGGTCTCGTTTCTTTTTTTCATAGTTTAATGAAATAAGCTTCCACAAGAGAAGTAAGATTGAAATAAAAGCAAATTTACATCCAGTCGACAATTGTCATCTGCTCGCATAATTGGCTACGTCAATATGAAAGATAGTCTTAGTTTATTGATTAAAATATAAAAATTTCAACGAAGTGTCGACTTGGGTATCAAAATATTATAAATCACGATCAAATGAAATTACTGAGAGTAGACTTAGATTTTGTACTTAAATA
The DNA here is from genome assembly GCA_036509395.1 of Antheraea yamamai. Taxonomy (NCBI): domain Eukaryota; kingdom Metazoa; phylum Arthropoda; class Insecta; order Lepidoptera; family Saturniidae; genus Antheraea; species Antheraea yamamai. The sequence continues at coordinate 10,824,931 of AP028428.1, read as the reverse complement.
CTACTTCCTTTAAAATAAAATGATGTATTTTGTACTGAAATATGGATTTGTAAAATTAACAAATATTTTGTGGAGATCTCATCAGTATCACATTGCTCCATATACTTTTTTTTAACTCTATTTTTGGCAACTAATCTTTTAGATTATTACTGCCATTGTCAAGTAGTTAATAGTATTACAAGTTCTTCTTCTATTCCATTTACGGCAACCAGTCTTTTAGTAGACTATTGCTGCCATTGTAAAGTGAGTATCGATATTACAAGTTTCTTGATATAATTTCAATGAATGCCATTGTCGAGTAGTTAATAGCATTTTAAGTTCTTCTTCCATTCCATTTTGGCAACCAGTCTTCTAGTAGACCATCACTGCCATTGTCAAGTGACTGTCGATATTACAAGTTTCTTGATATAATTTCAATGAACTAACAAGATGGTGGCCATCTTGTTAGAACTTTCCATCGAATTTTCGTTGCATCTCAGAATTCATGGTCCCTGGTATTATTTTTATTTTCCATTCACTTCACTTATGCACAATAAACAAACTATATTACATAAAACACCACCAATTTTACACAATATAGAGTCAAGTAACACACGATTATGAATAAAAAATAAAATCCACTACATGACAGACCAAGATCTCGCCAAAAACTCCTCCATATACTTAAATGGTACAGATGATATTTACAACTTGACAAAATATTAAAATAACAGCGAAGGGAGCATTCTTGCATAATAACTCAATGACCACCGTTTCTGTTTATAACACTATATATCTTAGTGTATTAACGATTGCCTCCATTGTATCGAATGGATATGTTAAGCTTTTAATTTAATAAAATCGGGTATTGCAATTTAAAAAACGTGATTAAGCAATCTGTGGACTTATAAGTATATAGCGTTCCTCAACGGCAATCAAAAGTTACGGCAAGTTTCGTCGAGAAGGATTCCGCGCGGAATTCTTGAAGTGACAGTTTGATTAACCGAGAGACACGCACACGCTTTTCCCGTTTTCAGATATCTTGGCGTTTCTACCTAGAAGGTACCTGGTTCCTTTGACTTGAGAATTTATTAATCTGTGTTACTTGTAGGTGTGACTTTTTTAATGCTGTGTATATTGTAACGAATATATTTGTTCCATTGTATTAAAGCGTTTGATATGATGGATTTTTCTTTTCGATTTAAGGTTCACATGGAAGTCTGTATTACCATTTTTATTATGGTGTATTGTTTAAGAGGAGATTTATGTTATTCCATGTTCCGACATAAAAATCATACAACTTTAAGATAATCTTCATAATGACTTGAACCAAACGTTCGCAAGTTCTTTTACATGTTGCACCGCGAAGATGTGAAGTTACACTCACGTTAGCTCTCCTTCATATATCAAGATTCTATAAAAAAAAGTTTGAGTGAAGAAGCATTCAGTAGATCGATCACCGCCTCCAGAATCCGTCATCGACTATTATCATTTTCTTGGACAACAATGTACCTAACAGCAAGTACTTTGCAGTAATTTAATTAATAAACAAAAATAAAAAAGTATACTGTAAGTACAATAATTGATTATACATAGTTAGATATGTATGTATTGAATTAATGACCATCATATCTTTATATATACATTTCTTCTGTACGTGTGTATGTCACTAAACTCCTCCTAAACGGCTGGACCGATTTTGATGAAATTTAGTGTGTGTGTTCCAGTGGATCCGAGAATGCTTTAGATTAATTAATTGGACGCGGTAGCTGGCGCTGCGGTTGATTTTTTTTATTTTTTACTATCAAGCCAGGACAACGTCCACCCGACCTGCTAGTTTAATATATTATTGGAATACTTTTAAGATTTATTATTGCATTTAAATTAACATTGGCTCAAAATTAGCTCAAATGCGTAGCCCCAAGTAAAATAATTTCACTGTTAACTGTTAATGTCAGTAAATGTATTCGTAATATTACTTAAAATAAAGCTACACCGTTTTTCTTTTTAAATTAATCTTGATTTGTTCCAGCTAAATATTCTTTTCTAGTGTTTTTTCTTTACTCTAAACTTAATTCACCCTGTCCCTGTTTCTGTAGCAAGTTACAGGGAACTCGTCCCGTTACGAAGCATTTACAGTCACAAATGAATTGCTTCACTTCTGACGCACCTAAAAAGTCTTTTTATGTTCGCTTACGGCAGCCACAGTTTCCCTACCCACTGTTATCATTCGTTTTCGGGGGAGCAAAATTTAAATTAAATATTTGAGAGCGTTAATTTTGTCTCCTCATCGAGAACGCGACGCATTCTTTGTGAAGTAATTAAACTGAGTGGAAGGGTTTCAGACGGCAGTAGTTTGTTTGTTCGCTTGAAATTGCGTTTCCTATGAAGTGAATTTCTTGTTGTCGTCAAGTGTGACTTCGAGTACTGTTTGTTTTTACCTTACTTAAACGGAATGAACAGTGAATTTATTTTATTTAGTTTAGGAATTTCGTGCAATTATAACGTCTTATATTATTTCTTACCTAACAAAAAGTAGCTTATATATGTTATTAAGTTATGATATCTTATTCGTTAAAGCACATACAAATTGGAAAAATTAGAAAGACTGAATAACAATCGGAATTTTATTACTACTCTAAAAATAAATAATTCTTTTTTTAATACTTTATAACTATTAGTGTTTTGACCACATTCTCACCTGATTTTAAATGTTGATGTAGCCTGGTAAATTTGATGGATAGTCTTTTAGTTAGTCTTTGGAATAGAGTCTCAAGTAGCTGTCTGAATACATCTATACTAATATATAAAGCTGAAGAGTTTGTTTGTATGGTTGAACGCGCTAATCTCAGGAATTACAGGTCCGATTTGAAAAATTCTTTCGGTGTTATATAGCTCATTTATCGAGGAAGGCTATAGGCTATATATCATCTCGTTAATACCAATAGGAGCGGAGCGCGAATGAGGAATGTTTCAAAATCGGGCTGTTTTTTCCTTTTAGCTGCGTGTTAGCGTTAGTATTATATACGGTGCCACGGTAACGTGGTAACTTTCTATCGCAAACATTTTTAAAGTCTATTTTGTGTTTCTATACAAAATGTTTGTTCTACGTTTGCTTTGTTTCCAATTTTTTATTTCTAATCTATTACGTATTATAAAAATAAGGTGTGTGTATGTAAAATTAAAATAACAACTTTTTGGTGAGTGGATATGGCTACAAATAACAAAAAAATATATTTTTTAAATCTTGTCGGTATTTTATATTATTATATTTTGTCTGTCTGTTTGTTTGTTTGTTCCGGATTATGTCCGAAATGGCTGGACCTATTTTAATGGAAATTTTACTGTTAGATGTGCGAAATTATAGCGGCTGATATATTCTATTTTATTTATAGAACTGAATTTTATTTTAGAAAAAGCCTTACTACTATGATAATATAATATCATCACAGTGATTTCAATTATTGAAAGTTACTACACGATATCTTACCGTACTACTAAATTTCATTATGTAGATAAAACAAATGAAGCATTAGTACCTAAAGTATATTTTTTATTGGTTTAGTATTAATAACCCATCATCGATCTTTCCACCGATTAAATAATATAAAAATTAAAAACTAAGTAGAAAGTTATTCTATATGAAATAACACTTGTTTAACATAAAAAAAATGAGTGGCAGGTTTTAATATGCGAGTACACAAGCGTAGTGAATTGAAGCGCTGTCAGGCCTCGGTACAAGTAAACAAAGTATAAATTTTGCTATATTTATGTGTGCGGGTAGGAACAAATGTGACAAGTTTTATGATTGAATGGTATTTTTTATAATAAAAATCCTTAACAATGAAGGATCGGTTGCTAAAATTGTGCAAACATTTTAAAGCTTTTTTCGTTTTTCACCCTGTTATTATTATTTTATTACTGTGGTTTTTTTATCAATTCGTTTTCTTAAATAGGTTCTGTAGGTGCCACACTGAAGCTATTACTGGTTTCAGTATGATGGGTCGGCTCGCCCGGGGTAGTACCACCCTCTCATAGAAAACCGACGTGAAGTAACAGTGCTTGCATTGTTGCGTTTCGTTCAGTCAGTGAGAGCGTCGTAGACCCACTTCTCTTTCCGCCTTCCCCGTCTCCTCTATCCCCTCCCCCCAAACATAGGTTGGCAACGCACTTGCGACTCTCCTGATGTTGCAAGTGTCTATGGACGGTGGGGATCACTTAACATCAGGTGACCAGCCTGGTCTTTTGCCTCCTATGATATAAAAATATATATATATATATATATATATAAATATATATATAAATATATTTTGTAACTGTTATTTGACGAACTTCCCGATATGTACAATATTTCAAATATCTACTAGATATTTGAAAAATTCTACATAATCCAGGACTGGATGATAATGCAAGGCAATAATAAGAAAAATAAAAATGATATAAAAACTTTCTATTTCCAATATGATGAGATAAATAGTAATTAAATAACACACATACGAGACTAAAAATCAGAATTATTTTTTAACGTTTTTAAAATGATCTAAACATAAAATAAATTCTCTTACACTCATAAAGATTTTAAACCTCATATAGATTTTTAAACTCTAATTAACGAACCAGGTGGACAAAATCTAACTACAATTATAAAAGATTTATTGTCAACTTTTATCTTGTCTGAAATAATCGGTAAATGCTTCGTTTCAACCAAGAGAAACGACTCATCGAGTCGACACAATCATTAAACATTGGTCCCATTTATATTAAATTTATCAAACTTATACATTTAACACATTATATATGTCTAGTATATTCAATATATTTTTTTTATATCATAGGAAGCAAACGAACAGGCGGGTCACCTGATGTTAAGTGATCACCACCGTCCATAGACACCAACAACACCAGGGGAGTCGAAAGTGCGTTGCTAGCCTGTGATTGGGGAAAATGGTGGGAGGGGGTGGCGGAGAGGGGAGGGGAGGGAACGTAGGCTTCGGCGCTCTCATTGACCGAACGAAACGCAACAATGCAAGCACTGTTACTTCACGTCGGTTTTCTATGAATATATTTATTGATGATATGAAATTTATCAAACTTATATATTTAACACATTATATATGTCTAGTATATTCTATAGCTTTTTTTTTAATATCATAGGAGGCAAACGAACGTTCGGGCCACCTGATGTTAAGTGATCACCACCATCCGTAGACAGTAACACCGCCAAGGGAGTCGCAAGTGCGTTGCTAGCCTGTGTTTTGGGGGAGGGGGAGATGGGAAGGCGAGGTGGGCCTCCGGCGCTCTCACTGACCGAACGAAACGCAATAATGCAAGCACTGTTACTTTACGTCAGTTTTCTATGAGAAGGTGGTATTACCACGTGCGAGCCGACCCATTCATGCTGAAATCAGTAATAGCTTTCGCGTGGCTCTACCACTTACACAGTACATACGTACATACAATACATAGTATTTATTCTTATTTATATATACTAATAACTAGGATAAAATTACCAAGAATTATTCATAGATGGGTCTAGGCTACTTAGTTTTTGGAGACGATTGACATCTTGCCATTTCTTCTTCTGAAAAAAATACTTACGCCCTGTCTAAGTCACCGTAAGGTTATTATTTTGCGTTTATATCTATTAATAGATTAAAATTATTTTTAAATTTGTGTTTATAGTTAACTTGATTGGTAAAAGAGCAAAATACATAATTACATTACAAAAAAACACATTTTCTTTACATACAATTCATAGGTATACGTGAAATGATACATACAAACTGAAATGATAACAGACAAACAAAGAGAGCTACTTTCACATTTATGATATACTGAAATAAATAAAATCGTAATTTTGAAACTGTGTAATGTTAAAATAACATCTTCTTACTTGAAGGTTATTATAGTATATACGACAGTTATAACAAATTTTTGTTAACGATTTTCAATGAAATTTAAAGAAGTACGTCTATAATTGATTTAAAATTAAAAAAAAAAGAACACAGTTATTCCATAGTTTTCAGTTTTCACCACTGTTTGCAGTCCTTATGACTACCTATATTTTTTTTACTAAATTCCACGCGGTTGTAGTTGCAGGTATTAGCTAGTATTATAACAACAGTGTGGTTAATGTGGATTATGCATGGATTGATTGGTCCCAGGCAACATAGTTACAAGTCAATGTGAAACCTAATAAGCGTATCCGACACGCATTTGCATACAGCATACAGAGCTACAGAATATTCTCTCTATCACGAGTTCGAGACTGAAAGTATAAACTATCGAGTAACTATTACAATAACTTTTATGTTTGAATTTCATTACATTACTCTTTATTAGTATAAGGGATTTAAATAATATGTACACACTATATTACCAGTTATCCACACATTTATTCATTCATTAAGTGTCATCAATATGACACTTAACTGCATATATGTTTATAACGAAATTTAAATAGTGTTACACTTAGATTAGAATATGGAACTTTATACAACAAAATACAATTTAGTAACACCTAAATAGAATTTAATAGGATAGATATCGCGTCTCTATTTTTTCAGTTACTAATATTGTTCTTCTTCATTCGTTTTATTATAATTTCAGGTATATATAAAAATATATAATTATATTTTTTTACAGGTGGACGTGGCAGAAGATAATGAATTACAGGTGGATGTACTAAAACGAACAACTAAATCAAAATGGAAATTTAATATAGATAAAGTTTAGTTTTTACAGTATGTTAAGTGATGAAGTTACAAGAGGTACTCGAAAAACATTTATCGGCATTATATGTAGATTAGTTTTTATCTTAATTGCACTCGGTAGGTGATGCTGCGAACGAGTTCTGTGCGCTTATTTTAAAAGATTTCTCACATACGAACTGGTCATATGTTTGACTGAGTCCCTGGATAGTTTGGATTCATAATTGGAAGTCCTAGATGTCACTGTAATCGGGTTTTAGGTTTTTTAAGATTATTTGCGTTTAAAAATAAGATTGAAACTGGTAATAACCGATTTGGTGCAGACGAAATTACACGGGTCAGCTAGTTAAAAATTAAATGAGAAGTTTTTTACAGATGGACGTAGCAGAAGATTATGAATTACAGGTGGATATACGAAATTAAAATCAAATCAACTATATTCCTTTATCCGTCAAAATATTACTGGCTCCGTGTCACATGTTATATTAATGCTCAGGTATTTACCGAGTATTTTCAGAGATGCCGAAGTATCAATGCAAATGTAAAATGTATGCGACCAACATGTGTGTGCGAGTGCACTGTAGGATACTGTAGTTTTGTACTGATTGGTGGCTAGTCGATCGAAGCGTATAAGAGATTAATTTGTCTGAGTGCTAGGAACGTACATCGAAAAGTTTACCAATAGCATTGTAATTTCGATGATTAACTCTTTGTTAAGTCATACATCCATAGACAGATTTATGTATATATTTTTTTTTGAAAATGTCACATATTATCACATAAATATCACATATAAGTGAAATTCTATTAACTCTTTTTGTAGGTATAAACTACTATAACTTCTGAATTCCTTCTCAAATAAAACAATGTATTTAATTGTATTAATCAAATTTCTACTTAAACTACGATTTAGAGTACTTTAGTAACAGACACGACGGTTGTAAGTTGGAAGTTTGATGACAATAGCCGCTTTATGTAAAACTGTTACTAATTATTTTCTTACAGAGTAATTTGCTATTTATCTCATTATAATTTTTAACAATCTAACGAGCAGGATGTTATTAGTAAAGTATTCAAAATTACAGCAAAACAGCAAATTATATGTCAGTAAAAAGATATAGTAATTTCAATACTTTTCTTGGATACAAATTATTACATATCATAAACTCAGAATATGTTACTGTGTCAATAAAACTATGAATAATTATAAAAATAAAAGTTTACGTTATGATGTGCAATCCAAGATTATAAACGCAAATTTGGAATATTCGTTACTAGTAACTTCCAGTAAATTAACTAGACGTGGTTAATATATAGTATGGCAATTATTATAACGCGAATTAATGCAAAATCTGCTATAATTACATCGTGTTAAAAACGAAATAGTTAAAAAACTCTTTTAAATAGAAATGGAAAGAGATGAGGTACTGTATTGGTCGAATATAACCACGTGTTAATTTTGTAAACAAAAATCATTACTTGTTACCGTTGGTCGGTACATACATTTACGGCCTTATTACAAAAACAAAAATGAACACGGTTATAACACGAGTTTTACTAAGCAGTACCTAAAATTAAAATGTAGTTGAAGCCATGTTTAAATACTTTATTACAAAAGCGTGTCCAAGCGGTTTCTAGCTAAACATCTGATTTGAGCTTTTTATGCAAGCAAGTTTGAATAGCATTCGCTCAATTCGTTCTTATCATTCAAAAACATTCCATTACATAGAGATATTTTGCAATTGTATTCAGATTATTTGTTTTCAGATCTTGATTAATAAAATTGACTTATTATTACGTTAAATTTGTTATCATTATTGTGATATTTTAGTTAAAAGAAAATAATGTATAAAATGAATAAAATAAGCAATTTTTAAGATTTATATATTACGTCAAGTGCGTAAGGTGGAACAATAGTATAATGACAGATTAAATACACTGTCAGATGTCGATAGTGTCAAATAGTAGTAGTTATGATTTACTTGTGAATGTGTAAAATTGTTTAATTTATTTACTTCTTCCAAATTAATTATTACCACGAAATCCATAATTTCCTATGAAACTTCTTTTGCCGGCAAATAGAGATGCAGTTATATACAACAATAGAATAAGAACTGTCAACTTAGACAAGTGTTAGAGAATATTTAAATTAAAATAATGTTCACCTGTAAAGGTGAGAGAGTCTTTTGTGATCAAATTTTTTTAAAGTAAGAGTTCAATGCGTATTACCTTTTTTGTATTAACATGGTTGGTTCTTATTATACCACAATTCGTATATTTCGATTATTGTTATATGCTATTTTCGCTATAGTAATGACTGGTCGTTATATTTCGTTTAATAACAAAATATGATAAATCACACTTATTCAGGACAGCGCGTTTCTTATAATCATTATAATTATAGCAACATTCATTGTGTAGCAAAATAAAAGTAGCATTTTCCACTTAGTAAAAATTCGCTATAATTCTTATCTTTATTGGTAACGTGATTTCGAATGTAAGCAACGTGATGTACTCTTCCTTTTACACATGTTGGTGGATGCCTAATGCTTTCTTGCTCGCATGTTGAGATAACACCAGTCGACTATTGTTATTCAACGGACAATGTTCTCAATAATTTGTTATACATTAGGTGCAATAACGCATTACAATATTGGTTGTTGAAATAATTACTACTTCTAACTACCAGTACATCAGTCATATAAGCTGAAACATTCAGTCACTCATATCACGTTAAGTGGGTATAACATTATAATACAATTAGATGGTACCCGATAATATTTTCACGTTACAATAACCTGAGTGGTTTTGATGTTATTTTTGGTAGAAACTATTGTGTAATCGTTTGTAGTAATCACTTAAAATGTTTCAAAATTTGTGCTTATTTTTGAATATAAATACGTGATAATTTATTTCGGTATAAGCTGAAAATACTTTATAAAAGGAACTAATCATTTATTCTTCAAATATTAACATAATATAACTCATATTCTGTGTCACTGGGGATTTTACAAACACATAATTAACGAACACAAAGCCCAACCAGACTTAAAACAGTTATATGTGGATCACACAGTTAATTATGTTGTGTCGGATGCTTAAACCACAACACAATTCATTATTATTATTTAGAAATTAATGATTATAAGTTAATAAAACTATATTATCGTATATTTGTAAATATGCTATAAAATGTAAAATGCTTATAAATACACGAAAAAGTAGAATCAGTTATATTAAAAAATAATTAATCCGTAAGTGCTTCGGTTGGAGTTTATGGCGATATCCTAGTCTGTCATGTAGTAGTGGATTTTATATTTTATTCGTAATCTTGTCTTATTTGACTCTATATTTCGTAATTTTGGTGGTGTTTTACGTAATATAGTTAGGTTATGGTGCGCAAGTGAAATGAATAGGAAATAATACCACGAATCATGAATTCTGAGATGCCACAAAAACTCCGTGGAAAGGTCTAACAAGGTGGCCACCATTTTATTAGAATATTGAAATTATCACAAGACACTACTCGACAATGGCAGTAATCTGGAAGATTGGATGCCAACAATAAAATTAAAAATAAAAGTGCTTCAAAGAATCTAATATGCAAAAGATTTTTTTTATTAATAAAAGGTTAATAAATAATTTACGAGAATAAATCAGACCCTATCTGAATTTCGATAGTCAACGAAGCAGTAACTTTCACTAAACTGTCGAGTACAGGCGGCGCGGCGTACATTCGAATGCAAGACACGCACTGGAGATGATACGTGATAACACGAAAATCTCCCAATTGCTTACGTGTTCGAGCCGTCGAATCGTGCCCGTGTGCCCCGGACTAACCGAGCATTGAATAACTCCTGGTTATAAATTAGTATCGTCTGATAAGTGAATTCGGGACCGCTTTTTGCTCCTGCTTTACTCAGGTGAGTAGACTTTATCGATGATTGAATTGATACATGCCGTGAATATTTAAGAGATCCCAATTTCGCTTTCGTGTGAGGTATGCGAACTTCACGGAATATTCATAAACATAAACATTATTACCTAGTTAGTATATCAATCCAATATGTTGGAAATAAAGTTGTATAAGTCTGATTCTTTAGTTAAGTTGGTTAGTATTAAAGTTCTACATTTGTTGGTGATAAAGCCATAAATAAATTAGTAAATGTCTAATATATGTAATTTTTAATGTAAATATAGTTTTCTTTGTAGGCAAATGAGCATAATAAATTCATACAGATTTGAATAAAAATATTTAACGTGTATTGATTAATACGTACATAATAAATTGATTACTGAAATTCATATATATCCATAACTCCTCGCCAAAATTTTTAACCGCTCTGAATGAAATTACACATAACATAAATTTAGCTGTAAATACGTAATACATAGTATATATAACATCGATACGAGTTAAGGATAGATGAATACCGCTTGTATATTCCTGTAAAAATATTTAAACTTTTGTTTTGTATTAAACTCTTGATTATATTGCGCGCAAACCCGAACTCATGGCTATATTCAGAACAGCCAAAAAGATTGCAGCGAATTGTACTATACTATAAATTATATATAATAGAGGAACAATATAATTTTTAATAGTTTTTAAGTATGCTGGAGACTTACAATGTACATGCAGCATTATCCGTTTGCTGACTGAAGGCGGCACTCCATTAGCTGCGATGCATAGATACGCTCCCATTTCTGATCGAGTCACTTTAGTCAGGTTCACCACCTCGCCCTCAAGAGACATCACTGTACAAATAATACAATACATTATCATATTTTAAATAAACACTTATATTGGGTTTTAACTAAATTAGTTGTATATTACAGATAAGGTCAACAAAATTAATTGTTCGAAATTTAATCAACATGACTTATTGGTGAACACAATTAATATATCATGATGTGTATGATCCATCTCTTCGTATAGAGAAAAATAAAATTATATTTCATTTTGTAAAAAAAAAACCTTCCGTTCATAGCTTTAAATCAGGCAGCACCTAATATTTTATAGGTATACATACGAGATATATTAAAGCGTGGCAAATTAAAATGTGCTATGCTGAAGGTGGTAGAGCCACGCTAAAGCTATTACTGGTTTCAGCATGAATGGGCCGACTCGCCCGGGGTAGTATCACCCTCTCACAGAAAACCGACGTGAAGTAACAGTGCTTGCATTTTTGCTTTTCGTTCGGTCAGTGAGAGCGCCGGAGGCCCACCTCCCCTTCCCTCTCTTCTCCCCTCCCCTCCTCACCCCTCTACCCCTCCCTCTTTTCCCCCCCAAACACAGGCTGGCAACGCACTTATGACTCCCCTGGTATTGCAAGTGTCTATGGACGGCGGTGATCACTTTACATCAGGTGACCTGCCTGTTCGTTTGCCACCTATATTATAAAAAAAATAAAAAATACATAGTTTCGTACACACTGTGCAATCATTGAAATGATTTCTTAAAGTAAACGTACATATGGGAATTGAAATAGATCTGAGTAATGTTTAACTTGATAGTAAATTATTTATGAAGGGTATAAATAAACGAATTATAAATTAGACATAATTTTGACACTCAATACATATGTATCAACTAAAACAAGTTGAGTATCTTTTCAGAAGTTTAAAAGTACCTCTGTAAGGTAAGTTTATATTGCCGAAGTCGGAATTGGAAAACCGGTTGAGTTCGATCGTTTCTAGTGCTTGCTTTACATTTCGTCAATAATCAGAAAACACTCCTAACCACAAAAGTTGACGAGTTGGGTAAACAAGTGCTGTTAAAGGTTTGAATTTGAGCTATTCTCCTGACACCTTACTCAAATGGCTCCCGAGTACGTTTACAGCCATTATTCAAACAAGAGGATAAAAAGCTAGGGCAATATTTTCCGAAGGAGCCGTGAGGCCTTAATGGTTTAAAGTGTGGAGCGCTCGCTCTCGACCCAACGACGGTTCGTTAGCAAACAATACCGGGATACAGTAAACTGTGGAGACTTTATTGAAAGTTAAATATTTGTTCTCAGGAAACTTAAAACGTGTTTTCTTTTCGTTTCCCTGTAGTAGTTTTATGTGTGAATTGTATGCAAAAGAAATTCTGTATTCCTAAGAAAAGATGATCATAGTATTACAATTAGTAATTAAGAACGTTATAGTTCGATAAAAACAAAATAATGTCTCTCTATAATTCTGTTACAAGATAATATAATGCGTGAGAATTATTTATAAAACAGCGAGCCACAGGACTAGAATTACTCTCTAGTTTGTCTATTATAACCCACCAACTGAAATATATTGTATTACTAAATATATAGAATAGCAGTAAAGAAAGGAAACCTTGGCAAATTATTAGTATACAACAGAGTCCCTTACCGCGTCTGTCTGTCTGTCTGTTCGCGATAAACAGAAACACAACGGAACGGATTTTCATGCGGTTTTCACTAGAGGATAAAGTTATTCATGAGGAACGTTTTGGTATATAATTTGTGAAGGATTTTTTTTACAATCAGGGCGGGATAACGTATGCCGGGCCCGCTAGTATATAATAACTGGAAGTAATCAAAGAATTTGTAACAAGAAAAGTAAGAATGGATATAGTGTAAGCAAATAAAACTAGCTCTAACAATTAATTTTATGAGCCACATGATCAACAGTAACAGATATCGGAAAGATTAAAACAGCGGGTCTAAGAGATAAAATTTTACACAATAATGCCTCATATAGGAATTACGTAACCAAAGATTTTTGATAATTCAATTGAGTTGAATAGGTCGTTAAAATAGAATACTGAAACACAGATTTTGTTTCCATAAAATTCTGGTGACAACTCTATAGTTTTGAGATTGTTTTCATGTCGCGCCGGCACGTTGAATAAACTTGGCCAGTCGATGTGTCATAAGTCAAGTGATGCTTGAACCACACGTCCACTAGTGGTTTTCCACAGATACACCAATTTCAGAAAGCGACGTATTATCGAGGTAGATGTTTATTTATCATTAGTCTTTAGTACTCTATTAAGTTATAGGGGAGATGTATTTTGTATGCTTTATGATAACATAGAACCAAAGTAATCTCCCATTATACGCATAAGCTAAGGAATAAATAAGACTATATAAAAACTGTATGAGACTATTCACTCGTAATTTTTCACAGATTGTATCTCGCAGTGACAGCTCTTTACCTATATTTTACTTAAAGTCAAATCTCGTTTTGATAAACAAAATTGATATTATATACTTATAAGAAATAATTCAACTCTCTTCTTACTATAGTCCTCGTCAATCTTTTTGGCCGCTCTGAATGTAGTCGTAAGTTCGGGATTGCGCGTAATATAATAAAGAGTTTAATAAAAAAAGACGTGTGGCACTCGGAGACTGCCGCGGTAAAGCTATTGCATAGCATTTTTTATCAACTTATGCAATTATAATTATTTATTTATTTTATTAAGATATTAAAAAAAAAAAAAAAAAAAAAAAAAATTTTTTTTTTTTTTTTTTTTAAAAAAAAAAATTAAAAAAAAAAAAAAAAAAAATATAAAAAATCATTTTTTTTTCTATATTTTTTTTTTTATAAAAAACTTTTTTATATATAAAAAAATTAAAAAATAAAATAAAAAACAAACATATTTTAAAGTTTCAAAACGGGGGGAAAAAAGAAAATATAAAAAAAAAAAATTTTAAAAAAAAAAAAAAACGGGGGGGGGGTTTTTTTTTATTCCAAAAAAAAAAAAAAAAAAACAATGTTTAAAATATTATTCTATAGAACTCTAAAATTAGTATTTAGTAGTTCCTTAGTTTACTCGATGTTATATATATAATCGTATTCCCCCAGAGGTATGACATGGTTTTTTTCAAAAAAGGATTGAAATACGGTCTTCAAGGCCAGCAACGCAACAGAGATAGATACCTCTGGTATTGCAGTTGTCTGTAGGCGACGTTAACAAATTACCATCAGATGGGCCGTCTATCTCTTTGCTGCCCTTTGGCTAAAAAAACGTATTTACACCTACATTTGTGTTCTACATAACTAAATTCAGAGCGGTCAAAAAGTTTGGCGAGGTCTGTACATGTCTTGTAGCCCTGCTAGTCTATGGAAAGGCAACAAATGTCCATGAACAGTACTTTTTGCAGAGTGCCCTCAAGTTAAATTGAAAAGCAACATTTATTTTCATCCACCGCTTTTGTTCCAAACTTATACTTTAATTAAGATCAAAACGTATCGTGCTCTTTAGTTAATTACGATTTCCAAGGACGTGGGTGTGTTTATTTTGATAAAATGATTTTTTAACGGTTCCGAAATTTGTGAAGTTTAATGGATTTCCTTATAATTGACTCAACTTTTTAATATTTTATTCATTCAATTTGTTCATTTCGTTTGATATTCAAAGATGGTAAATTAAAAATTTGGTAAGTTGATCGATAATAGGGATTAACAAGGCCCGAGAAACGTTCGAGGGAGTCGTATCTGTTTCAAACTTCGCGGAATAGATGAAAAGCGTAGAGTGGAAGGATAGCGAGTTAATTTGCATCAGTCGACGACTAAGTTTCCACCATTCATTCGCTTATCTGCATAATTTGGTGTTGAACATGAAACAAATAGGTATGCTACACGCTGTTGTCACAGGGAACATGTTTTATGCGAACAATAAAGGGCAAATTTTGAATAATATCCCTTTGTTGGTGTTGTTTTCTGTTCTTATTACAATGATCACTGTATGATATAAATATCTCCGTATTTCAATGTAGGCGTTTGTTGTGAATGTCTCTTCATTATGATTAATTTCATCTACACCATTTGTTTATAGTATATAACATTGCAGATATTTCAATTTATATAAGCTAAAGAATATTATTGAAAAAAGCAATTTTATTGAGAACTATCTGTACCCCCGACTTCGTCCACGTGGAACCTGATGTACAAACAATGACTAATGAAGACATCTGAACGTATTTAGTCCATTTGCTTATCGACTTTTCTCTCATGCTTAAGTCACGGCGCCATTAAAATTACAATAACTTTTGATACAGTCGATCGATTTTAATGAAACCAAGACTAAGTTACTCCCGAGGATATGCTTTATGAGTTTCTTATATGAGCAGTGATGCGTGTTTATACAATCAGACAGATAGACGGACATTTCTAAAAATGGTTGAAATGTATTTCTATTACTTATTCCTAGACACCTGCAACAATTTATTTCACGAAAATCGAAAACGTACAGACACGTTAGATTTACATTCTTATTATATGTATAGGTATATAAGAATATGATTAAATCGAACAAGCTATATAATAATAATCTCATAGTTAAACTAGTATTATTATAAGTCATTGATAAATATTTGCTAATCTTTGTATAACATATTGTGTGTTTGATATTATTCGCAACTATTATTAGTACAATATGTCCATTGAAATAAATTTTAGATATTATACAAATTTCTGCTGTGTCTTACAGTTAGAATAGAGTTAAAAGGGTTTACCTAACAAACAATAAATATAATAATTTGCATACTGACACCAACACTATTTACATAGTTTATAGTTATTTAAGACTATTCCATAAACATTTTCATGTCTTCTACTATGAAGTAAGCTTTTTTCAATAAGTCATATTTAAACTACATAATTAGAAATGAACACTGTGTCATATCTTCAATTAAGTTTCTAATTACATACGTATAATATCGCAGACTCAGCCTTGCGGTTAGAATGCAATAATAACATTCGAGTGCTTTCAATTCTCTAACAGGGAATACAATAGCATATTAGCATAGCTAATTCCCTTTAATATCCAATAAGGTTATATTATAATATTGTATGCATCGCTGCAGCATTATAATGTCATGCTATAATGGAATCAAAGTTTCAAAGTAATTTATATTAGAAACTTCCCTGCGCGATAAATCGTAACTTATCTGAAAGTGGTTAGGGACGTCATTAAAAAACTATATTTGTCAGATCCCTCGAACTTTCCCCGTTGGAATATTAGTAAAGAAACATTGTGCCACGTAATGGATAGCTTGTATTGTTTTCTACTGAGATTTATGGAAGTAACTTGTAACGGCTTCTTTAATTAGACTTCTTCACTCGAATCGATGATTGTTATTGATGTCGGTAATTCAAAATTGCTTGAGGGGTTTCACCTTGATACTCAATTAAGTATAATTTGGCCAGCAGTAGTCTGTTGGTATTATTAATTAAATATATAATGAATATAGATTCAGTTTCACTTGAACAGTTTATTTTTTTTGTTACAAATTCTCGGGATTCGATTCGGTGTTACTTGAAATAAGTAATGTAGAGAACATGGAAGTTCTAATCTCAGCAGTAGGTAGTATTGAGATCCATTCTATGTGGAAGTCATTACCGTTAGTACTTTGTTAGCTTAATGAATTGAGTGATGGAAAGAGGAGGTCTGAACAGTGGTAGGGTTAAGTGGGAGCTGCTGATTAATCACCCTGTCAGTGCTGTTTCAAATTGCTACTCGTCACGAATTCCGTTCTAATATTTTTTAGTTGCCGTAGATACAAGTCGTCCATTTTTGTAATTTATATTCGAGATTTAACTCGATTCGAAGTAATCTCACGAGATGGATTTCTGACCCTTACAGTTTTAAACATAGGGAAACATTTATTTCGACTTTGACAATAAACAGCACACCTATTGAATGTAAGGGACAATATTGAAATCTAAAATTTGATATAAAACATTAATTAGAATATATTAATTAAACGCATTTCTTTACAGCGGATGCTTTTAGAGCATTTAACATATTTTCACAGTACACAATAAAATTATCAGCTATTTATTATCTATATTAAGAAATGTGTACTTTGTCTGTATTTTTCTTTTTTATTTTGTCTTAACCATTTATTATTGAGAACAATAATTGGGAACATAGCAATAATAATTTCCTGTATGTCTTTTCTCAATTGTTATTATAAGAATTGACAATATACTTGTTACATTTGTAAACAAAATTAAAAGTAAAGGCTTATTTACTCTTAATCAATTTAACAATATGTGTACACAGGGTCCATATTCTATTCCAAATCTGATATATACTGATAATGAGTATCAATAGTTCTTTTGGATATCATTAAAATATGAATTAATCTACAATTTAAAAGCACAAATAAACGGTTGCGGAATCGCCAGCGAAGCTAACGCGCTAACATACATCTGTACTCTTTTCTTAAACGGAATGTAGACGGTAGAATAATATAAGCAATAAATACTGAAAGTGACTTACAACCCGTTATCGATTATTTTAGTGAAGAGATGAGTAGGTAAGTAATTATTCTTGGACCGTCTTGAGATTGTAATCCGTCGGGATTAGAAAGGGCGGTGTGAATGGTAATAGGAGTTTCGGAGGTGCTGCGGTGTGATTTACAGCTAAGATTCAATAGTGAATATTTTAAGCTCTAATTTATTTACTGGCGCCCAGTTCCTTGAACTTCTTCATTAGATATCGATACCGTTTCTTGCATTTTATCTATTTCTAAACAAAGGTATCCAAAATACTTTACGAACGTGTTACGAACGCCATATTCCTAGGACGATATTCTTTTTCAAGTATTGATATATATTTTAAGTACAATTGTATTGTTGTCGCGGTAATAGAATGGCTTGACCTGAGAAATATAGATGAGATGTTCACAGGATCAAACCACAACGTATACTAATGATTTTTTCGTAATTCGTGTGCTATTGTTAATTTAAATTGGCAATACTATCGGCTGACGATGAAGGAAAACACAATGAAGAAACCTTACGTTTACCTTACGTTTGAAAACCTTAAAGGGTTATTGGCTGGCGTGGTGATTAAGCCTTCTCACGACAAGAGGCGGTTGATTCCCATTGGAACTTTTACAGGCTGATATTATTATATAATTATTTTTAATGCATCCGTATAATTTAGTCACGGTTATTTTTGGTTTTTATTTCCATACACATTTAATAAAGCAAATAAATGTGATGGTTTTGGTAGGTGCAATGATATTTACAACTTAGTCGAATTCAAGGATTGGCATTTAAAGCTAAAGTTGGGTGTAGGTGGATAATACGGTAACCGGGTTAGGTTAAGCTTGCCTAGTTTCGTAGTTGCGGAGTTTGACAAGGGTTGAGCGGGTACAGGTTAAACGAACCATTATTTTGCAAAATGCATTTTAATGTTTTAACTTTAAATATTACTGAATTTAAATGTTTACTAGGCCAGTTAAGCTATTTAATCATTCGATTTTTATCTAAAGTGCGTTCATTTTAAGATGATTTAGATTTTGTCTCGTATGGTTCGATATGTTCGCCGTGTGCGTTATCATTGCCGTATGTCTGGCCGTTCCGCGCATAAAAAATATTATTATAATTTTGGCAACGCTTTTAATATTATGTTATACCTACTTTTAATAACATCACTGGTAAGATAACGATAAAAAATATATCAGGTCAACCATTATTCTATCCATATATTTTAAAGTAAAAAATAATGTCGCTCGGCATTTGTAATCCACAATTATAATTATGGAAGTTGCTTCATTTTCGCCAAGTTCAGTTCAATTTCTAGTTAATTTGATTTGCTGACGTTTTTTAAAATGAAGTTCGTGTACTATTTGGGATGCGCTAATTAGCCAAAGAAGATTTGCGATAAGATTTAAGTTATAGTGATTGATTGACCGTCTGGCTGCTGTGCACAGCTGATGGTACACATATTGCCAATGTGATGAACGTTCGCTATAATTCTAGACCAGTGGACCGATGACAATCGAACCTATGGGTGCTGGTTTTAGACTCTTAATTTTATAAAGTGGTTTTTATAGGATTCTTTCACGGTAAAAGATAAAAAGTATCTGGAGCTATCATTCAATGTGGCGAATTGCCTTTGCTCCTTCGATTTTTGACTTACTTGTGTGGGAGTGAGGTTTTAAATATGTTGAATATGAAAAATACAGAAATCCGCTTAATAGTGCATTGTAATTGATATTAACATTAAGCGATGTTACTTACAAATCGAATGAATTTGCAACAAGAAACAAGCCTATCGTTCATATTAACAACGTACTGCTATTTAATTTAAATAAAAATACCTTATTTCCTTATATGACAAAATTTTCATTTAAAAGGGGTTCACAGTGTCTGGGTAATTTAATAGGTGTACGTGAGGCCATAAGTATGAGAAACCCTGGTCTACTATATGCCTGATAAGAATATTACGAAGTGGGCTTACTTTTCTTTATGTATGCAAAAAATCCCGATAGCCATTAGCAGTGTATAAAATACCATGGCAAAGTTTGTATAGTGCAAACAAGAGATAACTGATTTAGCATAAATGATCATTTGAAGCAATGCTTGTGAAAATTTAAAGTGCAAATATTTGAACACTAATAAAACTTTATAATAAATGCGATTTCTATAGGATAAATTAAGTAGAAAAATGATCGTAGTTAACGTTGGTTTACGTTACGCCCACGCTGAGGTAAATAATTCGCGGTCAGCACGCAAACGTTAATGCCTTTAGTAGTACATAACATTTGCATGATTTTGCAACTATTTAATGTTTGTATAAATATTTTTATTAATTGATGAAATAGCTAGATTAAAATTATAATATTATTAATAACATATCATTAAGTTTTAAGCTAATATTTAAATTGTTAACATAAATTTATTATTATTAAAAATATAAGGAACAACTTAAGACTAACCTAAATATAAAGTTAACGAAAATATAAATGTGCAAAGACCTAGTTTGGAACAGCACAACCATACCTATTCCTATCGCAAGGCAACAGTGCTCGCGGTACTGTTTTCCACATGGAAATACGAAATACAAAAATGCCAACACGCACTAATAGAAGAGGTGTTTTAAGTAGGTCCTCAGGAGTGGCAACCTATGATAACTGGATAACTCAGGACTGCAGTTCTTCTGAGGTTGGATCTACATAGCCGACTGCAGTAACTACTTAACACTTTGACTACTACATTGGTTATATATGACTGGCCACGGTTTCTCTTGTGACGGTACGGTGGTCATTGGCAAACGGAGCCCTAAATCTTATTACAATTGTAAAATAATCATCCGTGGCGTCCTGAAAGGTACATGAGATTACTACGTACGTACTACTACGTTGCATTCAAAGTGTTAATTGTCTGCTACTTTATAACGCAAAAAAACGTACCTTTAGTTTTTCCCTGTGGTCCACCTCGCGAGATAATGTCACCGCCGTCTTCCCTGCGCCATACGATCTTCGGTGGAGGAAATCCTCTAGCTTTGCAAACTAATTTTGCTGAACCTCCTTCCGGTACCATCATATCTCCAGATGTCTCTTCATATATTATATCAGGAGGTATAACTACTTCTAGAAATGCTGTCTGAAATACAAATTATTTTTGAAGTTATACTTCTTTTGGCGCGTGAGGGAAAAATGATGTGAGTAAATTTTTACAATGCGCGCACACACCGTCACGAAAAATAGACACCCTGAAGTTAATACAATGCGCGCGCACATCGTCACGAAAAACCGACACCCTGAAGTTAGCTATAGTCAACATTTTGTTTCTTTGTATTAAAACTTTCAATGTATTAAATACCTTTTTTCTATTGTTAGTATCGTTTTTTCTACAGACGTAGAATAAGGCGAAAGATAAAATTTTTGAAATTTTTTTTATCTTAGTACGCCAAAGAAGTATAACTTCGAACGCGTGTAGACACACACTTGCTTTTAATTTTATTTTAAACGTTCACACATGGTACATAGTCTAAAAAGGTATGTTGTTGTGTGATTTAAAGGTAAATAATGGTGTCAGTATATAAATTAGTTTTATGAGGCATCTCCGTTAGTGAATGGATTAAGAATGTATTTCATGAATTATATAAGATTAATATACGATTATCCAGCGCAATTATAATAGTTCATGTAAATGTGTACTAATAAAATTTTACTACCCTACAGATAGTATGATATACTAACCTGCATTTTCATAGGGTCAGTGTTAACTTGGCACATGTATTGTCCTCTGTCCTCCCTTTTCACACCCCTAATGTTAAGCGTCCATGTGTTGTAATCGTTATGTGTGACACTCAGCCGCGCATTGTTCGTAATGACGTGCTCGTGAATCGCCAGGATGGCCTTTGTATCAGCTTTTATCCATGCCACCTATCCCCGTAACCCGATCGAATTTAACCCGAGAAAAAAAAGGAATCTATTAGAACACCCACACTAAATTTATGACAAGTTTGATGCTTCGGAATTTAAAAGCAATGGAGACTTTAAAACGAACAAGTCTAATTACAAGCGAATGCTTCCCAGGAGGCAGTCACGACAACGATCCTCGAGCGCCGGCAACACTATCTTGTTGCGAGAACCGCGCAAAATGCTCTCGGAATTTTTAATTACATTTTCGTCTGGTCGACGCTATGAGGCGAGCTGCGGGCGCGCTGAAAACGCCCTCGTTTCACCCGCTTTACCGAAACCGTCGACATCGCAATAGAAGCTAATTTCCGCATGGCACGTAACAAAAAACGAAGCGAAATATAGCGTTTGTTACAGTACACCGAGCTCGGGATCGGTATTAAAACTTTATTGTCAACAGTAATTGTAAATATACTGTCTAGAAAGTGATAAATGTTACATATAACACTGTTTTTTTATTATAAATTAACTAGTCGGTTCATGCTACTTCGTTCCTATGAAAATTGTTTTGTTGCTGGAAAAGTGGTTTAACTTGATTAATTGTAATTTTGACTACATTACTTTGACGACTTCCGTATATATCTATTAATTAATTTAATCACTCAATACATATGAGAAAGCGTATATCTTAGATAATAGTCTAAAAAATCCTCTATAGTTAATCGCAAAATTGATTCAGCCGTTTCGAAGATTAACTCGGATAAGCAACAAATACTTATTTTTTTATATGTATAGATTATTTATTTTAGATTATAAAAGATGGAGCATATAGTAAAGTGCACTAAAAGAGGAAAATGTTTCTACTGAATAAAGTACTGGTTAATAACTGTGCTTGTGCATAAACACTAACGGTGTTAGGTGCTAATTAAGTGCTCTTATATTATGATTTTTTCTACTATACAGCAAAAATTAGTTTTCAAACCATTCTATGTAAACCTTTGGGTTTTGTAGCAGTCTACAGCCTTTTCTAATTTAATTATTCGATGTATTTCTTTTATTGTCGTTATATTTCTTATATTTCGGAATTTGGGAGATTTTACCATCCATGATTTCACTGGTTCTTAATTATTTCAGTTGAGAACAAAATATTTTTTATATCATACTGCTTTTTAATTCGTTTAGATATTTCTATATTTGGTATATTCGTCAACTATAATGTCTCAAGTATAAGAAAACACAGCAATAAGATGAAAAAAATATTTAATTCATATTACTTTAATACTTACTTCCACTTCGTTTGCTCTTTTCCTTTATTCCAACGCAATTAGCGAAGAAAGGACTGTAGAGCTGTTAAAAACTACGATGCAATTTCAAGAAATTTCAATTAATATTATTCGCGAATTAATTTCATTGCAATTTCATCGTACAGTTTTTACTCGGGAATAAATAAGGATAATTTAAAAAAAAAAGAAAATCAATTAAACCCATCCATACCAGCGGTGCATATCGAATTTTTTGTATCAAAATTATTCAGTTAACTGTGTTATTTTCTGTATAGTGTGTTCTTTTGTTAATATCTGACCTAATAAGTTTAAATATTGTTTTTAATAGATGGAACTATAAAATAAAAGTTATAAATGTATAACTTAACTTTGTATCGATCTCTTTGTTGATAAAGTAATCGATTTTATGATAAGAATAAATTAATTCTACTATCTACATGCTTTTACTTATAAATAGATTTATGTAAAAAGTAGTTAAAGTTAACATATGAAAGGTGGATTAATCTAAAGTATTTATTAAAGTTCTTTCAATATGGACTCAAGGCCTCGTTATATCAAAGATATGTTGTGTATCGTTTTGGAAATCGACTGACTAGTACTAACTGTCCCAAAGAGACTATCATCGAATCTTGTTTCTTGTATCGAATACATTCACGCATTGGATAACCATTTATCGCTTCATTTATAGTTTGTTGTACATGTTTGCGACCTCAAGGGATTGTCGGTAACACGGACACATATTATGTATTAATTAAGTTACGTAATAAAGTGGTGATATTTACGTGAAATTATTGATTTTTCTAGCATTTTTCAGAATTGTTTTTATGACAATTTTATGATTAAAATATTCAGTCATAATAATGTCGTATTCGATATTTTATCGACTATGACTATAATATCCTAGTTTAACTCATCGGACCGTTTGTGGGAGTCGACTTTCGAGATGATTGAATGAGGACCAACGAGGTTTGTCCTCAGCTTTACTTTAATTTCGTAAAGTGACCATTTTGCACCGTAAACTCTTAAATGAACAAAATCGTTTCATCGTATTTGGTTTTAGCTTTTTGTTCTGATAGTGACTGGCTTACGTAGACTCTATCACACAAAGTGCCTCTTGAAGACATATTAAATCATGTTGATAAACAAAATGATAAACGAACATCTAAGGTGCATTAAAAAGCATGCTTTTAAGTTTAATTTTACTTGAGAAGTTGTGTGCAAAATGAAAGTAAGACCCAAGAACATATTGTAATGACTTATTGTTTGGTGTAAATGGCACTTTTCGCTGTATTCTTGGGTCTTAACTTTGTGCAAGTGTAGTGTTTGGTGCAACCGGTGCGAGCTAACTCTACTGTTAATAAACTTATAGTTTATAGTGCAAGTTTTGTGTTGCACTCTTTATTAGGACAGAGATAGAGTTACTAAGTGCTGTGAGTTTGAAAGAGTGCTGAAGAGGTGCATTGAAGGTTGTGTGCTAAAGAAGTGTGAAAGTTAGTGCACAGGGCTATTGTTTAAGATCTATAACCGTTTAAATTGTTTACATTAGATTAAAAATATTAAAGATATTTGTTATTATTAAATACAACGAAATAAATACTTTGGAGTTATTTATATTTTGGTAACAAAGTGTGACATAATGTAAATATTTTAAAATTATTTATTTCTCCTACACCTGTTCCTCAATTTACACTGAAGATAAATTCCCGACAAAACCGTGTAAAATAGAATCACCGATTTTGTTATGTAAAGTTTTGTAAAATGAAATAAACTTTCAATATGTGTTTAATTCAGTCATTTTATAAGTTTTTCAAAATTCGTTAATTTATAAACTGTGTAAAAACTAAATTGTGTAAAGCAGGTACCGTGTAAATCGACAGAATGGTGTATATTTATGACACGTCTTTATAAATTTTATAATTTTTTTTTATTTGTTATGTTGGTTTTTTTTGTACCCATAATTTTGTGGTAAATATTCAAGTATGAATTTGAAAAATGTATATATAAGTAGGAAGAATGTATTTATTGTAAGATGTTAATATATCGATTATAGATCTTAAAACGAAAGTGCCGTTTGGAGAGTGCTCCTCTATGTTCTACCTGTAACGAGTCAGTTTGATACACACCCTGGCTGTGGCGGAGTCGCCACTCACCCTGTAACCACCCAGGTTATTGACCACACACGTGAACATCGCGTCTCTGCCCTGCGCTATCGTCACGTTCTCCAGGGGATAGAGAAAGTCCGGCTCCAGTCCCAACGCTGAAACAACATAACAAGGTTGGGAATTGAGTTCGATAGATTAATTGCGTCTGTTTGTAGTAAATATTTACCTGACTGACTCTCGGATTATTACTTTGATACATAGCATATATACGCTACAACTTTGAGTATATTTTCGTCATGTTTTACTGAAGGCTAAAACAATGACGTATTTTTACGCTATTTTGCAAGAGGTTACCTAACGTATTTCGAGTGTATTTATGTATATATTCTGTCATGTTTTTTATCATAGAGAGCTTGTTAGATTTCAATATATGCCATGTCATTACAGTAGTATTAATTGTAGGAATGATATTACAGTATAGAGAATTACCTAGCCTTGCCTAGCATTACCTTAATATCTAAGCCACTCGTGTATGGTAAGCTGCCAAGAACGCTGGCCACATACCGCAGTGGATTATCAAGCTAATCTTTTCAGCGAAATATGGGCCGGCCTTTTTATTCCCTGTTGAGTCAAATAGACATTTGGAAATATAATAATATGTAGGTATATGTATTATGGGCCCATGGCAACTATTATTTTTAGTCTAAAAATTAAAGGGCTTTATTTATGTAGCGCTTATAAATTATGGATAAATTATTAATTATTTAAATATATCTACATAACATATATTTTCTTCAAGAATAAAAAATGTATGACTATTCCGACCACACTACAAGTTCTGGTAATTCCAAGCGGTTTCGTTATGGTGACACATAGGTATTATTTTTTTTATATCATAGGAGGCAAACGAACAGGTGGGTCACATGATATTAAGTGATCACCACCTTACATAGACACTAGCAACACCAGGGGAGTCGCAAGTGCGTTGTCAGCCTGTGTTTGGGGGAGGGGGAGGGGAGAAGGAGGACAGGGAGGAAGGTGTGAGAGGGGAGGTGGGACTCCGGTGCTATCAAAGACCGAACGAAACGCCACAATGCAAGCACTGTTACTTCACGTCGGTTTTCAGTGAGAAGGTGGTACTACCCCGAGCGAGCCGACCCATTCATGCTGAAACCAGTAATAGCTTCAGCGTGGCTCTACCACCAGATAATTGTGAAATTATAAAGATTGTGAAATTCAGAATAAAATATCCTTATAAAACTTTAGCTTGGTAATAGGGCACTTTATAGTCAATGTAAGGCCGCAGTTCACTAGTTCATAAACTTAAACTCTGGACCAAGCCCTTACAGTTGTATTTCGGTAGATATACTTAGGAGCCAACTACCCTAACAGGCTTTGTGAGATACCAAATTCTACCGTATTGTCAAAACACATCGGGCGAGAATGAATTAAAATACTAGCCTAACAGCAAAAACAAAATAAATCCCATATAGTCATAGTCAGCCAACACTAGTTATGTGGATGCCTTACTTTAAGCCATCGTACTGGCCAATTATATACCAATACCAATTATATCTTATAATTATATCTTATAATTATATATTATAATTATATGCCAATACCAATTATATCCTAGCTCAATCAATAAATGGTAATTATATAATTAAAATTCAAAAGTAACTACATTCCCTTGATGTCTAAGTATAATAAGTATAATAAGATGAAAATGCCTGATAAATATTTATTTTATACACGATAGATTTTAGCGTTTGACCACAATCTGATGTTAACTAACGACGTGGTGACACGCGAAACGTAGAGGGGACTGGTTCTCAACTTGAGGCTTGTAGCTAGTTAGACAGACTTAGACGAGTAGTCCGGTGAAGCTGTTAAGTCCTTGGCGTAATTAATAGCGTAGTCAGTTCGAAAAAAAGACAGACTGAAAAAATCCTAACTCCTTGCTATGGTTTCATCAAGATATGGAAGGTCCAACTCAGTTGCTAGGATTTTAAGCTACTTCCAACGACTCTGTGTCCGAACACGCTATCAACTAAGTTAGCATCGCTTCAAAATAGTCTTCTCAATTAGGCTCCTAAACTATTTTTATTAATAACCAGTTGAAACTAGCGATACATGCACATTGTCACGAGTACAGAAATTAGCATAGAATACTTTTTGTTTAGAAAAAAAAGTACTATACCCGAGGTCAAATCCATAGTAACGCGAGCGAAATCGATGGTAATAGCTAGTTGTTTATAATTTGTTTATTAATTCGTTTTATATTATCAGTTGTTAGACACAATATGGCACGTTCAGAAAATGACAAAGTATCTTTATCATCTGTATCATATCATTTAATTAATATTATTATCATTTGTGTCCAGAGAAATATCTTTGATAAGATTAACCACTACCTTTAACATTTAATGTAGGAAGGTACATTTTATCAGATATTTGAAAATTGAGACGAAGGTGAAATATCTTTTACATGCATATCAGTCGGTAAGCATAACTTTTTTAATATCATTTTAGATATAAGAAATCTTGGATCACTTCTTGTACTTATTTTCTATTATCCACATTAATAAGCCAGTAGTTCTGTCTATAGAACACGCTGTAAATTTAACGTAATAAATAATTTATTATCCCGTATTAAAGGTCAATAGTGTCGATTGTCTTTCTCAGTTTTTATTGAAGTGAAACTTCTAATGCGACTTCCAACAAGGTTGCGTTAAACGTTTAATGCTACCATGGAGGGGGTATGAAAGCATTGTTGCGTTACGCGTTCAACGCTCCTGGGGAGGGGAAATAGAAAGATACAGAGCGAGAAAAATAATCAAACATTTCGTATCTTAGTTTCGTTATCATAATCCCATTGTAAATATTATAGATTTGGATATTTCTCCACTCGAAAATGATAATTAAAAGATGCGATCGATTGTGAATTGTAAGCAATGTTAATACAGTTTGTCTTAAAGAAATATTGTTTCACTAAAAATCAATTTCTACCCCTTCCTGTTTTCATTTCAAGATTACGAAGTTTCACTACTTCCTCGCGGAGGGACTCCACGTACTATTTTATTTTTACCGGGCGCTCTACCCAAAACCAAATTGCAGTGTAATACAATCTGAAGTTTAAAGTCAGTATAAATTCAAATATTTCAATTGCAAATGTTATGATAAGTACATTGTAAATGAAACAGGATACCATTATATTTAGTTGTAAGGAATACATTATAAATTATTCAGATTAATCTTTCTTTCGAGGTTTCTAAATATACTCAAACAAGGACTTACAACATCTCGAAGACTTCGACATCCGAAATAAAGTTTGGGCCAACATTTAACTAGTCAGAGCAAACAAATCCTAGTGTGAGAGAAGTGGCGCAAACTGAAGCCGTGGAGTGTGGACTGTTTCTGGACTAACTTGTTCGTAACGACTTCAAAAACGTCTGGGAAAATGTTTTGTTTATTCTCTTACTACGTAAAGGTTTTAGGAAATTTTAAAATAATTTGTAAATATGAATACACTAATTTAAATAAAGATATGAGATATGTATTTGATGTGCCTCCTTATTGCTTTATTTGACTTATAATATTAGTAAAACTTGAACTATGTGAACATGCAAATTTGATTGATTCGAATTCGATCTATACTATAGGTTTATGTTCATTTGAAGATAAATATTATTATTCATGATTAATTGTTCGTGTCGATTTCTATTATATACTTTTTTTATATTATAGGAGGCAAACGAACATATGGGTCACCTGATGGTAAGTGATTGCCGCCGTCCATCGACACTAGCAACACCAGGGGAGTTGCAAGTGCGTTGCCAGCCTGTGTTTGGAGAGAGGGAGGAGTGGGGGAAGGTGATGGGGGGAAGAGGAGATGAGCCTCCGGCGCTCTCACTGACCGAACGAAACGCAACAATGCAAGCACCGTTACTTCACGTCGGTTTTCTGTGACTTTCTGTGACTGTTCTGTACTACCCCGGGCGAGCCGACCCATTCATGCTGAAACCAGTAGTAGTTTCAGCGTGGCTCTACCACCTTCAAACTACCACAAGCTACAAACATACTAACTGTTACCCGCGAAATCGACCTCATGGAATTTAGCAAAGAAAATTTTGTCTAGTGTAAAGACACGCGGGGCGCGTGCGGTTAATCACATTGCTTCATTAGTTTATTATATTTCAATGGAAGCCTTTCTTATATGAAATCCACATTATATTATTACAGTCCTTATTACATAAGTTACCAGTGAAAGCTGCGTCAAAATCTTTGCAACAGTTTTGGAGATTAATTGGAATAAACAGACTGACAGACAAACATGATTTTTTTCTTATAAGTGCCGTATATACCGTGCTACGTTAAAAAGCCACTCAACTAAAATTGGATTTTATTGGATAAATATTCATAAAACAACGTTAAAAATCAGTTTGAAGAACTCATTTTTTTTGAGGACGTGTCTGAAGGCGTTTTTGAGATATACGAATCCGTAGAACATCGTTGTTTTGTATCAAATAAAGTTTTGCCAGCGTTTGCAATGTGAAAAAAATTACGCCTTGATTAGAATATATCGATTTTTCCTGTTTTCTATTAATATAATGTGCTATACATGCTATAAATATATGTAGGTACTTTCTAATGTTTAAATGTTAGTGAAAATCATAACAAATTCCGTCACATAGTTTTGAAAAGTAATGAAACAGACGCTGATAATGACTTTGATTTATAACTTTTAAGTGTCTTTCTGGTATACATAAAATACTCCTAAGAATACCAGAATTATTTCTCAGTAGTTATATAGAAACGTCTGTATACGAAATATTAGGAAAATTACCAAACAATACACAATAATGCAACGCACCACTGAAACAACAATAGGCATAATTCACTTCGAGCAGCTTAGCTCCGTTTTCGGTCTGTCGAGAGTCCCGAACGAAATCACTGAACCAAATTGCAAATGAAGCTTCCACCAACTCTAGCAACACTTACATCAAATGCAGATGATATGCCGACCATTATAGTTTTAAAAAATATAGAAAATCATAATTTTTGTTATATTTATTACCTACATTATAATGTATCATAATATTTATCAATTTTTTATTTAAGTAGGGTTTTAAAAGCTACTTTGTTAAATAGTACTAAATTCATTTATATTAATGGTTTATTTAAAATCTGTATAAGTCGCAGATAAGGCCGTGTGTGGAGTATTGCTGCCACCTTTGGGAGGGTCTGCAAATACAGGGCAGAGACTCGTGATCAAGAGTGAAGAATTGGGAAGACCCAGAAAAAAGAAAGGAAACAGAAAAAGAGAGAGCGCCGTGGATTTAGGGATTGGGGAATAAAAACAACAAAAAACCAACATTAGGCGGGCTCAATGGGAAACCCGGGGGAGGTTCTTATTAATAGGGGGGGGGGGGGGAAGGGCGTTTCAATTGGGAAAAGGGAGTTGGGGTCCGGCCCCCTAGGGGGGGAGGGAATAAAAAAAAAAAAACTTTATAATATATCATCACGGTATAGAGTATTCAATTAAAACTACTTATTTCAAAAATGTGTTGTTCTGTCTGTACATTTAAGATTTTTCTATGCTTTATGGCGGTTATAAAGAACAAAGAATGCAATGAATGTGATATTAAAGAAATATATCTAATTTCAAATTTTGTACACAGGAAATATGTGTTCTTAATTGGTATAATAATTGCCAAAAATAATTTCAAAACTGTAAAAAAAAATACAAAAAAATATTGTTCATATTTCTCAATCAATAACAGTGAAATTTTGCGTGCGGTATCGAGGGCACAATTGGTTATAGGAACTCATGTACTTGTATAATTCATATTATTTTATGTATATTGCTTAAATTGTATCTCGCTCGGTTCTGAATCTTAGGATATAGTCTCAGGGGAGGATGTAGCTGAATTCTATAAATGGGGCCGGCTTTAACATGTAGCTACGGGAACACAACGACAGTTGGTTGGTGAAAGATCTTTAATTTGAGCGTGCGATACAGTCCTACGAGCGAGTCGTCAAAATTTGTTTCCACGGATAGCTCATTGTAGATTTAAAATCTTCAATCTATATCTATATCGCTCAACAAATGACAAATGTAATAATATCTAGACGTTCAATATTCCTGTGACATTAAATGTAATATATACGTAACTTTCGACCTTTACACGCGTACCAGACATGTATACGAGTTAACAATTATTTTGCCTAATCATCGATAATACACTCCGTAAATAAATAATGTACATAAATAGAAGTAGTAAGTACATTTCTCTTTTTTCAATGATTGTCATATTAGGAAAACAGCCCGCTATTTAAAATGCTGTCATAGCGATTACGATAGAAAAAAATGATAAAAAAACCACTAATAATTCACCCATATTCAACTTCCTGTAAACTAGCTTTTCGCGCTACTTTTTCTCCATGTTTTCGGTATGTTCAGAGTAAAAAGCATGCTTTTTCTATGTTCCAACTATGCCAAATTTCATTGCAATTAGTCTAACGTTTATTTATGGAAATATAACAGATAGACAGAATTACTTCCGCATGAAGCTATTGTTCATTAATGTATTTAGCGTTATTATATTGATGACATTCAAAAAAATATTGATTACTCTCTTCAATAAACGCCAATTTAAGAGCCGAAATTTTACTTGAATTCTGAATTAATAAAGGGAGTGCAATTTTAATACTGCCACAAAATAATTAGTGTTATCCATAATTGAAGCACGTCTATGATAATCGCTTTCCGAGTTCATACATTTGTAAGTACTCACAAATAGATAATCACGTATGTGACTCTCGAAGCGTGTATACACGAATAAATCAGTAGTACGATCGCCATTCTATGAGCAAATAGATAGTCCTCACTTCCGACACATGTTTCCGTGGACGCGACACAAGTAACTGGTCACGTAGAATATTGACGCCTCGGGCTATCCATTCGCTGGGGACAATACCTACGCTCGCTGCCGAGAGAGATGTTTTTAATGCGAAATTTTCGTATGTCAACTTAAATTTCTTCTAGCGTTTATCTAGGGTATCAACAAAAGTGTTAATAGTTGGTATAGTATACATTTTTAGATTCTTATAAAGATAGAGTATAATTACATCATCATCCTTTTAAAGAAGATAAAACAGAGCACTACTCATCCATAGATTTGCAAATCTTTTTTATTAAATTGAATTCATAAATTCGTATATATACATGACCGTTCCCATTATTTGATGACCACAGAAGATTGATACGCGGAAGGAATAACACGGAAAAATCATACCCCATTTTATTATGCTACGTACCAATTTGCTTTTGCTTAATCTGAGGTTTTGCGCGCATCATACAAAAAGTTTTGGGTAGATTTCAATAATTTTTTTTTTGGTTTATTGCTTAGTTCTCATTAAAAAATATCTTATCTTATCTTAACGATGACTTCATTTAACATACATAATTATTAAAGTTTTATTGAAGCTACGATCTTTATGACGCACTACGCGTTCTGCGATGTTTATTTTCTTTGCATTTTTTATTTCTTTTGTTTATGCAGGAGAGGGTAAGTAAACGAATAATATTGAATACAAAAAAATCTTATACTTTTGTTTTAATATTTTTGTTTTTTCTTCGGTACTTAAAATATACTACTAAAGTATTCAATAACACAGATGAAGTCGCGGGTATCAGTTAGTTGAAGAACAAACATTATGGCATAATAGATTTCTATTCCAAATTGTATTAAAATCAGTCCGTCGATTGTGCGTGATTGACCGATACACCCTCAAACAAACGTACCTTTACATTTATAGAATATGTTATTATATATACGTGATATAACTCTATCCATATTTCGAGTATTCACATTTTTACAAAAAGTCTGCTACTTGTAGATTTATTAATTTTCTAATATTTTTCGATAGAAACTATACAAAATTGGCGGTTATTAAAGAATTAAACGTAAATTATTAAATATACATATGAATTTGTATGTAAACAAAATAATATGTGTAAAGCATAGGTAAAGAATACAGATGTTTATTACGAGTGTGAAAATAAGTAGACACAAGGGTGCTATACAATGGGTTGTGGAGTTCGTACCGTTTATATTTCATCTAATGCAATGAAAAACCTCGTTTCTTAACATCCATTGCTTATTTTACTATACTTCAGTCGAAATAAATACATAGAATAGTATTATTAAAAATATTTTTTAAAAGTTAATATTCCATTTAACAAGCGATGATGACTTACTTGGTAACGTTTTCGGCTTTCAAACACCGTGTCGATTGACGTGGGTAAGATTCCTTGGAACTGGGTCAGAGTTTTTGATGAAGGATAATATCATGATCAAACCATAGTATAGTGGTAGGGAATTTAATAAGTTCGTCTAGATAGCTACCACCCTCAAATTGAAAATCTGTAACTAAACACCTGTTCGTCTGTTCTAGTAGCTGCACTTAAAAGACAGTCCTCGTATAGTCATATATACAATCTTAGACCACAGCGTCATTTAACATTATATGAGACTGTCCTCAAAGACTAAATTAAATATACTTAAAGTATAAAAAATAATAATCTCATTGACCTGAATAACTGAACAGAGACCGTCGAAAGAGAATTCATTGACAGTTGAATTATTAGTAGCTGGACAAGTGAGGACATAGATTGATTGAGCACACGCGGTGAATCTTGCCAATTTAATTATTAAAGCGTAAAAATGGCTACGTTACACAGATAACATACGTAACAGCACGTTACGTAACAGTACGTTACGTAACAGTAAACATACGCTCTAAGTATCTATGTTTTAAGTTTTGTTATGCGTTTGTTTTGTTGTATTTTTTTATTACAGTTTATTCCTAGATGCTTATAAAGTATGTAATATCTAGCTATATATTAATCTGTAATAAATAATATAAAAACTTTCGACAATATTTTAAAATTTTATTTTTTTATTATTTTTTTTAATATTATATTTTTTTTTTAAATCATGCAAACTCACGCTCGGTGAAAACTTTATACATAGTTTTAGTAATAAATAACAATAATATGTTATTAAGTACAATAAAAATATGCATTCATTGTAATATGTTATAAAATGTTAAAACTACTTTAACTTTTTTAGGGTTTAGCTTAGAAAGGCTTCGCGAATACAACACAACTTCGTATAATTTCTCGGCTTTCAAGATAGATAGAAGTATTTTATGTATAGAAAGTCTATTACAAACTTTCCGATTGCGATGAAGATAATTTGTCATAAATAATTAAATTCCTACTCGAAAGTGTAGAATTACACCAAAATAAATTTTACTGTCTTATTACTCCTTAGATACTAAATAGAATTACTTAACAATATATTAATTTTAATTTCATATAACCACATAATAATAATTCCAATAAAATTTCTACGCGAAACCTCAATAAATAAAGTCAAATTAAAAAATTCTTACGAGTTATAATAATATTAAAACAACGTCGAACAGAACCAAGAATTCTGGTTTGGGGTTTCCCAGACTCCGAGTCGAAGTAGGGAGAATTCTTTAACAACATTGTTTCTAAATTAAAACAATCTCATAATTGCACATTCCCTAACTTCTTTAATACTGTGTGGGTATCTATCTGTAGGAACGTCGCGGGGTGGGAAAATCGTAAGGGAAGGAGGATGGCTGCGTAAGTTTTGAGGCGAAGTTAAGCCGATTAAGTGTCATTTCCGGCGCGGAACTAGCACTGTTCATTAAATATTTCGAGTGACTTAATTGTTGGGTCGGGCGTCGCGTCTCCCAAGTTTTGATGTGAACAGATTCGCCTCCATTCTCGGTTGTCTTGATGCTTTAAACAGGGAAGGCTTTATATTATTGTTTTAGGTTAAGTTATAAGTGTCATCGCGAAGTTTTTAACTCTTGTGCAAATTCTTTAAATGTGTCTGACCACTAGATAGTTATTTATGTGCTAATTTTGTCAGTTTCTGCGTATGTTTGTTACGTTTTCACGCCCTAGCTATTCGATCGATTATCATACACGTTATACATATGCATACACGTTGTCAGAGTACCAGATTAGGCCCTTTCGGCAGCGGCTCAAATCTAGGTCCGTTCCCTCGGCATGGAGCCCTTGACTGCGCTCCTCGCGCGATACAGTGACGCAAAATCTTCTATCTCTGCGACAACATTACACATATCACCTCCATACACGCTTACACATGCAAGCGGAAGGGTTTTATTTTTCTTTTCCCTTATCAAACTGAAATAGTTTAGAAAATTATCCGATACGAAATATATATAAGAGTTGTTGAGGTAAATATGCTTGGTACATATATATATGTTTCAATAACTCATATATGTATGAATAGTTAACTTAGCTTAGGTTAGCTCAGATAGATCGCGAATTGCATGTATCAGGCAACAGCCCAAGCCGAGGTGTGCCGTGCACCCTTGAGCTAGTTGTCAAATAAAATCGCCTGAGTGCCTTAAGCGCTCGCCTTAGTAGTCCAGTGAAGCTGTTAAGACCTAGCTAGGTAAATAGTGTAGTCAATTCGAAAAAAAAATCGTCAGAGATAAAGAAAAGGGCATAAGGAAGGTTATTTTTTATTCGGAAAAAAGTGCCGTTTCCGAAGGATAAATCAAATATACATTAACGCAAGAGATACCGTTAGCAAAAGCTAGCTATTGAAATAAATATTAGAATAATTATTGTTTATCTATTTATCTTCATAATAATGTAAATAATATTTACTCAAATTTCTGTGGAATTTTTTTAGATATTATTTATGTATTAATACAACGGTGAGAAATGTAAGAACAAAAGCAATTTTCATTTTCATTTAAAACCTTGACAAACATCTGGCTCTCACAGTAAACAAAGGGGAAATATGGGCCACAATCGTGCGGGCACAAAGTCCATTACAGACAATTCGTCTAGTCGCAGGCACGTGTTGAACTATTCTCACGGGTAAACGAATTACCTGCGAAGAGCAAACAAAAGGAATTGCGAAGCACAAAGATAAACTGTATAAACAATTAAGATAAGATGTAATAAAAATTGTAAGAATTTTTTATACGAGATCAAGGAAAACAGTAATTGGAAACAAATGCTTTACAGATCCTTACCTAAATGAACTGTAGAATGAATATGCTACAATTGCTTAGTTACTAAAAGGTTTTAACTACAACAATTTATTATAGCGTTGGTTATCTGAGAAGATTAACTAAAACACAGTTTAAGCAATAATCGAGAACACATCTAATTGTTCCTTATTGACGAGTCGCAAGAGTATTTATACTTGCAAGACTTGTTATATGTAATAGTATAATTGTATAAATAATATAATCATAGATTTCAATGATGAAAGCTATTAATATCATCTGGTTCTAATATAGTTAATCAAATCAAATCAAAAATACTTTATTCAGTTTAGGCCTTAATAAGGCACTTATGAACGTCAAAGACTACCACCGGTTCGGAAAACAACCTAGTCATCGAGAAGAGTTAAGGAGAGTTAACGAAGCGAACACTAGGACGATGTTAGAGACAGAATAATTTGAATCTTTTTTCACAAATATTACTTTCTCTAAAAAATTCTTGATGGTTATTGGTTACTTAATTAATTTTGTTTAAAAAAAAAGTTAATTGTAAAAGTGTATCAATATCTTCATCAGTATCTCACTTTGTTATATAAAAGTAGAAGCTTTTACAGGAGATGTCCCAATTAATTTGAAAGGATATTTAAGAAATTTGCGGAAAGGTATTCTTTAATGAACAACAAATGGGATGGTAATTGTCTTTCGTATAAAGTGGTGCAAAGTTGTACAGCGTGACTACAATCTTAAGTTGTTCTACGTGATCCGTGTTTACTAACCGCATATCGGTGCCTATATTTGTCTATAACAAACCAATTCGTAGACATTTATTGGATTAGAATCCACTGATTCGTGAGGAACCGAGCAACGCGTTAGGGTTGCCGGTTAGTACAAACTGTTATAGATTTATTTTTTAATTTACAATCTTCGCTACATTTAAAAGAAGTTTCGTATATTTTTAGAAAGATACCTTTGGGTTATATGTTATGAACTCCGACGGAAGTTCAAGTGTATGATCAGATATATTTATATATTCGAAATTAAAATTATTCATTTCGTTAATTGTATGCGATTGTATAACTCTGTACCCATTAATACAATTAAAGTAGTTTACCCCGCTTAATCTCCGAAACGGCTGAACTGAACTTGACGTGCCTTTAACAAGATATACAGGTATCTTTTCACAACAATGGAGCTACATTTTTTTGTAACTTTCTGTAGAGGACAAGCCATAATGGTAAATTTAAATAGAGGTAGCTTAAAATCTGTAGAATGGTTATAGAGGTTAAAAAGTGTGACAAAACTATAATCAACAAAAACAAAAGACAATCCACAATTAATTCAACACGAAGTCGCACACTCCATCTAACTTAAAAAAGCTTACGGTAAGACGTTGAATGTAATATTCAGAGGCGAATTCAAGTGCATGAAAACCACTGAACTGAAACGAGGAAATGGTGACGACGATGGAAATAGGCTTGTAAAATACCTATGTTAAACTAAAGCCGATTACTATATATACTCTAAAAACCCACCGATATATTTTAACCTGAGAATGTCACGTTCCGGGATTTGGTAATCTATATCCATCTGAATGCGTCATTCAGCGAACTAAGAGCTTCCTCTGATATTTGTAGGATAGCGAAATGACAGCTACTGTCCATATACTCGTAGATATTTTAAAGTCTTGTCCTTTGCTGATATTCGTGGACTGTATTTTATTCAGAAATCGTTTAATTTAACGACAAATTGACTGTTCTTATTTCATCGAAATGGTATAAAAATGTATCGTAATTACTGTCATATATGAGATTTGAACTAAGATTAAATTAATTATTTTATTAAATTACAGTGATGAAAATATTATTAGCGTTACCCACTGATATAATAGTCAATTGTTAGATAATTAAGTAAAATATATGCAGTTTAAATTTTTTCAAATATTTATCGATAGCTTTAGAAAGAAAAAAATAGTGTTTGGTGCACTAATTAATTAAAGATTCTATAATCGTTTAGGGGTAAAATATCTCGTTGGTAAAACAGTATCTGAAATTAAGAAAATTAATCACTGTTGACCGATAACCATGAAGTTGGCATGCTTAAGTTTTTTCATATGGAAAAGATATTAATGCTGTCCATTTAACTATAACTCGTCGCTAGGTGCCGCGGCTGTCTCAATATCGTTAGACTGATCGTCACAAATATTTCTTTGTGTATTGAATTATAAATATTTACACAATATCCATTTCCTTCTAACTGAACGTTTTATTACATTAAATGATAAAAATAAATATGTGCGTAGTGGCAGACATATTTACTAGGTAAATTAATTAAATCAACATGATCTAGTATTTCTTCACAAATCACTGCACAATTATATCTCATCTTCCTCCTTGCTAGACTCTAAATTTTAACACAATTTTCAATGTCGATTTCCTAAAACGTTTATTAATAAAACGTATAAGTATAACATACTCTACTACAATCCAATATTACGTATGACTCATTTGTTAAATGAGCTCGCGTCCGAGCAACATCTTATTAGACATATTTGACAATCGAG
The DNA here is from genome assembly GCA_036509395.1 of Antheraea yamamai. Classification (NCBI taxonomy): domain Eukaryota; kingdom Metazoa; phylum Arthropoda; class Insecta; order Lepidoptera; family Saturniidae; genus Antheraea; species Antheraea yamamai. Next base: position 10,786,081 of record AP028428.1, on the reverse strand, counting down.
TTATTCAAAAGGATTTTGGAGGATTCAAAAGGACAATTAAATACATTTTAAATCCACGACTATTTAAGCAACATTCAGCAAATTATATTTAAATATTCTTGATTATATTTGCCATCTTGTTTTCTTTTCCATAGGTTAATTTTAGTAGTTTTTATAAAATAGATGAGTTCCTTTTCACGTATTTATTTATTCTGGTTCTATTACTTTTTTTTCTCATATATTTATCAATATTTAATGTTACATAATTTAATTTTTAAATATTATTAATAGTGGAAGCTGTATCGATGTGATAAAGCGTAGTAGGTTTTCAGTTTAGTATGCTCCCTCTTATTACTGTTATTATATTATTCATCGGACTGACGACTGTCGCATTGTCCACAATTTTAAATAAATAAATATATATATTAGACTATAACAAACATAAATATAATATGTAGGTATTACATATAGGTCATGAAAATATAACCATCAAAAATTGTTTAAATACATATCGATTCCGTTATGTGCGTGTCGATCGGTGTGGTATACTTTTTCAATATCCCGGACGTAATGGCCGCCAGATGGCAAGTTGGGCAAAGTGATGCTATCAAAAAGCGATAGGCCGCGGTTTGGCCGGTTATCGGAGCACTTTGCGCGTCTGTGACGTGGCTCCACTTATACAAGGTGCTTTACGCGGGTTAATATAATTTTGACTGTAACAATATTGTTAGTCAATTTCTTTACTCATCAATTTATTAGCAGACTAAATTTTGTTTTTTAACACAACAATTATTATTAATAATGGACGGATAATTTATTCTACCTCAGACTCTATAATTCCATTGCACCCCAATTTATACACAAAACAAAATTCACTAAAAAACAAGTTTTTGTTTGTAATGTTAAAATAACAGCTTTTTACCAAATGGATATAAAAGTATATACAGTATTGATTACAAAAAAAAAACAGGTAGTTCAAAAAAATTACCAATAATTTTTTCGCCTTTTTAAAATTTCTGACTCATGCAATAACTTCATTAAATCGCCGAAAAGCTTATGAGATTTAACGAAGTTTATTAAAAACTCGATTAGTTTTAAATACTGGTTCGAACGAATTCTAATTTCTGAAAATATTAAAAATTATACAGGAAAATCTTAATATTAAGTTTTTTCAATATTTCAAGTATCTCTAAAAATGATCTTATAACGTATTCGAAACACACTCTAATTCTCCATAAGTCCTAAATTCCACAATTATTGTATGTTTTGCAATGCAGCTTTATATTATAATTACGTTGTTTTTTTTAATACCTTAACTTATTTTTGCATAATAAGAAGGCAACATTTCAGACACCCGTTAGCATTGTTATTCAGTCGGTGAAGTCGAAGCCGCGCACGCTCCGCAGCTTATCGTCCGACCCCAGCCGTTGTAAATTAAATAAATATACACCTAATGAGCGAAAATACAATGTATGACTAAGCTGAATTATTGCTTCATCTTTATTCCCAAATTATATTAACAACAAAACAGATATTTCACAATTTCGAAGGCTCCTAAAATATTAAATGTAAATTTATTCATACTCATACACGAAAATGGTCCGAGGAACGGGATTTTTCGGGTTTTCCTTGAGTTTTTAATGTATGCGAAAACTATAGTATTATTTATTGCTTTCCGTTCGGTATGTAGATGCTCTGTTATTTTTATGTTAATGAGTGAACTGGGGCTAAAAATATAGTCGCTATTTATAATCATAAAGTCTGCACCAGGAAAAGAATATCTGAGTCGTTTTATTAGGTTTATTATTTTTTATAGCATTTTGTGAGGGATGATAACCACTGTATAATCTAAGAACAAGGGCGATTAGCAATCCCCGATCACTGGTGACATACCGGCCTGTGAGCCTTTGTTAGTTGAGCCTTGTTACTGTTCATATATAACACTGATGGATACCGAAACGCGACAAACTCAAAAAAAGTCACCGTGTGGGTTTCAGCAACATGTGTATGGTGGTCGCGACCCACTCCGGTATATATCATTATCATCCCGCGATACGCTTAAGAGTAATTAATCTAAGTGTACCTAGTACCGAGAAAGATAATCTAATGTATGTTCGCAAAAACAGAAAAGCTGGATTTAGAAACAGTGACTATTGATTTTCTTATGTTGCAGCCGTTTCAAGCTTAGTAAGACCAGTACCATTTTTTTAGGTGTTGGTTAGGTAAGTACCAATGCACATTCCCCCTCGGCAGCGGCTCAATCTTAGGCCCGTTCCTTCGGCGTGGAGCCCTTGAGTACGCTGCCCGCGCGATACAGTGACACAAAATCTTACATCACTGCAACAACATTATACATATCACCTCCACACACGTGCATGCATACATGCTTACACATGAAAATGGAAGAGTTTTATTTTTTCCCTTATCGAACTGAAATAGTTTAGAAAAATTTTTCCGACACAATATACATATAAGAGTTGTTGAGGTATATATGCTTGGTACACATGTGTTTCAATAACTCATATAAGTATGAATATGTAGCTTAGCTTAGGTTATCTCAGATAGTTCGCAAATTACATGAGTCAGGCAACAGTCCAAGCAGAGGTGTGCCGTGCACCCTTGAGCTAGTTGTCAAATAAAATCGGCTGAGTGCCTTAAGCGCTCGCGTTAGTTGTCCGGTGAAGCTGTTAAGACCTTACTAGGTCAATAGCGTATCAATTGGAGAAAAAAAAGAACCCAAAACACATTACCGATTAGGTGAATAGAAAATTCAAGCCCCATGTCAAGCGGGTTTTAATGTCTATAAGCGTGATGTTAATGAACTATGGTGATGTCTGGAAATAACCCTTCCCTTCCCTTCATCCGCCAAAAACGAATGAAACTATCATATATTTTCATAAATAATATATACGAGAAAAAAAAATCAGATCGAATTTCTTGCCAGTTCTTCTCGTTGACTGGATTGATTTCCGAATCGGTGGTAGTTTTGACTTTCACGAGCGCCTTCTTGGGGTCTAAGCTGAATAAAGTATTTTTGAATTTGATGGTAACAGTACCATGATGACGGATGGTACTACTAGTGTATGCTAATCGCGAATCAGTTTGTCAAAGTTGCCATGTTCTACAGCACACAAGTTTTTCACATTTAGAAATTATGACTGGGTATATAAAATGTTGGAGAACAACAAGTAATTATTACTCCGGTAAGGTTGTTTGGGTCAAATATTTGTTCCGACTACATTATGCTAAGGAAGGACAAGTAATAACATGTAATTACATGAGAAGTACATGATTTTGGTAGACGTACGTATATACACAAACAGATTTAAACTTTTATTGGGGATGAATTTTGCAATAATAATAATGATAGTCATGTAACTAGAAGCCGTTCAATTAATTTTTACATTATGCCATACAGAAATTATCATAAATCGACTTGAAATAATAAAAACATACCTCTCTCAGTGTGTAAAGACTTGATTGGTCAAACTTATTATTAATATAAATTTGTTAAATTTTGTGTTTAATTTATTCCATGAATTTTGCACATTCATGTACGGTTATGATTAATTAAACTGCATTTCTTTGATCGATTAGTGTTCTAGATAAAAAATAAATGTACAGTAGACTTTTACAGCATTTCTTAAAATAATGATCGCAGGTTTTTTTAAAATATGTTATAGGTGGCAAACGAACAGGCGGGTCACCTGTTTGTAAGTGATCACCGCCGTCCATAGACATTAGCAATACCAGGGGAGTCGCAAGTGCGTTGCCAGCCTGTGTTTGGGGAAGGGGGAGGGGGAAGAGGAAATAGTCTTCCGGCGCTCTCACTGATCAAACGAAACGCAACAATGCAAGCACTGTTACTTCACGTCGGTTTTCTGTGAGAGGGTGGTACTACCCCGGGCGAGTCGAACCATTCATGCTAAAACCAGTAATAGCTTCCGCGTGGCTCTACCAACTACAAAATGATGTTTATGTTGAACTTAAAGGATTTATAGGATAAGTACAATTTACATATTTAAATAGATCGACTGGAAAGTTAAGTTTACTTAAATCCATTATACTTTATATGTGAACTATTTTTTTCCTTGATATATATTTACTGAATTTTGGCTTTGGATGTTTAATCAGAATTAGTTAGATGTAGTTGTTGTGAGTCCCGAATATGGCAGGCAGTCGCTCGCACGGTACACGGGTCAATCACCTTTCCTCTGGGAACCCTAATTAACCTGTAGATAAAACGTATTTTAAATCTATATAGTTAGACCCCGATAAGCTATCCAACAGTTATTTTAAATTTGGAGAATCCTTCGCTGCATTTTAAATGTAAATATTACTTGCTATTTATAGTAATCGGTATTTTATTCAGAACTAGCTGATACCCGCGAATTTCTCTATGTTATTTATTATCGTAACAATATATTCTATGTAAAGAAGAAAAAAAGATATCTAGTGTTCGTAAAAATCGTAGTTACGTAAAATTATTATATAGTATATATAGATATTATAGATATAGTGCTAATTTTTGTAGGTAAGTGTCTAAGAAGTAAAACTAAATAAAACTTGACCGAAATCTTTAGAGCAGTTTTTGAGTGATGCGCACACAACAGCAAACCTTTATCGTTTCATTTATATATAAGAAAATAGATAGGTTAAATGATATGGAAAAAAATATTTCAAACACTTAAACTTTAAGCTTCTGTATGTATATATATTTAATTACATATATTATTTTAAAATAACGGTCTATCACATAGACATAAAGGTAAAAACACGACACGACAGAACCACTTAAACAGTTTTAATATGTAAAAAGAAATTTATTCACGGCGAACATGTCCTATCAAAATATCTCGGGCCACACGTTATGTCGGCACATTCTTCTCCTAAATTGAAATTCTCGAAGAGTCTCCCTTCGCGACGGGATGGGGTCAGAGCCAGAAGACAAATACTTTGAATGTTCGATTAATCTGATCAAATATAATTTTTCATTGAAACTCGAATGACTTGTAGCCACTTAAAAAAAAGTGATAATTACAAATCGAAAAATAACATTTTACACATTGAGTGGTTATCTTATTTATTTTATTTTAGAATTGAAATAAATGTAGATATAGTTCATTAAATTCATGAATAGACCCTTTCATTTTGACCACTTAAATAAACGATACAATTTCCAATGGACAGGAACGCGACCATTTTTCTGTAGAAAATGTTGTATACCCTTTAAAATTGTAATTCAAAGTAAAGATAGTGTGATTGAGATCTCAATAAAAAGATCCTGTTATATTATTGTGACGTAGACAATAGTATACTTATTGATTATTATTATAAATGAAAGAATTTCTGGCATGTTAAGTATTAGAGACAAGTGATCTTGTCGAAGCATTTATAACGTCTTTAACATTGCCATGAAGTTCATCGTCTATATACCTACTGCATTAGTCGTATGTAAATAACCAATAATTATAGTTATTGACTTCGGTTTTAACTTGCAACAACTGCTGCTACAAAATTATTTGGCTGTTTTATAACATAACAGAAACAGCTCGCGATTTTCTACGCTTTAATTACAATATAAAACTTAATAATAATAGCATCATTACATAGTATAAAACAAAGACCTCCACCACGTCTGTCTTTCTGTCTGTTCGCGATAAACTCAAAAACTATTGAACGGATTTTCATGCGGTTTTCACCAGTAGATACAGTGATTGATGAGGAAGGTATATCATTTGTCAAGGTTTTTTATTATCATGGCGGGACTACGTCCGGGCGGATCCGCTAGTATGTCATAAAGCGAAAATGTAGTGTTCTATCATTGGAATAATTTTCTGAATTGTATTAGTAATTGTATAGATTACCAACTAAAAATAAATTTTGCTTATTTATAACAATAATATATATAAGAAATAGAGACGTTTGCAAATTCATACAGGATAAACTTAATGAGAATAGTTTTGATATTATTCATAGTCTTTAATTCTACAAAATGAATATAAAACACATTATATTTTTTGTTTATTATCTTTCCTACTAGTTCATAAATAGCAATCGGTAATGTTGAGTATCATAGTGTAAGTAGTATTTGGCATTGTAAAAGCTTTATTTGAAAACTCAACGTTCGCACTCGAGTAAACCGGAAATAGAGTAAAAATCTATTCACTGTTGAAATCGATACCGCTATCAAAATGCACCGCCGTCGCTAGACCGTTCAAAGGCCGTCTACTGCCGCCTCAAAGGATGTGTACGAAACAAGCCGTACGTTCCCACTCAGATCAATGTACAAGGGTATAAGAGGGCACTCTTTCTGCACTATCATCACTTAGAAAACAACCTTCCTTATACATACTTATTGCACGTATCATCAGATATTAAGTGTACAGTCCGCACCTAATTTTATGACCGCTCTAATAAAACTGTGCAGGATAAATTAAAATTTAGGCATATAAATACGTGTTATATTATTTCATATAACATCGAAACAACTTCATAACATATAAATACTAATTTTAGATTCATATTTTACCCTTGGTTTGTATTTAACTTTCGACGATATAGTGCGATGTCCGAAATTACGGCTATATACAGAACGGCCAAAAATTTTGGCGCAGACTGATATATATGAATATGATATATGAAAAAAAAATTAACCAATCGATTTTGCTAAATCTTCTTTCGGTTTCGAAAATATATAAAAGTAATAATAACTTCCAATAATGTTAGATTTTTTTAAACCAAACTAGCAAACCTACAATAGGGATTGGATACTTCATTTTCATAAGCCATATCAAATTCATTACGACAATAAACTCCCAAATGTATTTACGAGGGATCACGCTATGAATAAATTTCGTCAACAGAAAATTTGATGCGTAAAATAGCTGGACCAACTTAGACAAAGGTTTATAAAACAAACGTATCTCAAAGGATTTGTTTTTAAATACAGAAGTCTAAAATATATTTAATCGTGTATTTAATTTACTAGTTGTATCAATTATGTTATATATTATTATATTGTCAACTACCTTGTTTTCTTTGCCATACGATAATTTTAGTTTTTATAGATTAATTCATTTTCACTTTTTCATTTATTCTCATTCAATTTTATTTTCTTTGTCTATTGATTTTCCATATTTTCTATTACATATTATTTTTATTATTATTATTAATAGTGTAAGTTGTATCTATGTGATAAAGCGTTGTAGATTTTCAGTCTAATTTACTCCTTTTTATTATTGTTTTTATATTATTTATCGCAATGTTGACTGTTGCTATATCTACAATTATAAATAAATTAGCAGTCCCGGCAGACAAATTACACACCGAAACGTTCCTCATGAATCTCTTTATCCACTGGTGAAAACCGCATAAAAATCCGTTCAGTAGTTTTTGAGTTTATCGCGAACAGACAGACAGACAGACGCGATTGGGGACTCTGTTTTATACTATGTAATGATGATGATAAATAAATTACGCTCTTTTGTCCAATTCGTTTTTTATTTGTGTAGACGAGCAGTAATCTAAATGTTTTTCCACTCTATTTACTGAATTATTTTCCGTTTATCACAATTGTCGGTGGCCATTTGTTTATCGTTGATCCCCGCTTATTAACTGTAACATACATTTTCTTATAATTTGACAATGAATTCATTTACTGTATTTGCAATAAATAATGTACATACATATATACAATTGACCCTCGAGCTACATACATTGAAGCAATTCAGAAATAATATACACCTAAACTAGACTTTTTTTGTTGAACCCTCATAATAAATACATAACCCCCTTGTTATACGAGAAAAAATTATGATGGTGTGTGTTAAGGTGTAGATATGGGCCTTATGGGCATTTGGATTACAAATGACGAGGGTCAGTATACTATAATCTTCGTAGATCTTTTTGGCCGCTCTGAAAGTAGTCGTAAGTTTGGACTTGCGCGTAATATAGTCAAAAGTTATATGATATTAAATAAGTTATAGGATATAAAATAAGGTTAAAATATTATTCTAGGAATCTGAAGTTGGTATTTATTTATTATTAATTCGTCTCGACTTTGTCTTGACTGTTTAGACGTTAATGTAATGATCTGCTCATTTACTTTTTATTTGTAGAACGGTGAAGCAGTTCTGTAAGTTCTATATCATCATCTTTATTTTAAGAGTGATAAGATTCACGATAACGGATAAGTTATACAATAAATACAAAAACCTAGATTTATTTAGCTTTAAATTATTTACATTTAAACATTAAACCCGGCCATTTAAATTTAAATTTACATTTGAATACATTTTCTTATTTTAACCTCGACTTTAATTGTATCTCCTAATTGATTTATTATAGTTTCTTACATATTTTCTAGTTTAATATAGCGCAGGAATTACTTTATAAGTATAAAATAAGTAACCTATCTTTACTTTAAAAACAAAAGTATTTATATAACACGATACAATATGTAAATGATCGCTTTTATATAAATAAAATAAAGTAATCTATATTTCCTAAGGTTTAAATGGTATACATATCCAATTACCAAATAACCAGTTATAAAAATAAAATAAATATACTTGATTATATTCTGCAAGCGAATGGTTGTGTTTATAAATAGGAGACGCGCAGTTCCCTTACCGCTTTTGACCGTGACGCCCCAAATGTCATAACCATTTTACATCTCATAAATTTTATTCTCATATTTGCGATTACAAACATTACAAAAATATAAAATATATGTGTGATATATTATATATATATAGACATGTGAATTGGAATATGTGAGTCTTCGTAGATACACAAAACTTAGCGTGGAGGGTGTTGGCGGTAGATAAAACCCTTATGGGCATTTGGAGGACAAGTGACGACGGTCACGTTTTTAATTACCCGAGTCTCATCCGTAACGTGTCACTAGGGGAGTTCGGCTGGAAACGTGTAGTTCTTTCTGTTGTTAGAATTCGCTAAATTCGTTGACCTTGGCTTTTCTAAAGTGTGATGGCCTTTTTAATAGCTTTCAACTGTACGCTCTTGAATGAAACCATTTTTACCATTTACACCTTTACATATAAGCTCTAAATATCGGGTTATTAAATTAGTTTATACTAGCTTTACTCGTGGCTGCGTTTGCGTGGAATTTTATGTGTAACAAATACGTGGTTGTATGGCTGTATGTATCTGTGGCTGTGAATTCAAGATTTACGATTTAGCAGTACCTTACGGTTTATGAATGTCTTTGAATTTCGATTACTATCAAGTTTTAAAGGCGCGAAGTATCACCTGACGGTTTTATTTTATGTAAAATAACGAAATATACCCTTTTGTAAGCAATTAAATGCTAAGAGATACTTATTCATTTCGTAATAGATATTTTATCTAAAACCAATTACCAATATAGTCTGAAGGATAAATAGATTCAAACTTTCAGTCAGCAAATTTAATCCTATTCGTAACGCTCACTGCCAAATAGAAAATCTTTAAAAGTAATCACTTTAGGTATATTCAATTTAAGAGTTATTTGCTAATTCATTTATAACAGCCAAAAAATAAAATATCAGAAAATAATAACGACTGATTTTTTTAATATCGCTGTTGGCTGAACGAGCTTTTAAAAAATATACTGTGACTGAGATGAGCGAATAAGTTATTCACGCGAAGTGGCAATTAGTGCAAAAGATAATGAAATATAATAATGAGTATATGTATATACCCGTTAGAAAACTCTACAAAAACCACATGGTCCAAACAGTGATACCTAAAATTGTATAATATAATATACCGTTTCTTTGCTTACAGAATAAGAGAATGAGTCGTCGTTGATAATTTGACAAGCTTAAAAAATTCGCTAACTTATATTAATTACTGCTAATGACTGCTATAGACAAGACTAACAAAAAATGTCTATAGAACACTATAAACTTGAATAATAATCATTACATACTATAAAACAAAGTCCCCTACCGCGTCTGTCTGTCTGTCTGTTCGCGATAAACTCAAAAACTACTGAACGGATTTTCATGCGGTTTTTACCAGTTGATAAAGTGATTCATGAGGAAGGTTTAGGAACATAATTTGTGTATAATTTGTCAACGATTTTTGTATAATCAGAGCGGGACGACGTCTGCCGGGCCCACTAGTATAAAATAAATAATAATAATAAAGAATATAAAATAATAATATATGTAGATTTAAAATTATCTGCCTTTCTATATAATGTCTCTGCACATTTAAGATTACTATATCGATGTAACTGATTGTGAAGAATGGATTAACTATATTCAAAATATTTACTTCAAATAATTGAAAATAATTTTTTTGGAATAAATTTCATGTTTATTTCATTTATTGTGTACTAGCGGGCTCGGCAGACGTTGTCCCGCCCTGATTATAAAAAGATCCTTGACAAATTATATACCAAAACGTTCCTCGTGAATCACTTTATTCACTGGTGAAAACCGCATAAAGATCCGTTCAGTAGTTTTTGAGTTTATCGCGAACAGACAGACAGACAGACGCGGTAGGGGACTTTGTTTTATACTATGTAATGATGATATAACACAAATATTTCTTTCTTTTTACATAACATGTAGTATAAAAACTTTCTATAAAATGATACTACAGTAAATATAAATTATTGTCATATCAATTTCATCAGAATCCATTCTATAGTTTCTAGTATACGTGTTCTAGTATACGTGTACAATTGAACAGACATAGAAGAATTTCAAAACTGTGATTTATATACGAGCTATTCTACCGTCTACGCAACATTCTGAGTGAAATATTAAATAAAGAAAAAAAAAACATAATTTATCTTTATAAAGTCTTCACAAAAGTGAAATTAAAGTGACATCTATAAATATTACTTACAAAAAAATATAATAAAGTTTTTTTTAAGTTCAAAGGAAACGAAGTAAAAAGGAAAATTTAAGTGGCGTAAAATATGTTATAAGGAGTTGGGAAACCGACGACTATACTTGGGATATTATCGGTTTTTCGTTGTTTTGTTTTGTTAGTACTACCCTAACTTCTAGGCACCAGACAAGTTATTATAAAAGAAGTTAACACACTACAGGACTTTAAAAGCTTTTATAGTTTTAGTGCTTCCATGAAACGAATGTAAAATAAGGTGTTATCTATAAAACTTACTGCCTTATAATAAGAACTTTTTGTAGCAATAAAAGTGCTTGAATAGATATTGTTTAAGGAAAATTAACTTCAACTTAATTTTATCATGGTTTCTTTTGTTACTGGCGACCTTCTGCGACTTTATCTGCATTATCTATTATCTCAATAATATATTTTGTGTAGTGACAAAAAGATATAAAACACACAACGATAAACGCATAGTGATTATAAAAATGATAGGTTCCTAAAACTTTAATAACATTATACTAAATTAAGTTATCGTGATAATTAGACCGGCAACGCACTTGCTACTCTCCTGATGTTGCTACTGTCTATGGATGGCGGTGATCACTTACCATCAGGTGACCCACCTATTCGTGTGCCCCTTAAAATATATAAAAAAAAACCTTTTCCACATAATAACCAAGTTGTCGAAGGAGTAAAACTAAAAAAATCGACCAAAATCTACGCAGTAGTTTTTCAGTGATACACGCACAATTGTAGACACCTATTATCTTACCTATGTGTAAATAAGAAGCAATAGAAAAAGACTAGCTTTTGCTCGCGGCTTCGTTCATGTTGATGTCGATTTGATTAATCCCTTGGGAACAGTACATTTTTCTACTGGATGATATATATATATCTTCCATATCCTTTTCTGTACCCGTGACAACGTGTATGTAAAATTCATGATAATCGGATTGACTAGTTGAAGCATGAGAGCGTAACTAAAAAAAAACAATAACAGACACGTTCGCGTTTATAACATTAGTAGGATTCAACACATTACACTTTTTACTAGAATTTAAAAAGAGCGGTCTATTTGTTCAGTGTTTTTTTGGAAAAATATATGTAAGCAAATGTTTAATATACACACTCAATTATAAGAAGTGGAACAATATATCAACGCGGCTGTACTGACAATCCTGACGCGCCAAGAAGTCAAGAGGGTAATAAATAAAACAGCTCCCCTTACCCCGACTTTACATAAAAACGCGCCTCATCCGCAATCTGCATGTTTATGAGAGAATATTCTATAAACAAGCCGGGAGACAGTATGGCTAGTGGTGTATGGAGGAGACAGCAATACACAGAATTGCATGCAAATAAGATAACGGCTATAAATAAAAGTATTATCGCTTTGTTTTTTGTTTTATAAATTCACTTATAGTTGAGTAATACGGACTCGATGGAATTCGCAGTTTATATACGTACATAACTTGTAATTTCATAATAATGTCATTTCAGATATCCATAGTATAGAAAAGTAAACTTTACACGTTTCCAAGAGGTATGTTATCCGGAACTGGTGCCGTGATTTTTAAAGCTATTTGTTTACAAAAAGCTAGAATAATATAAAAAGAAGTGTGTGTGTATACACGCGTTAGAAGTTATACTTCTTTGGCGTAAAATCTTTCCAAAATATTTATCTTTCGCCTTATTCTACGTTTGTAGAAAAAACGACACTAACAATAGAAAAAAAAGGTATTTAATACATTGAAAGTTTTAATACAAAGAAATACAAACAACAAATACACAGAAACCAAATGTTGACTATAGCTAACTTCAGGGTGTCGGTTTTTCGTGACGGTGTGCGCGCGCATCGTAAAAATTTACTCTCATCATTTTTCCCTAACGCGCCAAAAGAAGTATAACTTCAAAAATAAATAAAGAGATAAGTTTAAAAAGTAGTTTTCTGTTTATGTAATATTGTAACCGTTTTAAAATATTTCAGTTAATAAATTTTGCATAACCCACCACAGATTACATTTGTGATTTATGACGGGAAGTACAACGAATAAACACCACGTCTTATAACAGATTGGTAAATATTGCATAATAGTATATTTCATCAAACTAAAAGGGGTATAAATATATAAATGTAATTTTTTTTAGACAGAGTATAATATGCCAACCATAATTTTCAGGTTATTTCGCGCCTGTCAACAAAACACAAGGGAAGGATTATTCATCGGCAGTGTCCAAACGAAACGGCTCATTGACTTCCTGATTAATTACGAGGAGAACCGCGGTGACATTCTGAGCCGAAAAGGTATGTCCGTTTATGCAAATAACATTATTTCAAGTTTTTTTAGGTTTTCTGATAACCGAGTGTGTAGATTTCATGGGGATGAAAGTAATATTTTTATCTATATAAGTAAAAATCAATCAATAATACGTTATGTAAGCGCATCGCTTCAGAACGGCTGAGCGTATTTATCTAAATAGTTTGTTGTGTTTGTATTCGTCAGGGCAAAGTTTGTATAAAATAAATAAAATGTTTGAAATAGCCTATGGAACTGCAAAAAAACAGTTGGCCTGGGTTGAAGAGTTAGAGAGTAAGACGGTAGAAATATTAAAAATATATATTAACAGAACAGATTGACGTTCACTACTACTAATATTACTGACGTACAGGCGTACCTAGTAATTATAGAATGAATGATATTTTAAAAGATCTAGTGTATTTATGTAAAACGCAATTATATGTAGGCTAGGTGATACGCCGAAAAGTTCTATATCTACCAATAAAAGTATCCTGTAAGTTGATTCCATGGGTTCGACAAAGAACAGACAATTTTCTGTATTTTTTAGTAAAATAACAAGTTTTTCTACGTTCATATTATTCAGTCATATTTAGAAAAGGCAAGCTAAAATGTGTTTTAAAAAGTAATGCCGACTACATTATTTTATGTTAACACCTAGTTGTCATTCTGCAAAGCCTACGCGTGTGTTGTGTTTCATATAAGTAGGGATTTCGCAAAAAGGTGGTAATAAGGTATGCAAGCCCTCTTTCCTTTGTCGGCCACTCGTCGGCAACGTGACGAGAATCGTCGGGTAAGATTTGTTAACTCTATGCGAAGAATTCGAGAGGCGATATTCACGAAAAAGTGTTTACGCATTTATACGAAGCTCTTTGTAAACTCGCATAGGGGAAGTGACAGTAAGAGTTGAGAATAATATTCATGAAATAATGTAAATATTCGGTCCATCCTCGTTTATTATAGAAACTGTAATTTGTGAATTTGTATCGTAGGTAAGGTAAAAGCGGGGTTAGCATGGCCGGGGTCGAACGGCCGCATCATGTCATTGTGCGGAGGAACCACGGGCGCGCGATTACAATGCCTTCGTTGTGACATTTTCGCTAATGGTTCCACGGTAGGTACAATAAAACGACAATACGAAGGGAGATAAGGTGGCAAGTGAAAATTTTACGAGATTAATTCTATTCCGTCATTCGTGCGGTCTTAGATACGGACTGCTGAGCAAGATTCAAGGTCCTTGAAGGATTTAAATTTTAATTTCAAATTATTCTTAAATATTTAATTAAGTTTACGCTTGCGTGAAAAAAAACTTATTTTCAGGTTTCTGCTGCGTAAATAACATCAAAGATGTTGCTAGATAACATTTTTGCGGTTACTCATTAACCAGATGCAAGGTTGTCACAATTTGTTTAATCCACTTATCTGATAGTTGAACACGGTTGAAAAACGGAATTAATTAAAATGGTAATTAGCTTTCATGTCAATTTTCTAATGTAAACGTATTTCTAATGTAATTTGTTAATCTAAAATTTTGCACTACAACGTTATAGAAGATCTATAAAGTTTTTTGGGCTTTCGTGAGTTAGGAAAAATTTTAACAGCGTTTTAAAAAAGGGAGTCAAGCAATCGTAACATTAAAGTTTATTATACAAATACGAAACAAAATCCTTTAGATATTTGTACACGTTTCATTAATCTTGGTCCATAAGCCTCAATTCGGAAAATAAACAATACTTATCAGAAACTACACACTATTTAAATAGTAAATCACAAGTCAACAGACATATAAATAAAATTGAAGTGTATACAAATTGTTCGGTTTTATCTTAAAAAATGCTGAACCGATTATCACCACATTTATACTGACAGATAAAAAACTTTTCAAATTATTATTTAGGCTACATATCATTATGCTTTTCGGTAGGAGCTAGGCAGTAATAACTTAGTTTTTATAAAGCTAACTCAAAATCGATAAAAGGATTACAGTGGTTGAGTACATATCATTACGTAGTATAAAACAAAGTCCCCTACCGCGTCTGTCTGTTCGCGATAAACTCAAAAACTATTGAACGGATCTTTATGCGGTTTACCAGTGGATAAAGTGATTCACGAGGAACGTTTTGGTATATAATCTGTCCAGGATTTTTTTATAATCAGGGCGGGACAACGTCTGCCGGGCCCGCTAGTAAATGATAAAATTACAATAAAGAATATTTCCATATAATTTAGATAAAACACATGGTTAATATGAAACAATATAATGTAAAGTACGAACACAAAAGTAAATGAAATAAAATTTAAAACAGTTATTTTGGATTATGTTCCCATTCCCTTTATGCTGAAATAATAAAATATCTCTACAATCTTTACGTTCTAGAGTAAATGCGTGTTTCAATGTACGCTTTGACATTTTGATCCCGGTAACGTTTTTCAATGAGGATTCTGTTGCTTTCAGCTCTGAAAGGGTTGTTCACTTTACTATACCGCGCTTTTATGTTTTTATCGTTGACGAATGAGTTACTTTAAAATTGTAATTATATAAAATTCAAGTGTCTGCCTTAAATTATACAGTATGTAACTCTGAAATGTTTAAATTTCACAGACTGGTTTTTATTTCTTAGATAATATAGTAGTATAATAATAGTCTAGCAAATATGTATACAGACATCTCGTAGAAAATACAGGTAACAGAGGGGCATTACGAAACGTGACTCACGCAAACGTTTTATAGTATAAAAGGCTGCATGCACTTCGTGAAATGAGACCGCGTGCAAAACAAAGTGGCTCTGGACGCAGGCTGTGTTACAAATGTCCCCAATATATGACGATATAAATGTAATTTCCCATTAAGTTTATAATATAATTATAGCTTAGTTTGTAACATAAATATAATTTAGTATACTTAAGTTTTTCACATTACCATCGTTAGTATAGAAATAATTAAAACAGTGAAAACGTTTTAAAATAATGTGTTTATTTTGTTCGCTTAATTAATTTTAGTGAATTTGTATAGGAATATTCTGCAAATAGACATCTTTGAAATCATTAAATATAAATATTTTTATAGCAATTACTTCCAATGATAAAAAGTTACGGGTAGCGTGATATTAAGGACTGAAACAACGTTTATCGACAAAGTTTTGAATGGGAATTTTAAACCGCTTTTTCTACTTCCAGATAAGAGACAGTTTTGATTTATTTTCAACAGCTTTGTTCGTAAAAAATGTGAACCCAATCTTTTGTTAATTGAACTGTTAAAATTGGCACAAATGAAGGCCCATTTTTGTAAATATTCTTGTTTTGTAAATTAAATTATATTCTTATCTTCCATTGAATCTTTAGATACACTGTAATATCATTACAGTTCATGCTAGAATTAGGTATCCACTAGATTACCTTTTATAATTTACATTACTACTCCAATACACGGTATAAGATCTAAAAACAAAACTTTAACACGTTTTGTGTGGTGAAACCATTAGTATATTGCGGTCGTTGTTGTTGAGTTTAGGCTTTGATGTGAGCCCACACACTGTCCTGGACAAACAGACGCCTCATTTCTATTTACTTAATTCCGTCACACGAGAACAAAATTATTTTCAGAGAGTTACGAACTTCAAATTTATCAGTAAATATAAAAATGTAATAATTGAACGAAAATATTTGATGAAGAATTCACCGTTCACAGCTTATCAAAACCTAATAAAAATTTACTAAGTAGTGTTATTGGTTTGGTTTTATTAGTTATACTCAAAATATTGATCAATTTGCTATGTATACTTGTATTATATTAGAATATAATATCGTATGTAATATAAAAGCCACCGATTCAAATTAATATGCGATATATATAAGGATCTAATACAGTATAACATCTTGCATATACTTACGTATTTATACTTATAATTCTCGTCAACCTTTTTGGCCGCTCTGAATATCACCGTAAGTTCGGGCTTGCGAATAATATCGTTAAGAATTTAATATAAAACAAAGTTAAAATATTAATATAACAATCTAAAATTGGCATTTATTTGTCCTAAATTTGTCTCGATGTAATACGTATAATATAATACATTTTATGTTCCTATATATGTGTTCTGCGCAACTACCTAAATTCAGAGCGGTCCAAAAGTTTGGCGAGGACTTAATATCATAACATTTTTGTAGAATATAATTTGTTTCTCAATGTATATATGGTAGGATAATTTAATATACATATTTATTATATTAATAGTATAATTAACGTTTTTTTTTAATTCCAAACAGCTGTGAATATAGGTACGATAATCACTTGCTATCGAATTGATTTTTTTTTATATTATAGGAGGCAAACGAACAGACGGCTCACCCGATGGTAAGTGATCACCACCGTCCATAGACACTAGCAACACCAGGGGAGTCACAAGTGCGTTGCCGGCCTTTTAAAGAAGTATACGCTGGTTTCTTGACGGTTTGCAATTCATAATTGTTTGGAAATAACGCCGCTGGGGTTCGATTCCACAAGGTCGAAGTACGAGGCAGAAACGACCTTGAAAACCTCACCGTGGAAGACCTCCACTCATCCAGGTGGTGTAGATGAAGTTTTAGTTTTAGGCGCGTAGTACGATGGTGGAATGTAGCGGCAGGTATAATTCCAAACAACTCCTCTGAACACTCACCATGGTAAATGCGATAAAGAACGCAAAGAGACGCGATGTCCCGACGCAGTGCCAATGAGTCGAGCCGATCGGATATTACCTTGTCGCCGACGATTCGAGCCGCACTACGCTGGATGCGGTCACACGGAAGCAGCTGATATAGAGGCGCTCCAGCCTAAAGGTGAGAACAGTATTCCATGTGTGGGCGGACTTGCGCTTTATAAAGTAGTAAACGATGTTCTGGTGTGAAACTGTCTTGCCCTATTAAGGACACCTAGTTTTTTGGAGGCCAACAATGCTTTGCTTTCCAAATGACCGCCAAACTGAACGTCGCTCGGTATGTCAACGCCGCGGATATCAATACTGGGCTTGGCGACTAAGGGGACTCCCTGAAAGCTAGGCATTACGTCAAACTTTGCCTTTTTCGTGGTAAAGGCGCAAACTTGTGTCTTTGTGGGGTTAAAATGGACCAAGTTTTGTCTACCCCAATGCGAGACGTGTTCAAGTGACGTCTCCATTTGAGACACAAGTTGATTCCGGCACTCAACAACGCGTTCCCGGGAAATATTAGCATGGCCAGTGTATAGAGCATCCCCAGTGCTATCGTCTACATTGCAATGAATGTTGCTTACTTGCAACATATCGTTGATATACAGAAGAAACAGAGTAGGGGATAGTACACAGCTTTGTGGGACACCAGCATTCACAGGTTTCAAATCGGAGCATGCACCGTCGACTACGACTTTTATGCTTCGGCCCGTGAGGAAGCTAGATACCCAATTGCATAAATTCCCGGGAAGTCCAAAGGAAATAAGCTTCGAGAGAAGCGCTTTGTGCCAAACCCGATCAAAAGCCTTCGCTACGTCTAAACTTATGGCTATAGCCTCACCCTTGCTTTCGACTGCCTCCGCCCATCTATGTGTCAGGAAGGCTAGAAGGTCACCAGCTGAGCGACGTTGGCGAAAGCCATATTGACGGTCGCTAATAAGCTGGTTCTTCTCTAGGTACTTCAAGAGCTGGCCGTTAATAATGGACTCCATTATTTTGGAAAGCAAGGAAGTGATGGCGATTGGCCAATAGTTCGACGGCTCTGAGCGGTCACCTTTTTTTGGGATCGGGTGCACATAAGCAAACTTCCAAGATACTGGCACTACGCCTGTACAATAGGAGTACCCAAAAAGACGCGTAAGAACTGGAGCCAGTTCCGGAGCACATGTCCTTAGCACAATTGCGGGAATTCCGTCGGGTCAACTCGACTAACTGATGTATAAGGAGATGAGCTTTTTGCGTATATGTTTTTGCAAAAACTGCACATTGGGCATGCAACTTTTGCAACGCGCTATATTCGGGGAGACTTCCCCTTATCATTTAGAGGCGAGTGCAACGCAAAAAGCCAGCCAAGAAGTTCGACTTTGTCTTTTGCGTCGTAGGCCAACGAGATGTCTTCCTTCCGCAATGGTAGGAAAGATGGCAGACTGAAGTTCCCTAGGGTGGCTTTGGCGAGAGACTAGAATGCCCGAGTTCCAGAGGGAAGACGAACCAGTCTCTCACCAATTCTGCCAATGAAGGTGGACTTTGCTAAGGCAATCGCTCTTTTGAAAGACCTGGAGGCGACGTTATGCTCCTTTTTGAGAGCACTTGTATTTACATCCTTTGACACCAAGCTCGCATGAAGAAAGCTCGCATGCTATCCCAATCAGCCAATTTGGATAAGTATGCATAATTAATGAGTATTTTAGTATCTAAGACCTAAAAAATTATTAAAAAAATATAAATGACTATTAAATAAAATCATACCAACGAAGTTGACGTGTAGAAAAGCCAATACTAAAAGACGCGCGAGGGGTCCTCCTCGACTCGTGCGCGCGCCCGCCGCCATCTTGCCTCAACGCGACCTTGTTCCCTGCTGCCATCTGTTGTTACTTTTTAAAATCGGTAAACACTCTTTTCTCTTCATTGTAGTATGTTGCACCATAAATAGGAGCGTTACCTGGAAATAAAAACAAAAAATAAAATAAATAATCGATTCTTTTTCATTTAAAAATACTCACAAATATAATATATGAAATAGATAAACAAGTAATAAAAAGTTTTATATAAAGATTCTTATATAAAATATAAAAACTTTTATAAAGAAGCGAACTCTTCATCTACAAGTTATCTTTAAATAAGTTATACCTGAGATGATTATATGCTTAAACTTAAAATAAAAGAGTAAAGATAAGAAAATCTGTGCAATAAGAGACATCTAAAATAAATAGTGTCTATTTTAGTGTAACACAATTATTTTAATTAATTTATTATAAAAAATAGTTTTCGCGGGATGCGCGCACGATCTATATAGTTTTATTCATATGGATTATACGATTAGTATTATATTAGATATAGTTTGTCGTAAAGTCACACAAAGTTAATAACATGTTTATTATAAAAGTCAGTACCAATCATTATTCTCAAACAGAATAAAAAGAGAAGTAAATCGTCTTGCAATTTTCAATATGATCTCACCACTTACAAAATGATAAGATATTCGTACTATTTATTCACATTTCGCTTGCGAAGTACAACAGTAACAGTCGAACGTTATCTAAAGTATGAGAGATGTGGGGTCAGCTACGTGCTGTTTCTTCGCTCTATTCTAACAGAATTTCGTATCAAACATTCACTACAGACCATTTTTACACCAACCCTATGACTACCAAGGATCTTAGAAATTCTCGTTTGTTATTTTAAAAATAAATAATCAACATAAATAGAGAACAGATTTTATAAAATTAGTGGGCATTCAGTGGTCGAAATTCCACAATAATATGGGGTATTAAGATTATTCTTTGCCCGTTAAGATATAGTTATTGTTATTTGTTTCTGTTCTTGATTTTTTTAAATGAAAAAAACTGTATTGTGTCTAATAGATAAAAGGTTGGGATTCATCGACGGCATACGGAACTACGTATTTAATTTTGATTAATTCTACTTCTGCTTGTTTTATTTTATTATCACGCTTTTATTAGCTTCACCTGTATGTATGTATGTAACCAACCCCTTTGAGCTCGATTTTGTCCTACTTTGAACGATCAGATTTAATTCAAACTTTGCACACCTGTCGATGGCAATGCAATAATCCGAAAAAAAAGTTAAAAAAAATTTTTAACTAAAAAATGAAAAATAAATAATACTTTAAAAAAACTAAAAAAACACGCTTTCATATAAAATCCAACTAAAAAACAGAAAATAAAATTTAATAAATTTGGATTAAGAATAGTGTAAATTAGAAATAAATGTATATTTTTGTAAAAAGTGACAAAAAAATGATAAAAATACTGATATCTGGACGTGCTGATATTAACAGTGACGCTACTTAGGCCCCCTGAGAAGAGCGTAATTGTTTTTAGGCCCGTTTTTACGTCAATATTAGTTCAGTCATTTCGAAAATTAGCAAAGAAAAGTGAAAGACACTTTCTCCAGTTTGATTTATATGCATAGGTTATGTTTATATCACAACTTTCTAACAATTATTATACATAATAATTACTATTGCTGTTCATAGTTTCATTTTGAAGAAATATTTATTCATACACTTTTTGTAGACTGTACATCTTTTTTAGGTAAATAATTCAATAAAATCGTCGCCAATTGTAACATTATGATCAGTGTAATATTCAATATTCTGGTTACTGCGAGCGGTATCCTCGAATGCAATACTGCAATTTCATAAATACGCAATGGCATAGCTGTTTCCTCAGGAAGTTGTAATTAATGCGACCGCGACGTAATATGTTTCCTTTCCAACCTTCTACAGCTGTAGACTTGAATACGTAGTGACTACGATAATCGTATTTGCGTGTATAAATTAAGATTTATAGTATATTCAATATTCAGTTATGTTTATTTTATTATTATTAAATTATTAGCCACCACAGTCGTAGTGAAAGTCCGAGCTGGTTACGATGGACAATCGACACAACTTTTATTTAGAATTTAAATCTTATAAACAATATTTTCAACAACATTTGAATACACTTCATAGGTTTTAACGTTTCATAATAATCTCACTTGATGTTAAGTAATGATGTAGCCTAAGACAGTGAAAACGCAAGACCTAGAGAAGTGACAGACCCTAAAGTGCAGCTGCCGAAACATACCTATGGATGCTTGGCGGCAGATTTCCAACTTCAGGGTGGTGAGCTAATCTGACATGCTTAGAAAAGTTCCTACAACAATGCTATTTTTTCATCACAATTAAAAGATACGAAGATATTCTAGTGCTTTAAGTATATACTTAAAAAAACCTAACTTAGTTCACACAGACTTGATAACTATTAATACCACCTATTATCTATACTATAATAAACTGTAGCAAGGTCAAATCTGTACATTAAATATTTTTTGAAAATTTTGATCGGGGTAGACTTTGTTATCGATATAGAAGCCAAAAATAATCTTTTTACAATTTTTGTCTGTCTGTCTGTCTCTCTTTCTGTCCCTGTGAACACGCATCACGTTGAAAGTACTGAACCGATTTTAACGAAACTTGACACAATAATAACTAATATTCCAAGGTTACATTTAGGATACTTTTGTCCCATAAAACGCAAGGGGTTCTCCAGGATAACGAAAGACAAAAAATTGTAGTTAATGTAACTAGACTTTTTTGCGACACCTTAGTACAAGAGCCAGCAATGTTGGAAGAACGAGAATTTTAGAAAAGCTGATTCTTTAAATAAAATGAAGATATACTATGCCCTTCCAAACAGAATTCAGGATACCTGGTAGCCGGTTAACGTTGTGTTTTTTAATGCGCATCACATCTTTACAGGTTAAAATGTTGGGTTATAAATAATTTAAAGAACATTTTTTTCAGTAACTTTTAAACGCTATTAAAACATGAATTTATCACTCCCAGACAATTTTGTCATTGATAATAATGTGCCCGATGATATTCTTTATAAATAAAATAATTCATTTCAAATCATTTTATTTTTTCCATTGCAAAGAACATATTTCATTTTATTAACCATTATGATATTGAGATTTCACCGTAAACGAAAAACAACGATAAACGTAGACATATGACTTGAGACTGACGTCATCTTGAATACATGCGTCTATAACAGGCACGTCCACAATTATCGCTATCTTTATCATACATAAAATGGAGTAAATATATCAATGCAGTTGCAGTATCTAGCTCTAAGTTTCTAAACGTTTTCAAAGCATTAGCCGGTTTTAATTGGGGTGTTCATCCATAACATTTAGTTCATTTATACTTCAATATTACACGCAGTCGAATTGACTATGCCAGCTTTCTTTATGATAGTAGTGCTCAGGTTAACCTCTATAAACTTGAAAAAGTCCAAAACCAGGCCATGAGAATTATCGGGGGTATCATTAAAAGTACTCCAATCCATGTTATGGAAAGCGAATTGAGCATATGTCCGTTACATCTTAGGAGACAATATTAAGCTGGCAAAATTATATTTAAATTTAAGTCATTCGAAAAGAACGAACTAACTAATGTAATAGAAGAACTGTCCATCTCTTTCCAATCACTCTATTGGCGTAAAAGAAAAAGACCACAATTTTTTTGCAATATAAAAATACTCCAAGTCAAACAAGTGTAAAACATGAAATGTTCACTTTACACACCTGGGTCGATAACATTGATTTGCACAATATTATTAATATAAATGTAGATGGTATTTGGAAGCCAAAGCGTCAATATGATGTTGTTAAAATAAAAGATATTTATTTGTCTTCAATATATAAATAAATATTATCAAAATTTTGTTAAAATATACACTGACGGATCTAAAGCTGGTAATTATTTAGGAGCCGCATTTTTTGAGTCAAATTCCAAAACTAT
Organism: Antheraea yamamai; assembly: GCA_036509395.1. Classification (NCBI taxonomy): domain Eukaryota; kingdom Metazoa; phylum Arthropoda; class Insecta; order Lepidoptera; family Saturniidae; genus Antheraea; species Antheraea yamamai. Next base: position 10,762,436 of record AP028428.1, on the reverse strand, counting down.
TATGAAATTTCAAATTGATGAGAATATTTCAATTATGCACACTGAATTAATAGCAATTGCAGAGGCCTTATCATTTGCACAATCAACTGAGTCCATTAAGATTGTTATTTTATCCGATTCAAAAAGTGTTCTTCAACACGTAGCACGATGTACCTCGACTTTTCGAGGAATACCGATAACCTACATACACCATTTTGAAGCAATTACTAGATTTCAAAGCAAAGAACAGAGTAATTGTTTTACAATAGACCCCTTGAATGAAAGAGCTGATCTTTTAGCTAGAGAAGGATCCTCCGAAGGGGCTCCTATTAATATTTTACCAACTTACTTGGAATTAGGCTCAGTATTTAAAAATAGCTGTTACTCGCATTGGAAGGAATACTTTGATGAGCGTTCTACAACAAAATGAATATGGTACAGAACGATTCAGCCACGCCCCTTAAGGTCACCATGGATTGATGACAGTACGATTTGCCGTCGGGAAGCAGTCACAGGAATAAGATTACGCTTAGAACACATCCCATGTAAAAAGTTCGCCTACCTGATGCGTAAAGTACTATCACCACTCTGCCAGAGTTTTGAGCTCATCGATGATGTGCAACACATCCTGGCAGAATGTGTTCGAAACGAAGATATTAGATCTCGGCTTAATTCTTCTGGTTCGTTCCACACTGGTTTGTACAAATCGTTATTGTCTGACCCCATTTCGAAAGATGCTAAAGAATTGTACAAAATTAATATAAGCTATTGTTAAGTTTATTGTCATTCTTATTGTTATATAGTTGTATGTCATTTAGGCGATATAGCCGAGAAGGCGACTAAGCCTTCATTAAAAAATAAATAATAATAATATTAAAATTACAGCTATCTTAACATGGTTTGGACATACTTTATTTTATTTACAAAAAAATAGCATCGGGCACATTATTGTTAATAACAAGAATGTCTGGCAATGATAATTTCATGTTTTAGTAGCGTTTCTAAGTTAGTAAAAAACAAAACACTCAAAAATTTTATAAAAATCAATATTTTTGCCTGTAAAGGTGCGATATGCACTAATAAACGCAAGGTTTACCGGCAACCAGGTTGCCCGCACGCTGTTCGGAAGAACATAAAGATATATAAAAACTGACTTATTTTCTTTTTAAAAACCGTTGCTAGCTCTTAGACAAATAGTTACAGGCAAGTGACATTTGACGCGTCGTGCTTATATCTTTTTAATATTTATATTTTTCTTCAATACAATGGAGTGTGAAAAAGTTTTAATACAAATTGAAAATAGTTATGATATTATTCAGTGTTTCATTTATCATTATTTTATTTTATGAATACATTTTATCGTTTAATTTACAATTTAACTCTATCAACTTGATATTTTATAATGTAAACTCTACTGACTGTATAGTAAACGTCTACAAAAAAGCGAAAGGAACTTCCTTAGAAACTGGGGGGTCCATAGACCTTTAAAGCTTTTTTTCACATTACCACCAATATATGTTGTTTGCTACGAACGGGTTGTAGACTTATTTTATAAGATTTCTCACATACCATGTGGGTATATGTTTGATTGAGTCCCTTGATAGTTTGGATTCACAATTGGAATCCGATGGTGTGGCTGCAATAAGGTTTTAGTTACCTATATTAAAATTTTTCGCGTTTAAAAATACTATTGGCACCAGTGATAACCAATTTGGTGCAGACGAAGTTGCACGGGTCAGCTAGTTATACATTAAAATTATAGAGGTAAAACAGGAAAAATATATAGGTCATTTATTCTATTATTGCGTAGTCTGATGTTTTGTATTGTATTGCAATTTTTAGTAATGATAAAATAATAAAATGTATATGCATTGTTTGTATCGTGACTTGGAGTGTGAGCTACATGGAGTGCTGTTCCCGTCACACCTATTGATTCTTGTGTAAAGCCTGTCTTTTAGGACGAGGCCATAACCCGTTTGCTGTTGTCAATAATAATAATAGATAATTAACAACAAATTAATAGGGTCGCCATTAATTTGTGATTAATTTAATAATAATAATAATTTAATAATTGCATAGAAATAATAAACTATATCAATAGTTAATACTCTCACTAAAATAAACGCACTAATGTACTAAACTAAAGTATTTACTTGGAATGTAACTGTAAATGGTAGCATATAAATTTGTGTGTGTGAATAATAACCGATTATTACTGTATGAGATCACTTTTGACTATTTTAGTACTCAACCCAATAGCAAGTGTTCTTTTTTCAATGTCTTATTACCTAGTATACATTTTTGAAAAATCTTATATTTTAAATTACTGCAGAACGGGTTAAAAATAATCGAACACGATGTGACACCGAAATTTCACAGTATGATCAGACAACGTCATGTATGACAATACTCAAATTAATGAATGATTGAATGAAAACAATCGCTATCGCCGAATCGGCGGTTCAGGCTCATTTGTAAGAGCGGCAATTATAAACCAAGCGTAATGAGGACACGGGCAGCGCGGTCTCGAGCTCTGATTCAGCATTATATATTATTATTGATTAACTTACAGTTGCCTGTAAATTATTTCACTTGAAGAAGGCTTATTCTGCAGTATTTTGCAATAAGTTCTGATTGTCAAGTGGTTTAACCGATCGTTTTGATGTACGAAGTATCTAATCTCGAGTGTACCGACTTATATTTGGGAATTCACGTGCATTTACTATTTATAATTAATAACCCTCTCGACTGGTAATAAAGTAAATATTTTAAGGAAATATGAAAGAAACATATAGAAATGTGAATTTATTGGTGTTGATGATTATTTATTGATGATGTCCATAACTTACCACGAAAAGAGGCCTCTGGCCTGGCCATAAGACATATTAGATATTAATTATAGAGTATCACATTTTTCTCGCGGCTTTGCTCGCGGTTTATGTGGATTTAACTTTCTTTCGGGAACACCATTTTTTTCTGAATGAAACCAGTAGTAAAACACAGTGAAACCAGTGCCCTACGTATTTTCCTGTACCTATAGAGTAGTTAAGGCGTGCATACGTAACAAAGAAACAAACAAACTCGTATTTATAATACTAAAAAGTTCAGTTCATTCAGTTTATATCTTGTACAAATGAAGGTTTTACTGATGTACTTTGATATTCATATAATATTTATAAATATGAAAGTATATCGCTTGACCATATTTAGTAAAACTATTTAATACTTTTGTAAGGTATAACAGGACAACCAAAACGAGTGTTTGCATGTCATTCGTCAAAGGCATTCTGTAATTAATGCGGACACGGACAGCATCGAGGGCCTAATGAATGGCGGGTGTAACGTGTCGTGCAAAAACTGGCTCGTCATACAAAACTCGTTCGATGAGCTATGGTCAATCTTATAGCGGACAAATAGTATAAATTTTAAAGTTTTTAGAAATAGTGTATAATATCTGTATAATGTTTAAATATCATATATTTATCATATAAGGCTTTAGATTGAAAATATTATTTACATGAATTACATTTTCATATTGTCGTTTCCTAATAAAGTAAATGAATTAAAATATACTAATGTTAACTTGTTTTATTCGTTGGTATTAATAACGAAATGGTTTTATTCGTACGAGGAACACATGTACTTTTTGTAATATTATAATGAAATAATAAAATTGATTTGATATATTGCAACCTTTTATGTTTGTGTATAATTTTGTAATAATAAAGTAGCAGTTTTACAAGGGACTAGCGGGGCCAGCAGACGTTGTCCCGCCCTGATTAAAAATATATCCTCGACAAATTACGTTCTCACGTTCCTCATGAATCAATTTATCCACTGGTGAAAACCGTATGACAATTCGTTTAGTAGTTTTTGAGTTTATCGCGAACAGACAGACAGACAGACGCGGTAGGGGACTTTATTTTATACTATGTAATGATATTGAATATCACCTTAGAGATCCAAATTACCTGCACGCGTAACACCTAAATGTAAAATAATTGAAAAATTGGTGAAAGCGGTGCTATTTATATTATTCGTCATACGGTATATTTTCTTATTTCGCCAATTACAAAGTAAATTTCATACTAAAATGGTACTCGCCGTCTGTGTAAACCCGCCTCAGTTCTGCAGCCCTAAGCCGCGGACGAATTTCTAGATGTCAATATGATGGGCACATATTGCTCGGTTATCGATTTTTGCTGACCCGTGGCAGGAGTTGTGAAATATATTATTTTGAAACATTGAAATACATTTCATTACATAGTATAAAACAAAGTCCCCTACCGCGTCTGTCTGTCTATCTGTTCGCGATAAACTCAAAAACTACCGAACGGATTTTCATGCGGTTTTCACCGGTGGATAGAGTGATTGATCAGGAACGTTTTATTATATAATTTGTCAAGAATTTTTTCATAATCAGGGCGGGACAACGTCTGCCGGGCCCGCTAGTTTATTATAATATGCAAAGTTGATTTATTATGGACATTTATGCTTTTGGCTTTTGGCAATGGAAAATTACAAAGTTATATTTTATAAGAAAAATATACATGTGCGGAAGTTTTTATCATAGGTAGCAGTTCTTTTTTTATTACTTTATTACAGAGTTATCACTGTAGTATGAAAACTGATCTAATAAAAAACGTGTATCATTAATCTATATATTTACAAAAGAGCGGGGTCGGTACTCGTTGGGTAGGTGATAAATCTAGGTCTCGACGGAGCCCGTAATTTTTATTATTCCAACATCGCCTATTAAACCGGTGACGTGCGTGAAAAATGTGCTACAGGCTTTATATACCGGAGCCATTCGCATATCGCTGTTCAGCGAAGCAGAATAGCTTTCAGTACGCCCTTTTTAGAATTTATAATGATGACCTAGTTTTTATCGATTAAAAGCGTCAATTTTTTAGTATGAAACAGAAATTTTATGTTTCTTTTTCACCGAATGGTTAATTCTCATCAAATGATTAAGATCTTTGTTTTACTAATTTCACATTTAATCGCGAATACGTTAATCTTAAAATTGTATTTTTCTTCAACATACAACTATTTCGTAATTTGATTTACAAAATTTTCTATTTCAAAATATAAATTCATAACTTAATTCTTTTTAAACTTAAACTAAATTCTTAATTTATTTATAAATATAATTAAAAAATAATTAACTCCAATGAAACTAAGCAACCGAGTTATCTAGCAACAACAAGTAACAACAAAGTAATGAGAGCTTAATGGGAGTATGTTCGGACAGTGCTTCGATCACCTTGCATTCGAATTCTATAATGTACCAGAAATTTCTGAGAAAGGAAATATCTTGAAGAAACTTTACTTCTTCAAATGTTAAATCTATTTAGAAACTACGAAAATTTGTCACCAAGTATATCTACTTATATAGATGTATTCCAGTAGTTGCATTTGGAAGTCATTCATCTAAACGTACATTACTATTTAAGGCTACATCTCCACAACAGGTTAGAGGTTGGTCAAACAATAAAACCTCTTTAAAAAACAAAAAAGAATTCGTGGTGGCATTGCTTAATTCTTGGTTTTATCACTTAACGTTTCGCACAGCTTAAATGCTGCATTTTGCATTAAATAATATATAAATTCTCATGTAGTCGTAAAATAAACAAACTTATATAGTAAAGAAAACCGAAAACGTTTGTATACACAGCAAGAAAACTTAATGCGTTATTTTCAAAAGCTGTTCCAGAATAATATATTGCTTGATATCTAAAATTTCATACAACGCAAGTATATTTTATATAAAATTTACAGCTCTGTATAAATCAGCGAATAAGTATTCCTACTTATAATTTATAGCACGCCTCTACCCCGTTGTTGGAGGGTAATTGATGCGCCCGCAGATATCACTGGTGCTAGCCGTCTTTAAATAACTCACTGTTCAGGAAGCATGGCCTCACTTCGCACTATAGGACCCCTTAAACTGTATTCTACGCGATTAAGATCAGGTTTCTGATAAAAAAAAACATTTACCGCCTTTCAATTTACAATTGATTTTTATTACTTCCTTAATGAATTACCTATTCCCGAAACGAGAGATTAAGGAAAAATTTTAACATTTTATTTATTCAAGCTGTATCTTATATATAATTGCTTAAAATAGTAATTGTGTATTATTGCCATAAATATAGTCATGAACTGTTACATATAAACGCAAATTTTATCACTGGAAACAATAAAATTGAAAATATCGATATGCTCTACAATTAAAGTCATATATTTCATAAAACTTATTAGACACAAAAACATTTTATCATCTCTTACTATAGATACATTCTATACTGTATCATTTCAGGAGTTGACAACAAGATTACTTGATGCTTCTAAATGAAAGTAATGATATGAAAATTAAAATGTAAATATAACTCGCGTGACTCTAAATTGAACCCTATTAAAATACTGTGAAATACAGTGAGTAATATATACATGCTATTTTTTTCATCACTACAAAATAAAGAACCACTTTTTTTTATGTCACAGCAGGCAAACGAAAAGGCTGGTCACCTGATGGTTAGTGATTACCGCGGTCCATAGACACTAGCAACACCATGGGAATCGCAAGTGCGTTGCCAGCCTGTGTTTGGGGGGAGGGGGAGAGGGGATGGGAAGGGGGGAAGGGGAGGTGGGTATCCGGCGCTCTCACTGACCGAACGAAATGCAACGATGCAAACACTATTACTTCACGTCGGTTTTCTATGAGAGGGTGGTACTACCCCGAGCGAGCCGACCCGTTCATGTTGAAACTGGTAATAGTGACTTCAGTATATCACCAGTAATAGCTTTACCACCTATAAAATACAAACGATAATCCTTGTACACAATTACCGGCTTTTAAACATGTCAAAGGAAAACTTTGTTAGCACTACAACAATGACATGTTTTGTAACCCGACTACGTACATAGTACAAGCCATTACTAGATACAATAGTAGATACTGTATGCTTACCTCTAAGAAGATATAGCGTGACTGTACGTATATCATCACTACATATCATAAAACAAAGTCCTCTGCCACGTCTGTTTGTCTGTCTGTTCGCGATAAACTCAAAAACTACTGAACGGATTTTCATGCGCTGTTCACTAGTAGATAAAGTGATTCATGAGCAAGGTCTAGGTATATAGTTTGTTAAGAGTTTTTTTTATTATCAGGAAAGGACAACGTCCGCCGGGCTCGCTAGTTACAATATATATTATAAATGAGACAACTTTAGTAATTTCTTTATGAAAAGCTTCACGTGATTGATGGGTTGAAATATTTGTAAGTGGAAATTATATTTTTAATTAATGTTCAATCCATTTCTGCATTTTAATTAACTAACTTAAATGAAAAATATATTTTATCAACAAGATTAAAATGCGTAATATAAAAAGCATACAGCGTTTTTTATCAAAAGCTTTTCAAAATTCCGTACACAGAAATTCATACAGAAAATGAATAGAATATTAAATTATGTTGGCCCGCATTTTGTAAAACTGAGGAAGCTTCTTGTTAAGCTTTCGAGAAGCTTTTAAGTTAATGAACGATTTATTAAAAAAAACGTATTGACTCCTTATACAGTTGCGGACAAATTTATATAATGGTAAAAGAATGCAGAAATGGGTTTTGTTTTAATTAGATATTAAGAAAAAGTGAAGTAATGAACATTTGTTTTGTAATGACGTAGATTTTACATAAATAATAAAAAGAATTAACCATCAGAGAGAGACGAACTTCTTAGCCTTCCATGGATTCACCGTGCGGGTGCCGGGTCCATCGTGTGGCAGAGGGAGAAACCCAGAGCAGTTCCCAGGACTTGCGACCCAGGTGTAGGTTTAAGGAGGCCCCCTTTGAGATGCGCATCAACGCTCACCTTCACTGCTCGAGTTTCCCGCCCTGCCTAGCCAAATTTGGTAGGAACCTGTTAGTGCAGCCTTTGATACTCGTTCTAAAATAGAACTTACTGCAGTTCTCAACAGGCCAAGGTCCTTCAGAAGGTTGTAGAGAAGGTTGTTTAGTAAAAAAATATAACGAAATTCTGATTTTATATTAAAGCACGTATAAAAATATTTATGATTATTTAAGATTACTCTCTGTAATAATTAAATTGGAAGTGAAAAGTAAAAGTTTCGTTCAAAAGCCGTTAATAATAAATCAGTATATCAAAGATTAAACTTTGTAATTAAGTTTATTATTAATTTCATATTAAGTTTGCGAATCAGTAGTTACTGAAAAACGAAATTATAAATGACATTTTTAATTACTTCAATATACATTATATACGGAATTCAATTAAACATTGCAAGTACTGGCGTACGTATTCGAGTTAACTGAACGTTCGTTGCGTTCAAGATATGAATAACTATATTAACCTCAAATATGCTCTACATCAGTGGTACTCAACGGGCCACAAACACATTTCACTCATTTTGTCGCGCGCCGAAAGCTACAAATATTTAGGTATTAAATAAAAAATGTAATTTCAAATTAACAACGTATAATGTATTGAAAAATGGTTGTCCAATAAGACAAACTTGGTATAACCCTTATATCATAAGGAACGCATTGCGGTCGGGTTATCTGGGATCTATTTAATTTAGTCAGCGTGCTCATAGTTTTTCTGATGGGCACGAAATTTAAAATAATTGGAAACAAAGTATAATCGGGCGGGTCAACTACAAAGGCCCGGCGGGCCGCAGGTTGAGTATGGCTGCTCTACATAAATTACACCATGTTATAAAAACAATATAATCTATTATGATAACTGATTACGAGAAAAGGGTCACAATGAAAAATACTATATGAAAAGGTTTGAGAGAAAATTATCCAAACCTAGTTTTTAGATTTTAATGTTTTTTGTTAATTAAGAAGTGCCTATCAATAGATCCGTACGCTTTTTAACCGACTTAAAAAAGGAGGAGGTTCTCAATTCGACTGTATTTTTTTTTAAGCAGTAGTGTTCGAGTTGTTATTTTTAACGTTATTAAAATAGGCACGTATTTTATGGTGTCATAAAGAATGCTTGAAATAAGATTATATTAAAATTTTAAATTTATGTGTCGTATCATTTCAAAATGAACTAAATTCAATTTTAATCGCTCAATTAACATGTTTCATTTTTTTTTAGATTTTCAGTTCTTATACACCTACAACGAAGTTCAAATTTTGTCGTCCATAACGTTTTTTTTTTATTTTCATATTTTACACGTACAAAATTTTAAAATCTTGAAAAATAACGTAAAATATTGGGAAAGGGTAAAATGGGATTTAGCTAATTTTGAAATGAAACGACTCATATCTTCTTTGCGAAACGTGAAAGTATTATTGATATTGTTATGCCTATCAATTCACAAGTACTTTTCCGTGTACAAAACTTCATCGAAATTGTTTTTTTTTACTTTCAAAAATATTGTTAACAGTTATAGATGATGTAATCAATTGAGGAACGATACAAGAAGCATCATAAAAATCAGTTACCATAAGCCATTTTTGAGTTAAATCCGGGCATACAAACAGATAGACAAACAATCAATTTTTAAACGTCATATTTGTGATCAAGATGTTTATGATAGAGATCAAACACAATTTCGAAAGAAAAAAAACTGTATAGACAGAACTACAGATATATTTACAGTTTGGTGAACTTGCAAAATGGTTGACTTGTCTTCTCCTTTGAAGATTTGTTTCATGAATTGAAATGGAGTAATCGAACGAAATTCTTTCTTTGGCAGAGTATTTAAATTCAATTTTATTTGATTTTAAATTTAATTTTATTTGATTCGGTTTATCTGTATTTATATCAGATCTTTTCCGTCTAAAAGGCATCACTGACTTTTTGATAAAAAAAAACTTTGTACTGATGCAAATGGGGTTACTTGTATAGTTCTTCGCTATAGTTGGACCCTGTAGGTGGCGCTGTTGCCGAAGCCAAGTTTTTTATATATATTTTCTTTTAATGTCTCACATAGAAAATCGTTTAATCTGACATTTTTAGTCTTCCTTTCAATAAGTCTCATATCCATGTCTTATAATATTAAGGTTTGTGGCCGGAGAACATCTACTTACTGGGTCCGCTAGTGTTTTAATAAAAAATTAATTTGCTTGTGATTAGCTTAATAGAAAATAAAAACATGAAATGTCTAATTTGTGTTGACTCCAAATATTCCCTGTTTATTTATGCAACAACAATCTAGATTCAGCTCAAACATAAATTAATTTAGATTTTTAAAAGTTTATTCTATGGGTCAACCTTAGGACTAAATTTCTTTTTGGTATTGACTGTAGTATGAAGTGACCTCTTACATTTAAGTGGATTGCGAGCTTGTTTGCCGTTATATTATTTATAACATTAAAAATAAGGTTATAATATAACCTTTGTCTGTGTATTTTTGTACACATTTTGGCAAATTTTGTACAAATAGACACCGCACCTACTTTATAAGCCACTTATCGCAAATTAGACATTTATAACAATTTTGTCTATGTTGTTTTGTTGGTTATCTCAATAAAAACAAAAAAAAAAGAATGAACAAATTATAAAAAGAATGAATAGAATATTCTTCATATATAATTGACCCGTGCCCACTCCGTTGGACGGTAAACATTTATAAAAAAAGTACTTTTTGTGACTTAAATATAAAAGATAGAAATATGCTGTTGGTGACTTTTTTGTAGGCATTATCAAGATTTACAACTTTTCTCTAGATCTCAATCATATATCTCTCATCGTTAAGGCAGCGTTCGAAAAATACTTTTTCGTTCGACCGTTTTTTCTCCGAGTTACTTTGCAAATCCGACTTCCACAAAAAAGTCTTCATTTTTCGGGTTAATATATAACATTCACAAATAACGTGACTTTCTATCGGTAAAAGAATTTTCAAAATCGGTTTAGTAGATCCAAATATTAGCCCACTACAACGTCATAAACTCACAAACCTTACCTCTTTGTAGTATTAGTATAGATAACAACTTTTACGTTAAAAAGAAAATTTAGAATTCAATTTTAAAATAACAGTCCTTACTATAATAAATTACTTTGTTGTCATAAGTCGATTTTAAAGTAAAGCGACATATACCTGTACACGTAATTAATAATCGCGTGCGAAGCCATGGGTATAGCTAGCGAATAATAGATACACATCACAAATAATACTACTACGAAATGAATTTTGATTACCTAAGTCTAATCAATTAATCTCCAGTTGCTAAATTTTAATAGCCTCGCTTTTAAAATTGTTGTATGTAGGTGCGTAAGTAGGTATAAGATATCAATTTTATGTTAACCATTTTTCTCTCATGTATCGGTGCAACGCGCTAGCATCGTGCCTTCTTCATTTATTTCTTCTCTATCATTTATTTTTCTATTTAAGTTGCCTACAAGCATTGCTACGAGCTACGACTGCTACGAGCTACGACTGCTACGAATCTCTTTACATACTGTATGATAATCAGTATCCAAAATTCGGTACTTTATTCCGGTAAAAATTATTACTAGTTACTTTATAAACAACCTTAATTAAACTTACCCTAAATTATTAATTAAAAACAAAGTTCATAACCATTGTTTTTCATTCATTCAACTCGCGAATTATTATGTTTAACATCCTCAACACCGTCACTCAACAAGAATTACACTTTACAGCATTTCCACAGTTTAATTAATTGCTTGTTTACGTTCATTACTTTCCTTCGTTCCACTTGTCGAGTTTCTCCGTTGAAGTTATATTAAATTTTGTTAAAGTCGAACATAAAAGTTTCGTGTACGAATATCCCCGCGTTTGAAGTACAAAAACAGACGGGAACTAAGCACGTACGTGGTAGACGGAAGTTATTGTGAGGCCGGATACAGGCCTACCGTACGGCTGGTCTCACACTGACTTGCTCGAGGCGACATCCGACGCGAGCGAGCGACTTGAGAGCGATATCGCAGCGATTCATGCGCGGATCACTGGGTAGGAGGAGTCTTCGTACGGAAACCACGCCTACCAAGGAGCTACACATTTCTTTTTCAATATGTGTAATTCAATTTCGCTTATGTCTTCGCTGGGAAAGTTGATGCCCCGTTGTCGTTGAACACGATGTTTTTATGTAAACTGTAATGTAGTTCGCGAACCGAGTCGGCTCGTGATGCTACGCTCCGTGTGATTTTTTCTTTTCTTTTTTTGTTCCCCAATTTCACGTGCTGTTGCCTGTTCATATCAAGTGGAATAATAAAATACGATAAAACTTTTACCAACGAAATATTTAGTACTATGAATACGTTTACTTTGTTATGAGTTTCAATACTTTAAATATAAACAATGTATTTACAATTGATTATATGGAACTCCATATTATTTACTATAGGAAACTGTATGGATTTATTTTGATTATAAGTGCAATGTACGGGATAAAATGTATTATTCCTAACACACCTGGATCGATAAGAGCATCAGCTTATTCTAAATTTCCGATCTTTGTCCAAATTTTTAAAGACAATGTTTGATCATGGAAATATCAGGACATTCCAGTTTAAAAAAATAATATAATATGAGAGCGATAGTTACTAGTAACACGTAGTGAAAATAGGATGAAAAATAAATATCAACCAATAGCCTATATCATTTTTTTATCAAAGTATGTTTTAAGAATTGCGGGTCCATTGTATAAAGAGTGAGGTTGAAAACAGTAATGACGCTCATTTGTTTAAAATACAGAAGTTTATCAAGACTTCACTAACATTCTGTCCAAGTCATTACAAGAAGCAGGACAAGTTTCGGGAAAACACAATGTTTAATAAACTTATCACATATATATATTACTGTGCAATTCATGTCGTTTTTTAATTTAACTTAATATTATAAATGGGAATGTAAGGCTGTTTGCATGTTACCTTTCTATACCTAAACTACTTAATCGATGAACGTGAAATTTTGCATATATATGGTAAGGTGTTAAGAAAAGGAAATAGAATTACACTCAAGACAAAAGTGGTATTCCCGAAGGATGGGTTAAAGCTATATTAAAGGGAGCGAAGCCGGGAGCAAAAGCCAGTTTTGTATATGTAGACTATAGACTAACCTAAAGTGTAACACGGGTTTACTAAAACATGGAGGTAGTAGTTTCAACTCCCAACACGCTTTGGACTGTAAAGGAATTCACTAAATTATAACAGTAAATTAAGCGCTAGTTTCATTTACGTTACAAAGTGAATTATGTGTTAGTGTCTTAGTTCTGTCACCGCCTAAGTTACTACGGTTCAAAATTAATACAGTGCCATAAGCCAACGCTAATACTCTGCGTCCTCGCACTTCTATTTACAGTATCAAATTTTGAGATTTAAGACAAATCAAAATAAACTCTAAGCTCCTCTTATTAAGAAATAATATTTCTCGTACAGCAAGAGGTGGTTAGGCTTTTCAGTTGACGTTTAATTATTATTAAGTGTACACCTATTTGTTTGAGTATGTAACAGTATACTGATGACAACTGACATCAATAAATCGGTTTAATTATAACAAGTCCAACGCCTCATAATTTACCTACTATAAATAAATTAAATTAGTTTGATATAGTGTAAGTTATATAATATAGAATATTAAAAATATCACATCTTTGTACAGTATAATGTATTTATAAAATTTGACACGTATAAAATATCACGTCAAAACTTATTTTCATGAACTCTATTATCTGAGAAACACTGATACGTCTGTAAGAAAGATAGCTTAGTAATTTCTCAGCTTTTTTCTACCTGTATCATTTATTTTTTCTCGATCGATATATTCATATTTAATGGTAATTTTTCTCGTTACGTCAAGAAATGGCGCTAGCTCTCAAATAATTTTAACGAAAGAAATTTATAATACTAAAATAAAGACATTAATTATTATTGAAGAGAATATAGAATATTGTTTGGGACAATATTCCTGTTAAAAACATTCCAGAGCAATAAGATTAATAGATAAGGACTCAAATTGCGTCGAATACACGAAAGAGCTTACAATTTGAGCTCCGTATTTTATTTTTTCTTATTGTAAAACCACGAACTGATTGAATTATACCTGATGGTAGAGACAGTAATATCCTAAAGTAGCGATAATCGCAGGGAGATCTCAAATCCATTATCAGTCATAACTGTTATACAGGTCAAACTGGCTGCAGACCTCTCAACAGCTGCAAACTTACTTACTTATCATGAAACGTGACAAACCAAAAGCATTTGTAAATGGTTTATAATCATCTCGATGCTTATCGTTGTCCAGTTCGGTAAATATATCTCACTTTACTTAAATCTAAACCTAAATTGTTAATCGATTATAGAGTCGTTTTAAATTTAAGCAAGCGCATTGTAGTATTTTTATGATATTAGTACCTATGAAATATTGATCTATAATTAAATGTATTACATACACTAGCGGGCCTAGCGGACGTTATCCCGCCCTGATAATAAAAAAAACCTTGACGAAGTATATACCTCAACATTCCCCAGGAACCACTTTGTCTACTGGTGAAAACCAAATGAAAATCCATTCAGTAGTTTTTGAATATGATTTCCATGATAGACGTGGCGGAGGACTTTGTTTTATAATATGTAGTGGTTTAAATCGTAGCAAGAGGACACTGAGAGAAAAAGGTACAGACATTAGTAGAGTAAATAATGACACAGTGGCATCAACCGACATGAAATTGACATATAAGAAAATGTCACGTTCATAATTCAGCAATCATATTAATAACTAGCTGTGCCCGCGACTTCGTCTGCGTGGAAGATTATATAAAAAACAGTGATTAATAAAGTTACCTGAATGTATTAAGTCCATTTACTTATCTACTTTTCTCTCGTACTTACGCCGCGTCGTTATTAAAACTACAATAACTTTTGATAGAGGACCAATTTTAATGAAACAAACACTAAGTTACTCCCGAGGTGCTTTACGATTTTCTTACTGAGGGTTTATTGTGAACCTAGTACTTTAGCAGTGATACGTGTTTATACAAACAGATAGACAGATAGGCATTTCTAAAAATTATTGAAATGTATTTATTTCCATTACTTATTCTTAGACACCTGCAATATTTTTTTCTCGAAAATTGAAAAAGTACAGACTCGTTAAATTTACATTCTTATTATATGTATAGATAGATTATATTTTATTCCTACAACCATATACTTACAATATATTTAATTATTTTTCTCTATTAACAATTGTAAGCTATCAACGTTCTAACTAATCTATAAAAACACGAGAAAGCATGCAAAAATGTTTAACGGTTCAAGTTTTTCAAACAACCGAGAGGGTGAATCTGTAATCCTGGCGAGTTTACAGCCAGATCGGCTCAAGTTAAAGAAAAAAGGACTCCGATAGTCCGCCTCCCCGGGGCCTCGTTTGGACCGGAGCGATTTTCGCGGGTCGTTCTTATGATTAAGTCTACTCTTGAGGGATTTAGAATCAAGACTGCTGTGTGTGAATGTACGAAATTGGTTACTTCGGTTTAACATTGCGTATGAGTAACTCCGTGGTGATAATATTATGTTTTTCATATAAATAAATTCATTGTATTGGAGTTATATTGGAATTATCTATGGAACTAACTGTATGTGATATCACTAATTTATAAGAAGTTGTTCCACCGCTCAAATACCGATTCATTTATTTGTTTTTTAAATAATTTACAGGTTTTAGCGTTTGATCACAATATCACCTGATGTTAAACGACTCCACGACAGTTGTTCCACCACTCAAATACCGATTCAATTATTTGTTTTTTAAATAATTTACAGGTTTTAGCGTTTGATCACAATATCACCTGATGTTAAACGACTCCACAACAGTTGTTCCACCACTCAAATACCGATTCAATTATTTGTTTTTTAAATAATTTACAGGTTTTAGCGTTTGATCACAATATCACCTGATGTTAAACGACTCCACAACAGTTGTTCCACTAAAACCATTCAATTATTTTTTTTTAAATAATTTACAGGTTTTAGCGTTTGATCAGAATATCACTTGATGTAAACGTCCACAACACTCAAATACCGATTCAATTATTTGTTTTTTAAATAATTTACAGGTTTTAGCGTTTGATCAGAATATCACTTGATGTTAAACGATTCAACAACAATTGTTCCACCACTCAAATACCGATTCAATTATTTGTTTTTTAAATAATTTACAGGTTTTTGCGTTTGATCACAATATCACCTGATGTTAAACGACTCCACAACAGTTGTTCCACCACTCAAATACCGATTCAATTATTTGTTTTTTAAATAATTTACGGGTTTTAGCGTTTGATCACAATATCACCTGATGTTAAACAACTCCACAACGAGTCCAAAATGGTAAACACGCTAAACCTAGAGGGACTGGCTGTTAAGTGCAGCTGCCGGAGTACACTCATAGATGCTTGAGGACAAATTTTCATATTGAGGGTGGTAGCTAACTAGGCGGGTTCAGTCAAAGCCCTTTTTTCATAGAGAAATCCCTAACGGATATCCATACCGCTGGGTAGCTGAAAATAGATATGCCCGAGTTGCACGGACTAAAAAACCCCATGGTACCTTCTTACACCTTTTGGCCGCCGGAGCAGGGACTACCTAATAAGCACTGCGTCTGCTCCTCCGACAGGTGTTGTCCACTCTTTAGGGACCCCAACTGCGGTCTGAAGAATGGTAGACCCCTCAAGGGGGGTGTGTGTTATTCCCCCCTGGCGAACTGTGGGAGTCGCTCGGCACAATGCGCCTCCACCACATGGACCTATGCACTTTAACTGCTCGGGCGACGGACATGGCCATCCATCCATCGCCCTCAGGCCCCATCTACGGCGGTTGGAGGTCATCGCAACCGCGTGGTTCGTCAGCTGTGGGATGGGAGCCTAATCATCCGCTCTCTCTCTCTCTCCGCCACCTCCTTTGCGAGCATGACTGTCTCGCAGTGGCGACGGCGGGCCTCCCGGTCTCGCTCTCGACCATATTAAAAACGACAGTCACGAATGAGCGATCCGGGCCAATGGACGCTACCAGCTCGCTGGGTGGCACGTCCTAGGCGGAAAAATCATTCAATGTGTGGTGCGTGGAATCGGAAGCCCTAGCAATGACCAAACTATGGCTTCATTGCGATGTTTTGCTTCACCGAAAGCTCTGACTTTCGAGGATTCAAATTTATATCGTTCAATGCGGTATTCAAACACACTAATCACAGACACATCGTCGTTTCAAATTGCCGTTGGTTCGAATCTCGAAGTGAGCTATTATTATTTTTTTGGAATTCGCGTTCTTTTACTATATATCTATTGATAACATTATGAAGGTTAGGTGATCAAGAACGTGAAGGAAAACATACTGAGGAAACTGGATATGGAATATATTTCTGTAGTCGTGTAGCACTGTATATGGGAAAAATGCAGAAGTGTGGGTTTTTGGCGACTGAAATCGCAAATACTTTAAGGAATGTCGTGGTGATTAATTCTATACTTTCCCTCAGGAATAAGTCTATAACCCAATACGGAATCTCAGATGATCTGGCATTATAATTGTTATTACAAATATTACTCTAAAATTAATATATATTTTAATAGCTTTGAAACGCTGGGTAATCTGTCGTAAAAATATTTAACGTAGTCACGTTTTGAAATAGACTGTAAAAGACCCTAAAATTGTACACGGTATTTAACTGTATAAATATAAATACAAAAATAATAAGAACAAAATAAAAATGTATTTAAATAAAACTTACAAATGAATACCATTACTATTAAAAAAAAATACAACAATACAATATTCAGCAATTATTAGATTTAGTAGGACTACCAACTACAGTGCATAATACTGACAATGATATTTGATTGGAGATAAAATCATATCTTTCTTATTTCCTTAATAGAAAGGTCAACTTAAATTTTATCAATGTTTTATCAATAACGACAATTAAAGATATCGTTTTAATCATTGTTATATTACTGTAAAGAAATGAATGAGTATACCTACTAATGATTATTAATACAAGTTCAAGCAGGTGGACTGCAGAACATTCAGCTAATGAAATAGTCATAAATAAACATTGTTACGAAAAGAAACACGGAAATACGATAAAGGGGGAAGAGTGTTCCATTTGAATGGAAAGTTATTTTTCATATTAGGCAAATTTTGTTTATTCGCGTTCAGGAAAGGAAAAGAAACTTCACCTGGTCGCGAACAACAATACGTATTTTCAGAAATTCCAGATATATTTTTTATAATAAAAATTGCTCAGATAAAATATTATAGTAGACGTTACTTTGCACTTCCGTCTGGAATTGATTGGCCGTTATTATCAATATCAATCAAAATATCGATATCAAATATCAGAGTTAATAGATTGTATTTTTAATGGGAATTAAAAAAAATAATTAGTAGCATTTGCGTAACACCACTTTACTCAACTTGTTCATTAATAACCATAATTTAATTTTCTACCGTTATGATCTTCATCCTGTCTATTAGATGGTTATATTACACAAATAATTTTCATATTAAAATGCTCATCAAAAATAAAAGTCCCAGTGGTCGAACAGTTGAGCCTCCACATCTCGGAATGTACCAACGAGCTTCTCGGAATTCACTTACATTTACTAATTTAAAATTTTACCACTATCGTCGTGTTTCCACTTAACTTGAGAAATGTCCCTGTAGGTTCACCAGATTTATGAAAAATATCCATGGATTTCCATTTGAGACCAACAGTAAGAGTATTTAAGGCTGACCTTATTATAACCACTTGTAATCTCGGAATCATCCTATCAATATTACAAGCGAGAAAGTTTGTGAAAGAAAATTTGTGACCATGAATGCTTGTTAGTCATTAGTCATTTACGCAGAAACTATTGAACGGGCTTTAAAGTAGCATAGTTTATACAGCAGAATAATAATAGTAGGTATACTATCCACGCTGTCCGCCCGGTCTTGCCGGAATGGTGCGAGAAGGCATGGGACCCCCTGACGTTTCGATTGGTGCATGTACTGCCCGGATACAGATGCTTCAGTTGGTTGCTGCACCAGATACTGACGCATGGAGCCGACCGCCACATGCCATCATGCCATGCGTGCAAAGCTAAGACAGATATCGCGCAGTACACTCTTATATGAAAGTGTTACGTGGGAGGATCAGCGCCGCGCTCTGGCCGCGGCGGTAGGAAACGATCTTTCGATGACGAGCGTGGTGAAAGCTATACCTATCAACGTTTATAGAGATACAAACGCAGAAGCAGTTACGGGCAGCTGCTGTTATTATATAGTTCGCTATAATTTTATATAAAAACTAGCTTCTGCCCGCGACTTCGTCCGCGTCGAATAGCTACTCTGGGATAACAAACAATATTGTTTTTACACTTACAAGTACATTATTACAATGAATTTAATGTAAAAACAAATAGGCTACGTACATTTTAATAAATAAATATTGGTCAACTGTCAATACACAACATAGTAGGTACTTTTAAAGTTAATTATATTTACGACACGGACGACGGTTGTCGCTTAATTCGGCGGTTTCCATGCCAGTGGGTAATTAAACGATTGTTTGCCATTTGGCAATAATTGATGTCCGTGTGTTTGATTTGCGCTAATTATCTTTCAAACAGTAAATTAATAATTCAGCCGGAATGCATTTTACTTTGTAATGCAATTTGTAATTTTGTCGACCGTTGTTATTCCATCAATAATTAATTTGTTTTATTATTATTTCCTTACATGCATATTGCGAGTAGAACTATTATATTTGACTAATTTATTGTACAAATATATATTGTAGAGTTTTTGTCTCTTCAAATAAACATAAGAATGAAGCGGTATTGTTTCCATTTTGCATGTAATTTCAGGCTCGGGGAAGCATGCTGGCATTTTTAACGGTAGAATTGCAATCCCCTGTAATACGTTATGCACACATATTAAAATCAACTTGAGTTTCGTTTTCATTCATCTCCTAATTTTATTTGCCAAAAATAAAGCAATTTCGTAACTGTTTCTTTATTCATAGCTATCCCGTATACCTTATCTTTAAATACTGCCTCATGTTTTTTTTAGAATGAGATAAATTAATGACAGATTAATTTGTTGAAATATCTTGAATTGATAACCAATTTCTAGAAATTATCGAGTCAATCTTTTTCATGCCAAGAAAAAATGAACACTCAATATCTTTAGAGATATTAGTGAAACCTTTTTTTGTAATAAATTAAATTTCATAGAACTTCGTTTTTTTTTTCTTGAACTGACTACGCTATTGACCTAGCAAGGTCTTAACAGCTTCACCGGACTACAAATAGAACTTCGTTATTTATAGTGTTTTGCTTGTTAATACAGTGAAATAAAGCCAAGAAAGCAATCATTTCGTAGAAAAATGAGCTTTAGTGACAAATACGTTACGGGTGTTGATTACCGCTATGCAATAATAGGCAGTTTCATAGGGTGTTTGTTTAATTCTGAATAGATTGCTATTATAGCATAAAATGCCCCAGAATTACAGAAGTTAAAGGGATTTAAAATACAACACATACATCGATATCATATCATTACATAGTATAAAACAAAGTCCCCCACCGCGTCTGTCTGTCTGTCTGTTCGCGATAATCTCAAAAACTACTGAACGGATTTTCATGCGGTTTTCACCAGTGGATGCAGTGATTCATGGGGAAGATTTTAGTATATAATTTGTCAAGGGTTTTTTATAGTCAGGGCGGGACAGCGTCTGCCGGGCCCGCTAGTTTAAATATAAAGAAAAAGAAAAAATAAATAGTAAAATAATTAGCATGTAATAAGACATAAAGATATAATTTTACATACCTATTCTTAGGGCACGTTATACAGTATAATAAATTTCTTTCTTCTTTCGTTGTCTTAAAGATCTTTATAAGAATGTGGGGCCTCGTAGTTGAGGCGAGCGTTAGTTTTTGTTCGAGACTCGTACGGTGTTTAGACGAAGCTTTGTTGCATTATTAGTTTTCAACTAACAAGTTTAACATTTTCGGCTCGAGCTTGGTTCGCTGAAATTAGACGAATACTTTTATTATTGTTAAATGTTTTTATTTGAACTCAGTTTTCGGGGTAATTTAAAGTTTTAATCACGATCTCGTTTCAATCAAACAACCCTTTTCTTGTTCACTGAACGATATATTGGCGTATTTTTCTAAAGTGATTCAAAAAAATTCTCATCATGATATTATCTCTTAAATATTTTTAACTTTCTCCATATTCAATACATACCCGTTTACATTTTATTTGTTGTTTCATTGTATTTTTATATGTATAATTAATTTTTTTTTATCCATGTTATTATTTCACCAGCTTATATCTTTCTCAACGTACCAATAAAAGTGCAAGTATTTGTGTTTTCACCCGTGTTTATTTTAAATGTTTGATATTATGTCAACACAGTTAGGTAAGCTTAAACAAATTCCGCATAAAGAACGAGTGTCTTGTTGTCACGTTGATATAGGCATTTACAGTTCGATCCTACTCGGTAGGCCTTTAATACTCGGTGTCGCATTAAACGCGCCTCTTGTATTTTGATAACATTAACTACGTTTACAGTTTTTGATATAAAACGATTAGTTATCTCATTTTCATAATAATCAATAGCAGAATATACATATTAAAGGAAAATGTATATTAAACTGCTATTGCTCGTATAAATACATTCTTTTACTTTAAACAAAACAATTGAATTACATTTTATTGCATTTAAATATTACTGTTCATAGAAAATAGATCAAGAATAATGCTAATTATTAAACTCAGTCTAAAACTGTAATACTTACTACTCTTTGTAAAGCTATGCTCATACGGAAAGATATTCCGGCGCAATTAACTTGATTTACACCAGGCATTTACTTATTCAGTGCTACCGTTACTACGCGATAAGAGCATGCAACAGTTTTGCTTAAAAATTGTTAACTTTTCCGAATATAAACATATTCTATACTATACTGCAATGTCGTTAAAGAAAACTAAAATTATGTTTAGACATATATCGATTTTATACAAAAACCTTTTCTGAAAACGATTTAGAACATGACTTATAATTTCCTTGTATTGGTTATTAGAAATACGGTAACCTCTTTTTAGAATCAAGAGTTACATAAAGTCATTTGTCAATTCTAGTTTAGAGATGATAATAGAGTAAAAATTTAACAACGAATATGAAATCTTTCAAACAAAAGTGAGCATAATGTTTAAGGCTTTTTGACGTGAAAACTTATTTGGCGGCATTTTGTGTCTTACCAAACATTGTACGAAAATGAACCGTCATACTCGAGTAGGTGACGGTAATTCGGGTTTATTCGCCTCCAGTCGTTATCAAGCAGGTTTACTGTTTGGCAAGGCGTATACGAGTATCATTCCAATAATTATGAATTATAATAATAAGTGTGATTATGTACATAGTCCGTGTATTATTTCAAGTATTTAATACATGCCTATACAGTTCGTACTCAATATTTTATTGAAGGGCAGTTGAAAAATCAAAGCTTCTGACTTCTGTAGTATGATCATACACCCAATATTATACAAATTTACTTTTAAGACAATTACTGAATATGGCTTAAAGCTAATAACTCCTCTTATTTGAAATAGTTTTACGTTTTTATATTGTATGCATGATTTTGCTACTTAACGGATGTTGGCTTTATTTATCATCATAAATGATGATTCGTAATTATAATCGATACAAGGAAAACAAAACTTTATTTTTAAGACTTTTATAAAACATAGGTCATCCTGTGATCGAAATTCAGCCGTAATTCATTAATTTTCAACGTTCCTCAGGATTTTCTGTCAGATTAACGTATGTTTAACGTATGTGGTGCGCCGCGGAGCGCGCCGGGGGGCGGGGCTTTATGTTGGGGGGGCTTTGCAACTGCGAGTCGATTAGGGCAAGGAGGAAGGCTGCCATCCTCGCGGCGATGCAGCTCAGGGCTGCCGGCTGGTGCTCTCGCTTTCCACTGGATTTCCTCCCTCACAACACTTATTGTTTATAATATGTGCGGCGTTGTGCGTGCGTTTCTCACTCGACCATGCAAATCTAAAAGGAGCGGCGCGGCTCGGCGCGGACACACAAGACTGTGCGAGCCGCGTAAACTACACGACGATAGAGTGAAGTAACACAATGGCGGCAACAGTGAACACTGGTGGCCGCAATGAACTTTGGGGCGGAGCGCGCGTCGAACTCAGGCAGGAAAGGATGATGGGCTAGATAGATGGCGGCGAGAATTAAGGGGGCTTAAAGGCGCGTAACAAGCGGGAAACATACATAAAGCGGCGCAACCAGTATGTATACATAGTTATTATTGTTTGATTACTCCATTGCGATCGTTTACGAATACGTCATTGTGAACTAATTTTCGATTTATTAAAATGCATATTATATCTAACTACTTTAGTGGTAATCTCTACTAAGAGCTCTGTTACACTACACGAATGTGTGTGAACATAAATTAATTTTGTTTTATTTATTTGCTACACGCTTTATACTATGGAATTATTTCTACGGAAGGCGTTGTTTATTACAAATTATTTATTTCTTATGAATGTATTTTATTTACAATAACGGTATTGTAACACGCATAATTATATGTTACAAGATATATCCCATAGATATAAAAAATACTGCATAAGAGGGATCATTCGATTAAAGTACGTGATCACCCAAGATTCACCAACCAGGTGGTTAAATGTTATTTGGACTTAGTTGTAACTGACAAATACATGATGTGGCGAACTGTTAATATTTTTGCTTTGTCTATCACTTTATTATTCAGCTAGTCCATTTCTATAACAGTAGTAGTTACTGTTATTTTTTACTCCAGTAATGATTTCATTTTTATCATCTCTTCATTTTTATCTTTAGTTTGTTGCAAATATTTTATACGTCTGTATATCTCGTGTGTATGTATATATGCTGCTCAATTCATATAAACAAGTTTTCATAAACTAACTGTCAAACCATTTACAAGACGACACAATTGGAATCAAACTATCATTTCACATAAAAAATCTTCTGAAATTAGCAACGTGGTCGTTGTATTGCTACATTCTTATTACTTACTGTGCCCGTGACTGTGCACAATGGTTTCCGGTGTTAAACGCAATATTACCTCCTTGCAGCGTCCAGCACTCAATAGTGAATCAACTAGGGCTACTAAACATATCCAGTGGTTGTGGAATTTTAAATGCCTAGAACTGTGGTTAAAGTAGTGTATAAAGTGAGTAAACTACTTCATTGCCGTAATGCTCCAGTCCCCTGTCTCATAGTCATCTGTAAATGCTTCTTCCATTTTGTTTTAGTTTGTAAGTTATTCTGCATAAAAATGGTATGAATGGGATAATATATTTGGAGGATGGGGTGGCGGCTGACACATTATAATATTAGTATAAATAAAATAGTAGGTCTGCAAACACAACTGTTATTTGTGAATTAACACCTGACCCAACTCTTTAGACTAAATTTAGAAACTATTTAAATACGAAACAACACACGCTGTGAATTATGGTTTTACAATGCAATGTACTTATAGGTTTAAGGAAAAATTGTCACCTGTTAGCAAACATATACAATAAATAAGTGTAACAACATAAATGACAGTTTCGTCACATTTTTTATATGTGGTTGATAATTACGCATAGAAATGTCATATAGCCGTAGCTCAGTTATAACGTACTGGACATTGTATGGTCCGACGGAGCCGACGGTTCGAAACCCGGCGATTTTTTTGGTTTTTTTTAAAAGTGCTTAGGGAAATTGCTTTTTTTTTAGTATTGCTGCTTATAGCACAATGAAATTCCAAAACCGAAAAATCATTAATAAATTTTTGACTGGTTTGGGAATGGATGAGATAAAAAGTTAGATGTAACTGTAATATTAGTTATACTGTGCAAATCGAAAATGGTTCAGTCTATAGAGGATACATGTTAAAGGGACAAACAAACAGGAGTCCTGGAGATCCCTGCGTTATGAGATAAAAAGTTCCTAGACGTAATCTCGTAATATTAGTTATCATTGTGCTAAGTTTCGTCAAAATCGTTTCAGTACTTTCAGAGTGATGCATGTTCACAGGGACAGACAGACAGAAAGACAGACAAAAATTTTAAAAGGGTTATTTTTGGTTTCTATACCGATAAAAAAGTCTACCCCAATCAAAATTTTCAAAAAATATTTAATGTACAGATTTGGCTTTGTTACAGTTTTATTATAGTATAGATGTAATAGGGTTATATCTACTTGAATCATAATTCATTAAAACCTAATATATTGCATGTATAATATCGAGATTAAATATTAATATATGTAGATGTTAATTTCCAATAATAATTTTTTGAATTTATTTTTTATTAACCTCTTGATTGTACTATGCGCAAGACCGAACTTAAAGCAATATTCAGAGCGGCCAAAAACGATGACATAGACTATACTAGTTCTCAAGAACATGGTCATTACCATTGATACTGACAAATGTCATTGTCAATAATATTTAATGATTTTATCCTTTGTAGATTTTACTCTTTACCACTATCTTATCTCATTTTAAATAACGATGTGACCTGTGATAGTGCATATGTTAAGCCTAGGGGACTTGATTTGAAGTGTACCTAACGGAACACACCTATGACTGCTTCAAGACAAATTTTCAACTTAAAGGCTGTACGCAGCCATGCGGGCTCAGAAAAAAACCTCATCACCATACTAGAGCTTCATGGCGATGTATTTCTTTAACGAAAGCCCGATTCCGAACTCATTCGGAAGTATTCGAACCTACATCGATCGTCACAGTGTCGGAATACGGTAAGCACTGAGCCATTATCACTTCGCCTGTACAAACTATAACTATAATGTTTTAATTCAAAACAATGTTAATGGTATTGAAAATGAAATAATTGATGCAATACAGGTTTCATAAGTCCAAAATCATTATTAAAAAGGTGCAAAACTCCCAATTCGTTCCTCCGGTGTATTTGTCAGACGACGTCTTGAAATTAACACTAGACGAACATAAGTTACTAACAAATAGTGATGTCTCTAATTATTTTGTTAGATGTCGACTTGCTATTTAATATTATATTTTTTTAGGTAACAGTAGAGGTTCACAACAATAATTTAAAGGTAATTTATTATCATACGCAAAGACATTGATTGCCTGTCCAAATAGAAGCTAGGAGTCATATAACTTAAATATTTTAGATATAACTAGCTGTATTATATCCATATATTTATTTGTTGTTTTTTTTTATTGTAGCTCGGCAAAGTGACTGTACTGTGCCTGATGGTAAGCACAGTACAATCCAAAAACAATGGCGACCACCGAAAGACATACTATCCATCGCCGGTCGCCGCTGTCATGCCGGCCTGAAAGCGACCCAGTCAGGGACATTTTTGCTCAAGGCTTCGCTCACGTTCATGTAGGTTTTGGAAATACAATACAGTCCATGTTACTCTTTGATAATGTACCTTTCTATAGGTGAAATAATTTTTGAAATCTGTTAAGAATTTTTAGAGTTATTCCAGTACTAAAAAAACAATATTTTCTCATTGTAATACTATATTGCAATGCAGATTTTTTATATATAATCGTCTAAATTATGAAAAATAAATAACAAATAATTCTTTTACAAAATGAATTTAATAAAGATTTTTTAAAAATACTAAATTATATCTAACTAGCGGGCCCGGTAGACGTTGTCCCGCCTTGATTATAAAAAAATCCGTGACATATTATATACCAAAACGTTCCTCATGAATCACTTTATCCACTGGCGAAAACCGCTTAAAAATCCGTTCAGTAGTTTTTGAGTTTATCGCGAACAGACAGACAGACAGACGCGGTAGGGGACTTTGTTTTATACTATGTAATGATTATATATTGAAGCGATGATGGCTTAGTTAATAGTGTGTTCGGTCACCGGGTCGATGACGTAGGCTCGAATCCTAGTAACTGCGTCGGGGCTTTTGGTGAAGGAAAACATTTTGACGACGGCATGGTTACAGTGTAACTATGAGAGACAGTACGGAAACCACCTACAAACGCTCGAAAACGACACACACACACAAGCATGCGCATCGACGAGAGATTTTAAAAGGTTCTCTATGGACGGCACCGCGATAACCGCTTAGGGGTCTCGTCGATGCGCATGTTTGTGTGAGTGTGCCGGTACGAGAGTTTATAGGTAGTTTCCATACTGTCTCTTATTTTGATACTGTGCCATGGTGTTAGGTTTTTTTAAAATCCGGTTGGATATCTGCCACCCTCGTGTTGAAAATCTGTCGCCAAGCACCTGTTAATGTGTTCCGGTAGCTGCACTTGAGAGCCAGCCGCCTCTAGGTTTAGCATGCTTACTATCTTAACCCACATAGTCATTTTTCATCAGATGAGATGGTAGACAAAGGCCAAAACCTAAAAACTATTAAAGAAACAAAAGCTTTTCTCTTTTTAATATTATATTATAATACAGATTCTTTTAAATTTTTTTTTATGTCATAGCAGGTAAACGAACAGATGGGTCATCTGATGTTAAGTGATCACCACCGTCCATAGACACTAACAACACTAGGGGGGCCGAAAGTGCGTTGCCAGCCTGTGTTTGAGGGAAAGGGAGCGAGGAAGGGGGGAGAGGAAAGGAGAGCGGGGAGAGGAGAGGGGAGGGAGGAAAGGTGGGCCCCCGGCGCTCTCACTGACCGAACGAAACGCAACAATGCAAGCACCGTTACTTCACGTCGGTTTTTTATGAGAGGGTGGTAGTACCCCAAGCGAGCCAACCCATTCATGCTGAAATCAGTAATAGCTTCATCGTAGCTCTACCACTTAAGATTATGAGAAACGAATAACAACTGTTTCTTTTACATATTTTATTTCTTTAAGAATTTTGTTCAATTCTGAGAATATGTTTAACATTATACATTTTTTTTATAATGATCGATACGATGGACTTTATTTTACTAATCTCGACCCCTTCTCTAGAGCCATTTAGGATGTAGTAATAATTGCAGCGACATGCCGCTCTGTAGAGACGACGTTATTAAGTTGAACAGGCGTTATAGTAGCTATGAAACTGACTCAATGCGGTATAACAGGAAATACACATCTCCACGTGAACTTCTTACAGAGAAATTGAATCTTATGTATGCATCATAACTTTTTTTTAATGTTTTCTGCCCGGCCAGTACAAATAACCTATTATGTATGCACTAGCTTTTGCACGCGGCTCCGCGTTAATGTAGATTTGACCTATTCCTCGGGAGCAGTACTTTTTTTCACGAAAAGTATCCTGTCCTTTTTTGTACCCCTCATAATGCGTATGAAAATTTTCATAATGATCGGTGGAGTAATTAAGGCGTGAAATGGTAGCAAATAAACATACAGACCCACAAACGCATCTATAATATTAATTGAGCTTAAATTATATTTGGAGTGTACACGGGTATATTCCACTTGTAGTATTCAGGAGCTGGTAGTATATGATGAATAAATCAGACCGTTACTTTCACAACCTAATAATACTGAATGATTCGTATTTTTTTTAAGATGAAAAGACAAACTAATCAGGAGTAAGTCGGGCAGGTGCTCTTGTTTTCTATACGGAGTTTTTCCATTCCGATAACAAAAAACCCGTGGAGTAGCGTTCACATTACATTTCGTTTAATTTTTTGTGCAATGGATGTTTCTATTATATTTTTATATTTGTTATCAGATGAGTCGGGTGGTTATCCGAGCAGTATGACTTTTGACGGAGGATTGTATTAGTTTTTTTTAAATTAGTCTTGTAAAAGCTTTCGCTCGAGTCCGACCAATAGATTTACCTGTCTTTTAAAAAGCTCCACCGAATATATTGAGTCTTGACCACATTGATAACATTATCACTAACAAAACTAAATAATTTTAAATCGAAAATTACGATAGCACAAGGATCTCCGCGGTTTACTGTGTCCAATATCTGTAAAAACTTGGTTCATTTGGTCGAATGCTTTGAGAATTTTAATACCCGTGTACTTTTACATATCTTCCGACACTACCTATTTACTACTACTATAGTTGTTCTTTTTTGTGTCAGTTCTGTATGACTTTTAGTAATAGATATTTTTGCATGTTACGAGTCTGATATTTTTTTCTTAAACAGGTAAAGATAATCAACGTATATGGGAAATTAGTATTGAAAAAACATGTCTAAAAGGCGGAAAAAAGGTCAATTCTTTTTTTAATTCATTGGGAAATCGAATGTATGAAGTCCGTAAAATTGATCATATCTATACATATAATAAAAATGAAGTGTCTGTACGTAATAATAAAATAACATTTTTTTACTGATTGGGTATGAAAGTATACACGGCACTGATAACAAAAATGCAATGTAAAAAATTTTGTCGGTCGGTCTGTTTGTTCCGGGTAATCTGCGAAACGGACAGATTTTGACGGAAATTTCACTGGCAGATAGTTGAAATTACAGCAAATTACTCAGGCTACTTTCAATTAGACTAGGTGTTAACTGCCATCTGCAAAACGGTTCTAATAATTTTTACGGGACTTTCACCGGCAGATAGTTGGACATTATAAAAAGTAATTTAGTTTATTTTAATTTAGACTAATTCGCCCGCAGTGTTATCTCCAAAACGGTTGGACTGATTTTCACGGGACTTTTACTGGCAGATAGCTGACTATATAGGAAGTAATTTAGGTTATTCTATTTTAGTCTAACTCTTACCAGCGACTTCGTCCGCATGAAATTTAGCAAGTTTTCAAGACTTCAACTCATTCCGTATTTTTAATTAGAGAAATAATTATCAAATTATTGTTTATTATTCAACATTATAATTAACTAAAAGTACCCGCGGCTCTGCACGCGTTTTTTATTTGTATTAAAGAAATATAAAATTGTAAGACAATGTACAATTATAGAAATGCTCTTTAAAACAATTGTAAGTACGACACGCACGCCACTTACAGCAACATGTAACCTATACATTAGATATATAAATACTAACAGTGTAACAAGTGAGGTTTATCATCAGCAACATATTTGGAACCTTAACCCACCATGTATAACTACCTACCTCAGTGGTTACTTACACTGTATAAGGAGTTAATGAAAACATGATTTAAAAATATATATAGATAATAGATAATAGATATAAATAGATATAATATACCCATATTGTCAATAAGTAATACGTTTATGGTCTAATATCTTATTAGAAAGTCCCTTCAAAGTACCCTAGAAAGTATCTTCAAAATTACTATTAATAATTATAATTCTGAATTGTAAACAATGAATGAGCTGACGTCTTGAAATCTTGCATAAATATAAATCAATATATAAAAGTTTATATCTATCTAAGCAGTTTTTAATATTTGACAATTTAAATAGTGCTCATTGATTGATTTGTCAATACTATATTCTGACTGGAAGGATAATAAAGACCAGCAATAGTCTCAACTGATTCAAACACTGTACCGAATAATAAACGAAAATAAGAATTCATAATTCAGTCTTAATTACATTTAATTCAAGTTCACCATTTTTGGATTTCAATTAATGAAATAAGCCTCTTTCAAAAATCAATAATGTTCTAACTCCATAGGTTATGTTTGAATTTTAATAAAAGCGACATCTTACGAGTACTATCTTCATTTCCATTATAGTAGGTTTAAAATCTTATAATAAAACACATAGTATAAATTACTCTTAAAAGATGGCACTGTAGGCTCTGTAGTTACATAGTTTTAGCTAGCAGTTTGGGTATTAAAACCATTCCATGTAATAGTTACTACACTAAAAAACAGATGTCGTGTTTTCTAGTAACGATAATTTATTTTTATTCTAAGTGATGTAAAAGACAAAACAGAGGTGGCGCTGTTTAATAAAAATAATATATAAAATTTACGTAGGACTTATGTGAATGTGAAACTTATGTGTGTTCTATAGAGTGTCTACTGTCTAGCCCGCAGATATTAGCCCGTTACGTTATACGCGTCTTTTGCTTTTATGAGCGATAAAAAATCTATACAAAAATAATATAAAAAATGGCAAAGTTATAATGGAATGCAAAAGTATCATAGAACCATATCATATAAAATATATTTATTTAATGAAATGACCCACACGTAACCTATTTTAAAAATTATGTAAAACGTATACGACAAATAAAGAACCATATATTTTTATAATTCGAGCATAATTATATGTATAGTAATTTATATTGCTATTAATTAGATTTAGATTACTATAATTTTATGTAATTATTGTAGTAAACATCTCGCAAAACAAAACTCACAGATTTATTTAATATCTTAAATGAACAAACTCATTTACATCGAGATTTCTCACACCAATACTCCGTATAAATACAGTATTGTGATCAATTATGTCTAGTGGAAATAGATACCGATCCTTAATGCTTTGAAATTAGGTGCAGTGGTAGTAAAATGTTAAGCCAGGAGAAATAGTGTCGCAATATGCAAGCTACGACGCTGGGGTGTAAATTGTTAAAGTTGGTGCGAGGTTGCAATTTCCACAGATGTATAAAATATTTTCAAGCACATGCAGACAAGGTTGAAAGAAGACAGATGTATATATTCACAGTTTTTCTCTTTCAGTCGTGGTGCGATACGAAGTTAACAGAAGTTGGTTTCGGATGTGAGATGCGTTCAATAATAAATAGTATTCGTCTCATTTTCTTATTAGTTTTATAAAGTAGCATTGTCGGATCAGATTTATATATAAGAATCATTTGAAAATGGACAGTAAACTTTCTTAAAATGTAACGTTTGAAATAAGTATTGTATGTGAAGCTTCAAATATAAAAAGTCTTTCTTATTTTCGTGTTATGAATTTATTAACTGATTGATAGGTAGATATATAAATCATATTTAAGTTTATAAATATAGTAGCTGTCCACGCACGCGTTTTTTTAAATGTATTAAAAAAATATGGTTTAAAAGTTAAAAATGTTTTTGAAAAAGCATTTCTGAAAAAAACAAAGCTAATTAAAATTTTAAAATACGCCATCTAATGAAAAATGAAAGTGTAAATTAAAAATGGAAAAAGAAAAGTATATCGAATGGGAAGGGATTTATTAACAAAAAAATACCTGGAAATTTAAACTAATAAGAAACAACCTCAGGCTCAATAAAAATATAAAAAAAAGAAAAGAAATTTTTAAAATATACAATATCGAAAAATATGTGTAAAATGTTTAATATATAGAAATAAAATGCCCATAATATCGAAAAAATTTAATATTTTTATAAGGTGTAAAAACATGAGATTAGAAGAAAAGGGAAAAAAAAAAAAAAGGGCGCAAAAAAAAAAAAAAAAAATAATATAAAAAATATAAAATTTTTTTTTTGGGTAGAGTAGAGCGGGTGTCTCACGCGGGTGTATACAAAAAAAAAATATTTTTATAAATTCACAAGAAGAATGCAGAGGAAACAGTTCATCACTTCATAGTGAAAAAAAAATTCCTCGATTGTATGTTTGTTGTTCGGGAGAAGAAAAAAACTACAGAAGGGATTTTTATGAGTTTTCAACAATAGGAGAAGGGTTTTGGGGGGGGTATGGGGAATATTTAAGAGGTTTTTTTTTATAGGGGGGGGGAAAATCTGCGGAGCGGGCGGGAAAAAAAAAAAAAAGTTCATAAGCTAGTAATCTGCGAGTGAAAGTCCCGTGAAAATAAGTTCAAGAATTTTGGAAATTTTTCTGGGGGGAGGGGGAAAAAAAAAAAAAAAATTTTTTTTTAAAAGGGCTGTTCTCTACAAGAGAAAATCCCGAGAAAATCAGACCAAATTTTAAAAAAAAATGAAGGGGGGAAGGGTGGGGGAAAAAAAAAAAAAATATGTCAATCGCTAAAATTTTGGGTCTCTGCCAAAAGCCTCCCCAAAAAAAAGAGATAAAAAAAAAAGAAAAATTTTCTCAAATGGGAGTGGGATTCCTGAGAAAAAAGAGTTAAAAAAAAAAAAAAAACTCTTTAATTATTAGTTAGATTATAATTATAGTTAGGGAGATAATACTTCTCTTCCTAAAAGCAAAACCTCATAATATCCGGCTTACAAAACAAATAAAATTTAATAAAAGATAATTGAAAATTAATGTACAGAGCGTGGCTTTTGTTCACGATTATCTCACGACTCGTTAATTTCTTTTAAACACAATTAATTTTATGATATTGCAGAGCTTAAATTATATTCTTCAAATTAATGTTGTTTTATGTCGTAAACATTTTGTTAACATTGTAAGCTTTGGGAAGAATCATAATTTAAAATGATATCGCTTCATATGCATTTTTTATGTTTTTTTTTTAATGAATTATGTTAATAGAAGTGTTACTAATTTCTTCATAGAATAATGTGCATATAGTGCAACCTATTTTATATAATTAATACGATTTATAAGGGATATTAAAACGGAAAATTTTTTTTCGAACTGATTAAACGCTATTGGTCTGACGGGCCTTCACAGCTTCACCGAACTTTATATAGCAGACAGATTTCTGAATTCAAACTTAAGTTCAAACGCTCTTTATGTCAGCACGTCTTCAGTCTAGAACATAATATGGCGGACAAGTTATTTCTGCAAAAGGAAATGCTGTTGTGGTAATAACTGCACGGTCAAACGTTGCGTTGTTCGTAAACCTTATTGATTGATGAAGAATATTGTGTGATCTTTTATTAGTGATGTTTTTGAAGTGAAACCTTCTTTAGACGCATTGAGCGATATTTTTGACAGGAGGTAAATTTATAATTTCGCGTCATGAAATGCTAATAAGCGTGACCGGCCGTATTGCGTTTGCGGGGCTTGAGTGAATAGCGACACGTAGTATAAGGACCTGTGTACATGTAATATTGATATTTTGCAGCTCATTATACGTTTGATTGATTAATATATTTATTGACTTTATAAAAATATATATAATTATTGCTTCGAGTGCCAACAGATATGAAAACACACTGATGTTAATAATTACAATAAACAAATTCTAAAATTTCAACATTGTCATTCACACTGTAATTAATTTAAAAATTCAAAAGAAAACGCAGTTATTTCATTGTTTTGTGTTTTCACTTCTGTCGACAAACCTTATGTCTGCCTCGATTTTTTTTTATATAATACTTGCTATCCCGGCGGACGTTGTCCTGCCTTGATAATAAAAAAATCGAAAACTCAACCGCAGCGCCAGCTACCGTGTTCAATGTGAAGCATTCTCGGATCCACTGGAACACGCACATAAAATTTCATCAAAATCAGTCCAACCGTTTAGGAGGAGTTCAGTGACATACACGTGTACAGAATAAATTTATATATAAAGATTATAAATACGAATGTGAGTTTATTTAATTTTCTTTATCCAATCGCAAAATCGTAACTAATCATCTTGAAATTTCGGATTAGGAGTACAGAAAAGGACATAGACACTATTGTTTTATGAATAAACTATTACTACATTATTTTACTTTTACTAAGACCTTTATGAATAACTGACGTTATTCAATCTGTCGATAAAAACTATTTCGTATGTGAATTAGTGATTTAATATTATTGTTTTTTTTTAATGAATTTTCAGTAAGTTAAATTAAGAAACAGATTTGGGAATGAAAGTATTCATATCATTACATAGTATAAAACAAAGTCCCCTACCGCGTCTGTCTGTTCGCGATAAACTCAAAAACTACTGAACGGATCTTCGTGCGGTTTTCACCAGTGGATAAAGTGATTCATGAGGAACGTTTTGGTATATAATTTATCAAGGATATTTTATAATCAGAGCGGGACAACGTCTGTCGGGCCCGCTAGTTTGTTTATAAAACAGATTACGTGTTATAAGATACACATTTAGTATAAATATTTAATATAATTACTGAATAGGACAGGAATATGTCGGAGAACTGTTAGTTACACAACAGTTGTACTCGTAGAGCTTGGCCTAAAATTCGATCAGGTTTGTTACTCACACTACATAGCTCAGCTCACCCCGTGTACTAGGGGATCATTTGTTAGAAACGATTAAATTTCGTTACAATAATGGATATCCGATGTACCTACACGTTTAAATACTTTAATAGTAACTGTAGATTACACAGATTGTGGTCAGGAGTGTGCTGTATGTACTTAAAATGTGCATTTAAAACGTAAATTATTGCAGATGTGAATGAATAAGTGTTTTGATTAATTAATCACTAATCTTTTTGTTTTTATTATTCCGGTGAAGCTTAACTTTTCACTGCTTGATCATTCTGGTAAATGTATTTTTTAGTATGGATTTTTTTTTGCTCGAGATAAGTAAATTATCTACACTGCAACTAATGGGTTGAACTGAGATCAAACACCCGAATTAACTTAGTAAAGAACTAGCTGACCCGTGCCCACTTCGTTAGGCGGTAATAGGCATTATCAAGCTCTACAACTTTTCTCTAGAACTCAATCATATATCTCTCATCGTTAAGGCAGCGTTCGTAAGAAACGTTTTCGTTCGACCGTTTTTTCTCAGACTACCACAATAAAGTCTTTTCATTTTTCGGGTTAATATATAGCATATGACACTCACAAATAACGTGGCTTTTTATGGGTATTTTCAAAATCGGTTTAGTATATCCAGATATTAGCCCCTACAACCTCATAAACTTTACCGTTTTATTGTATTAATATAGATGGGGTAAATAGAATAGGATGTTGTCCTATTCTAGAACAACATTGTTATAACTGAATTCTATTTTATTATTTACTGGCTGTACCCGCAGCTCCGAACGCGTTTTTTTTAAATCGTATTAAAGAATTATAAAATTGTGAGACTATTTACAATTATAGAAATGCACTTTAAAAACAATTGTAAGTACGACGCGCACGCCACTAAAAGTAACATGTAACGTATACATTAGATATATAAATACTAACAGCGTGCCAAATGAGGTTTGTCATCAGTAAAATATTTGGAACCTTAACCCACCATATAACTACCTCAGTGCTCACTTTCACTGTATAAGGAACTAATGAAACAATAACTTAAAATATTATTATAAAAATTTACATTTAATATACATTGCCATTATTATAATTAAGATCTAGTGTTTATACAAAAAAAAAACTTTTTTTTTCTCGAACTGACTACGCTATTGACCTAGCAAGGTCTTAACAACTTCACCGGACTACTCAAAAAAAATAAACCGCTTTCGATGTGAAAAACTAATAAGGCACTAAAAAGCGAAACATAACTGAATTATTAAATTAACCAAATTAAATAAAAAATATTGATATTTGCGCTAAATACATATCATCTATATACAAAGTTTTGGTCCACTCTCGTGTCCCATCTCGTACATATTTTATTACCTGCAACAAATTTGAAATGTCAACAGCTAGTCTAAAATAGAATAACCTTATTTACTTTTTATAAAGTTCGCTATCTACTAGTGAAATTCCCGTCAAAATCAGTCCAGCCGTTTCGGAGATTACCCGGAACATACAGACAGACAGACAGACCGAGAAATTTTTTAAAAATTTCATTTTTTTATCAGTATCAGGTTGTATACTTTCGTACCCAATAAGTAAAAAAATGTTATTTTGATATTACGTACAGACACTTCATTTTTATTATATGTATAGAATAGATTTGTAAATAGGGTAGCGTTTGATCACAATTTTACTTGATATTAAGTAATAATGTGATGTAAGTTGTGATCAAAGACTGTCGAAATTATATCATTATGTAGGTCTTTTTGTTTAGAAATATACATTCTAATACTTCTACACAAAAGATGAGGATTTGTTAAAGAACGAAGAATTTATAACTTGTCTGTAGTAATTACATATATAGGTGAGTTTTAATCACGGTATTTTTCTTCGTACGAAATTCAATTCGTTTGTAAAAGAGTCTTTGGACATATTTAAATTCATTTCTTTTAAAGTGATATTATTAAAGTGAAACTTTTATTACATCGTCTCAAACTTTTTCGTCTGTGTGTTGCATGTCGCGTGATGGTCGGCCGCGGAGTAGGGATAAAGTGAAAGGCGCTCGTCAGAGCAGCCAGGGCCAATATGGCGGCGCCTATAGTTCGCAGCAGCTGACCGTGTAGTGTATAGACTATTATTAGTTAAATGTCTATAGTGTGAAAAAAGTTTCACTTTTTATTTTTTATTCTCAAAATTTATTTCGAGGACAACTATTAGATATTGTAGGTGGTAGAGCCAGGCTGAAGCTATTACTGGTTTTCGTACGAATGGTTCGGCTCGCCCGGGGTAGTACCATCCTTTCACAGAAATCCGACGTGAAGTAACAGTGCTTGCATTGTTGCGTTTCGTTCGGCCAGTGAGAGCGCCGGATACCCACCTCCCCGCCCCCTCTCCCCCCCTCCCACAAACACAGGCCAGCAATGCACTTGCAACTCTCCTGGTGTTGCTAGTGTCTATCGACGGCGGTGATCACTTACCGTCAGATGACCCGCCTGTTCGTTTGCTCCATATAATATATATATAAAAAAGATGTCATTATCCAACGCCTATAGGAGTAGGTACTCTCCGATCAGAGAATTAACTAATATTGCTAAGGTCTCATTAACGCAAACAATATATTTATGTCTGTACCCGAACAATTTTCGAGAATAATGATAACAATATCTGCCAATAGGTAATAATTTCGAATAACAAGAAAACAGGTGTAGATAAAATAAATTACATATAATACGTTATTGTATAAATAGTTCCAATCTATCTTTGAATCGTGTAATGAATGAACGAAAACATTAACTTAATATACACTCGGAAATGCTCTCATAAAAAGGGACAAGGAACAAATTACCTAATTCCACTTTATGTATACAAAATGAGATCGAAGTCGCTCAGATTGGCTGTTAAACACATTTTAAATAACTTTATATGAACGCGCCGACCTTATTAAAGCGTTTCATTTCAAAGGTTCAAAGTGAATTTATTAATTTATAAAAAATGTTATTTATTATAACTGTCGTTGGTCAAGCATCTTGTACGTATGCAAAAGGGAATTATTTATTAAAGTTAATTATTTGTGATGTAAATTTTCTTGATTTTCTTTCTATCTTTTTCAAATACTGAAATGTATATTTTAAATTAAGGGCAATGCACATTCTTTGTTGTGAGAAATTCAGAGGCAATTATAGTTAAAGACGATTTCCTTTGTTTAAAGCAAAAACATTGCATGAAATTTTTTTAAGCATATTTTCGTAGGTATTTAAGGTTTACTTTATTTTATTTTATTGCCATTCAAAATAAGTGAACTTAAACTTAATATAAATAATACAAAAGATTTCGTGACGTAGTGGCAGTAAGTCCTCTACTGAGGCTAATTGACTTTTGTAGCTGTTTGATGTCTGCTTAGCAACTACAGTACAAGGTATACTTACTTTGGAGTTAAACGGCTAAGCATAGAAGTGTGTCCTCATATTTATTTAGGAATAGAGAGACGTATTTGAAATTGTTATTTGCTGTCCAATTTATATCATTTTCTAGATGTTTTTATCTTAAAATATGCATTCCTATACTTTGACACAACATTATGTCAAAAATAATATAGATACCGAAACTTGATTAATAGTGACTTTTTTGTATGATATCTGAGTGCATAATATCTCGATCGTATTAAAGGTGTTAGAAATTCAACAGGCGTTTTTTTTTAATATATATATTCTTTAATTTGCTGACAATTGATAGAATCTAGATAATTATTCCGAAAATTTACTGAAAGTAATCAAGATATACATTAATGTGTGGGCATAGTCAGAATTTCTTCATAGACATTCAGAGATAGAATAAGAAATTACAAATTGTTATAAGAATATGTTAAATATTTACAGTAAACATTATTAGTATTCTATTGGTGTGACGTTGCTTTGAGAATAACGCTCCGAGCACTAGACGAAGCTTTTAACAAATAATTGCATTAAAATGTCTCGACACGCGATACCTTCCAAATTAATTGGGTTCGTACTCATCAAGATTGTTGTTTCTTTTTCTTCTTTATTACATATAAAGGCATGATTTTTATCAAATTTTATTTAATTCCATAACGTCTTGCTTTAAACATATCATAAATAATTAGTTATATTATTACAAATGTCATAATAATAGTGCAGATTGTGTAACACTCTTTTAATTTTATCGTATACAGCTTTCGTTTTTAAGATATTTTTAAACCATACATAATTTTTGTTGTAGTATGATAATAGTTTTATACTAATTACTAAAACTAGTTTATACTAATATTGAAAAGCTGGAGAGTTTGTTTGTTTGTTTGGTTGAACGCAGGTACTTCTGGTCCGATTACAAAAATTCGTTCAGTGTTAGACAAGTCCTTTAACGAGGAAGGCTATAGGCTATATATCATCACGATTAGACCAGACTGCTATGAGTGGAGCACTAATGAAGAATTTTTAAAAATCGGGTTGTTTTTTATTTTATTTTGAGAGCGTCCGGTGCGTGTTAGCTTTAGCCCATAGTAACTATTCCACGAGGACGAATTTGCGGACAGAAGTTATTATTAATATATAAAAATAAATGTTAGCTGTGATATAATTGTTACAGTAATTGGTATGGCTGAGTATAGGGTGGGCCAAAAAAAACTTTTAATTTTTTTTTAGCTACCACGAAATTGTCGTCCAAGATGACGAAAAAAAAAATTCTGGTAAAGTTTGAGCTCTTAATATTAATTTTCAAAATTAAGTTCGTGATTTTTATCATTTTTAAATAATAGCGTAAATTTGCAACAATTGAAGAGTTGAAATTGAAAAACTAAAACAATAAACTTCTCCGTACTCGAAGAAGAAAATTAATAAGAAAACAAATTACACAAAATTTTGTACGGTAAACAAAGTTGATGATGAACGGCGCTTAAGGCAGTATTTACATATAAATAATGCAGAAAAGGTGGCGCTTGAATCACTATCTACAGTGATTTTAGCGGTAAAACTTGATTTCTGATAAGAAATGTAAAAATAATAGACATAATCACATCAAAAATATTTACAGTAGTTCAGACTACATTGAAATCAGTTTTCAACGCTTTCATTCGAATCGTGCTACATACATAACGTAAGTTTTTCTCAATAAATTTGGGAAGTAAAAATGATAAAAATCACGAACAATATGTTGTTTTAGGTCTTTAAGGCATTTTTTTGTAAAAAAAACTATAAAAGATTGTGAAAGTCATCATATATTATTTTAGGTTGAACTTTAACTGCGAATAACTTTTAACCGACTTGACTTAGCGAAAAATTATATCAGACCTTTTTTGTAGGCCGTTCAATTTCCTACAAAATTATGTATTTACTTTTACCACAGAATAACTCGTTGAGATACAACAACATTCGAAAAAAAAAAAAAAATCCCGTGTAATTTAAATGGGAAATCGAAAATCACGATGTGACACCTCTGAAAATTAATATTAAGAGCTCAAACTTTACCAGAATTTTTTTTTTGTCATCTTGGATGATAATTTCGTGGTAGCTAAAAAAAAATTAAAAGTTTTTTTTGGCCCACTCTAGGCTGAGTAGAATAGTGGATAATGCTTCGATCGACATAGACTAGAATCCTACATGAAGCTTTTGGGTGAAGGAAATTTGGTGATGAAACTATAGATTGTTGGTATGCATTTTTTTATTGCCCATCGGATTTACTACTACATTTAGTTTTAAAATCTGTCAGTAAACACTGTACATGTCTGTTCCGGCAGCCAAATTTAAGACGTTAGTACCTTTAAAGATTTTACGTACAGGGTCTCGCGCCACATTTTGTAGGTGATAGAGCCACGCTGAAACTATTACTGGTTTCAGCATGAATGGGTCGGCTCGTCCGGGGTAGTACCACCCACCCTCTCATAGAAAACCGACGTGAAATAACGGTGCTTGCATTGTTGCGTTTCGTTCGGTCAGTGAGAGCGCCGGAAGCCCAACTCTCCTCTCTTCTCTTCCCTTTCCCCCACTCCTTATCCTATCCTCCTCCCCCAAATACAGGTTGGCAACGCACTTGCGACTTCCCTGGTGTTGCTAGTGTCCATGGCCGGCGGTGATCACTTAACATCAGGTGACCCGCCTGTTCGTTTGCCTCCAATAACATAAAAAAAAACATGAACATCGTTATTGCTATTCAAACACTAAAACCTGTAAAACATAAACAAAATAATAATAACAGGAAAGAACAGATTACATAAGAAATAGTTTTTAAAATTGCAAATATTGCACAAGAATTAGGTCGTATTAATTAGAAAATCCATCTTTTACGCGAGCTTATCAGTTATGACGTAGTGCTGTCGAACACTCCACAGATTGTAATATCGATTTAACCCGACATTGCAGTATGTTGTTGACACCCCATCGTTCCTTTAGGCTCGCACAGCTCAGTGTATTTTCATTTTCAATTTACTGCCTTTAAGAGATAGCACATTGGTCGGTAATTGAACCGAGGACTTCTTTGATATATCGGCTCTTTTATCCGATTGGACGGACGCAATAACAGAACGTTGATTGCTTCCAAGTGGACTCGGGAGATTGATTATTTTCTCGTTACTTCATCGTATATCTGTTGTTTTCTCTATTTTGTGTGTAACAGGTTAATTTTACCTTCATAGTAAGTTGCTTTCTATATATTATGGTTTTGTTTCATCATTCCAGAGTTGTTTTCTTTCAATATACCTAATTATGATTCAGTTTTTAGTCGTCATTGTGAGATATCCGTTTTTTGGTAATAATAAAACATTACTAAAACTATCTCTATATAAATAGATGAAGACAATATAGTTTAGTACCTTTTTGTCCTCTGTTTGTCATCCAACTATTTTTACAGCTATTGACAAACCTTACTTTTTTATCTATGAAATGAAGCGATGATGTTGATACACGGCCATAGATAGGGGCAATACCATACCTTGAAATCACAATGCCAGACCTTAAAAATACCAAAAACTAAGATAAATTATTGTAATTAAATTCTTGTTCATAGCTTGAGATAAAAAAAATTATAGCGATAAGTATCTAATTTTTTCCGAACATACCACAGTTTGTGATATTCGAGGGCAGATATAATTTTTTACTTCCGCCCGATCTTTTTTTTTATATCATAGGAGGCAAACGAACAGGTGGGTCACCTGATGTTAAGTGATCACCACCGTCCATAGACACTTGCAACACCAGGGGAGTCGCAAGTGCGTTGCCAGCCTGTGTTGGGGGGGAGGAAGGGAAGAGGAAGTGGAAAGCGGAAGTGGAGGTGAGGTGGATCTCCAGCGCTCTCACTGACCGAACGAAACGCAACAATGCAAGCACTGCTACTTCACGTCAGTTTTGTGTGGGTCGGGTGGTAGTACCCCGGACGAGCCAATCTATTCATGCTGAAACCAGTAATAGATTCAGCGTGGCTCTACCACCTACAAAAGCAATGTTGCCCTACCTCACATTCGACTCTAGCTACAGCCCTGTGTTGATAGCTGATAACGTGTTCGGACACAGCGACATTTGACGTAGGTTCGAATCCTTGTAACTGAGTCGGGCTTTCGATGAAGCAAGCCATCGTTATGAAATCATAGCTTGGTAGTAGGGTTTTCCTAAGTTCGCCTGGCTAGCTACCACACTGAAGTTGAAAATCGGATGCCAAGCACC
Organism: Antheraea yamamai; assembly: GCA_036509395.1. NCBI lineage: Eukaryota > Metazoa > Arthropoda > Insecta > Lepidoptera > Saturniidae > Antheraea > Antheraea yamamai. The sequence goes on along the minus strand of AP028428.1, from coordinate 10,719,844 downwards.
TGTTGGTGAGTTCTGGCAGCTGCACGTGAGAGCCAATCCCTTCAAGTTTGGCATGTTTAACATCTTAGTGCACGTTGGCATTTAGAATCAGATGTGATTGTGGTCAAACACTAAAACTTATCTTCTTTATATATAAATTTCTTCTGTACATGTCTATGTCACTGAACTCCTCCTAAACGGTTGGACCGATTTCGATGAAATTTTGTGTGCGTGTTCGAGTGGATCCGAGAATGGTTTAGATTCACAATTGGAGGCGGTAGGTGGCGCTGCGGTTGAATTTTAGATTTTTTTTATTATCAAGGCCGGATAACGTCCGCCGAGACCGCTAATGAAGTATAAAAAAAAAAAAGTAATTTGAAAACGGTTAGATTTTTGTCCATACTATCGACGTGTCGAAGCCTTAATAATTTCCATTTATTTCATTCTTTGCACTTTTTACGTCTATAATCTACCACATTTGTACATTACTCAAAGCAGTTTTTACCATTAAAAGAGAAGTTAATACTCGTAAAGAAAAAAACTTTGTACCCGAATTTAGCACTAGCATCTATAACTACCCTATTTTGTCTCGTATTCTGCAATAATATTGTTATTTACTATCGATATTATGCAATTTTGAGCAGTTCTTTGCTAGCTATATTCTTTCTAATGATACTAAAAATATAATCTTATGAATTTATGTCTTTACAATTTATGATCAAATCTATTCATTCAAGAATCAAAATCAAAAATACTTTATTCAGTTTAGGCCCCTTATGAACGTCAAAGACTACTACCGATTCGGAAAACAACCTAGTCATCGAGAAGAACCGGCAAGAAACACGATCGGGTACATTTTTTTAATATATATTTGCAATATATCATATAATAGCATTTAGTGGATGCACAGAGAGGAATCAATTCCAGACACCACTATCGTTCACACATCCATCCACTCTATAATATCCTTTTGACACTTAAACCCGTCTTTTTTTTTTGGAGCTGACTACGCTATTGACCAAGCAAGGTCTTAACAGCTTCACCGGACTACGCCACTTAAACCCGTTCGACGGTGCATTATTATTAATATAAATCTATAATTAAATATGAAAATTTTAAAACCACTATAATTTATTTTACTATCTTCTATTCTATACATATAATAAAAATGAAGTGTCTGTATGTAATATCAAAATATTTTTTTTTACTGAATGGGTACGAAAGTATACACGTTACTGATAGCAAAAATGCAATTTTTAAAATTTTTGTCGGTCTTTCTGTCTGTTTGTTCCGGGTAATCTCCGAAACGGCTGGACTGATTTAGATCAAAATTTCACTGGCAGATAGCTAAATTTACAGCGGGTTACTTAGGCTACTCTAAACTAGACTAGCTATTAACCGCGGCTTTGTCCGCAATACTATCTCCAAAACGTTTGGGCCAATTTTCACGCAACTTTCACCAGCAGTTAGCGAACATCATAAGAAGTAATTAAGTCTATTTTAATTTAAACTAGCTGCTAACCGTGGCTTCGCTTGCAATACTATCTTCAAAACGGTTAGACCGATCTTCACGAAACTTTCTTTGACAGATATCTATTCTTATAGTAGGATATTAGGGATAAAATGTGGGGCGAGATCAATTATAGACCGAGTCAGCGACACAACTGATTTATTGACATACCTACATAACATGTATTATGTACAGATATCACACCTCCCTCTTTAAAAATAACATCACTTCCACTAAAATATTAAAATAGCTTAACAAACAGTACACAAGTCTAAAAATAAAGGACTTTAAAACTAAATAGCTTATAATAAATCATAATATGCTAATAGTATATACATAATTTATTTAGGATATTTTCCTTTGAACGCGCATTTTCGGTCCAGTCTAGATTGACAAGGAATAGAATTGTCTTCTGAAATCAAGGCTGGGCTCGAGTTATCATTTTCAGAATTGAGAGATTGGTCGGTTTTGTTGAAATTTTCCATATCCATAGGTAATGCATGTTCATTGTCTTTACTCGTATCAACTATAGGTAAATCCGCGTTTTCAATACTCGGTAAAGAGTATCTCGTTCTCGAATTAGATTTTTTAATAGGCAACAATTGGTCTATGTGACGCTTCCAGTCATTTCCCTCAGACGTTCTAACTCTATAAGTAAGCGGAGTGTCTCTAGCAACAACCTCGGCTGGGGTTAATAATACAATTTCTTGCGGAACAGATAACCGTTTATTTTTTGTATAGTCACAAAATCTTAATTATAATGGTAATTGATGTATATTAAATGTAATGTAAATGTAAATCTATATAATAATAATTTAAGTTATTGTTTCATTAGTTCCTTATACAGTGTAAGTGAGCACTGAGGTAGTTATATTGTCGGTTAAGGTTCCAAATATGTTGCTGATGACAAACCTCATTTGACACGCTGTTAGTATCTATATATCTAATGTACATGTTACATGTTACTGTAAGTAGCGTGCGTGTCGTACTTACAGTTGCTTTTGCTTAAAGAGCATTTCTATAATTGTACATAGTCTCACAATTATATAATTTTTTAATACGAATAAAAAAAACGCGTGCGGAGCTGCGGGTACAGATAGTAATATAATAAAAAATGAAATACAAAAAGTTAAGTGCCCTGTGAACCGTTTTTGCTGACCAAGATTTATTGCAAGCTGACGTTTACTTCATAGCTTTCGTATTTTAACCAATAGACTAAGAAGAGCTTTCGTTTTGATGCACTGAATATACGAACTAATAAACTATACTAACAGTGAACCTTTAGCAAATGGATGTCCATTATGGTCACTGTTTTTCGATATGCAGACATTATTTAACCTATACTCATTTCAAACTAAGTCTAGTTTGTATTATAATAACAAACAACTTATAAATCACGCATATATACACATATATATTTGATAACCAAGTGTAGAGTTAATAATTATACTCACACTATGTAAAATTCGGTTATGTGTATGGGTTTAACTCGTGGCCTTTCGGCTCGTTAGTAGTGCTTACTTCTAGACCAAGATCCCAGAGCTACCAGACCTAACTTATTTTTAAATGGATGAAACCTTATGTTTTGGGTAATCTTTTATGTACTTATAACGCTTTCGCACTCGTATACATTTTAAACTTGAAGTCAAAGTATAGTACAATTTACCCGGTTCCTTTAGGGATTCTAAAACCTGGTAATTGGTCACCATCAAACCAATGGAAATTGCACTGGTTTTCTTACAAAGTCCATCCATTGTTCTCTGGAGTGAAAGAGCAAGGTTATTCTACACTCGCATTATTCCATATACTTGCAATGTAATTTGCTCTAAGAAATTGTTGGAATAACTCAGTTTTGCAACGTGGTAAGTTGCTAGCATCAAAGTTCTTTAAAATTTTTGGACTGAATTCTTCATTAACTTCAGACACAGTGTAATTATTTAATAACAGTTAAAGCCTGGCAGCAACGTCATCAATTATTTCACGAACAATTGTTCTCACAGTCTGTAAAACGCATATGTAAAGCTAAACGTTCATACTAGCAGCTAACTATTTTTCATGTCTGACGGGATGTTTGTCCCTTACAATCTGTCTGGCTGATGAAATATAATCTTATAATTGTTGTCTGCATAAGATAGTAAAATATCAAGAATTTAAAAATAAGTTCACTCATTTTTTTTGTCTGCTTTAAAGCGTCTGGCAGAAGTTGTGCCCCTGGTTAGGTGTCTGGCGAAACTGGTTCCTGCTTTAGAATGATATTGTACACAACATATATAAAAATCAGCCATTTAAAAATAAGTAAAGTAGCACCTATATTTAGTCACCTTAGATATCTATACATCGCCCCCAGTTTCGAACTCCGTGAGTGCGAAAGCGTTATAAGTACATAAAAGTCTACTCAAAACATAAGGTTTCATCCAATCCAATCATCCAATATATAAAGCTGAAGAGTTTGTTTGTTTGTTTGTTTGGTTGAACGCGCTAATCTCAGGAACTCCAGGTGCGATTTGAAAAATCCTTTCGGTGTTAGATAGCTCATTTATCGAAGAAGGCTATAGGCTATATATCATCACGCTAACACCAATAAGAGCGTAGCACCAATGAAGAATGTTTCAAAATCGGGCTATTTTTTTCCTTTTCAGAGCTTCCGCTGCGTGTTAGCGTTAGTATTATATACGTTGCCATGGTAACATGCTAACTTTCTGTAGCAAACATTTTCAGAGTTTATTTTGTGTTCCTATTCAAAAAGTTTATTATACGTTAATTTTGTTTCCATTTTTTGATTATACGTTGCCATGGTAACGTGGTAAGTTTCTATCGTAAACATTTCCAAAGTTTATTTTGTGTCCTATTCAATAAGTTTATTCTACGTTAGTTTTGTTTCCAATTTTTGATCTGTAATCTATTACGTATTATAAAAATATAATGTGTGTATATAATATTAAAATAAATACTTTTTGGTGAATGCATACGACTACAAATAACGACAATTTTTTTTTTAATCTGTCTTTTTTAATCTCTTTGTTTGTTTGTTCCGGGTAATCTCCGAAACGGCTGGACCTATTTGAACGGGAATTTTACGGGCAAATAAGTAACTAATGAGCTATTTTTTTAAGCTAGCGGGTTCGGCAGACGTTGCCCGTCCTAATAATAGGTCTCTACTTATGAAATTGCCGTTCTGCTGTACTGGCCATTTCAAATCAAAATAATTTTTGTTTGGCTAAGAATTCTAATTTTAAATTAATTTTATTTTAAAAACATGGAATTCTTTTTCCAAAAGTAGTCATTTGTTTATTGATTAGTGTTACATTTTCATCGCATTTCAATCTTTTTTGTCATCATGGATACGTTAAAAAATCGAGTAATTATGGAATATGAGTACCGTCGTGGCAGCAACGCAGCACAAGGCACGCAACATCAACGACGTTTACGGAGCTAACGCTACAAACCAACGCACCACCTGTTATTGATTTGCTCGCTTCCGTTGTGGGAATTTCGACCTGAAAAATGAACCTCGCGGTCGTCCGAAGACTTTGGTCGACAATGACGAATTAAAGGCGATTGTGGAAGCTGATGATACACAATCTACGGCTGAGTTAGCAGCAGCTTTCGACGTTAGCGTCAAAACAATATTGGTCTATTTGCGTCAAATTGGCAAAGTAAAAAAGCTTGACAAATGGGTGCCCCACGAATTCAGTGATCGCCAGCGCGAAGTACGCGTCGAGACGTGCCTTGCACTGCTCAACAGACACACAAATGAAGGAATTTTGAACCGCATTGTTACCTGCGATGAAAAATGGATTCTGTTTGATAACCGCAAGCACTCAGCAAGTTGGTTAGATCCTAGTTCAGTACCTAAACAATGCCCTAAACAAAAATTTCCTCTAGAAAAGTGATGGTCACTGTTTGGTGGTCTAGCGCCGGTGTGATTCATCACAGCTTCTTACCAAACGGGGTGAGTATTACTGCAGATGTGTACTGTGAAGAACTGAACACAATGATGGAGAAGCTGGCACATCTCCAACCAGCATTGGTCAATCGGTCGTCTCCGCTGCTCCTGCACGACAACGCGCGACCTCATACTGCACAGCAGACGGTCTCCAAGTTGCAAGAACTGGGGTTGGAAGTTCTCCGTCATCCATCCTACTCACCAGTACCTTGCGCCTATAGACTACTACTTTTTCCAGAATTCGGATAACTCCTTGGCGGGAAAAAAATTCAATACCCGAGAGGCAGTACAAAATGCCTTTGAAGAATTTGTTGCCTCCCGTCCAGCTGATTTCTTTAAGAAGGGCATCAATAAACTGCCACTGCGTTGGCAAAGATGCATTGATTGCATGGGTGATTACTTCGATTAATACAAATAAAAAATACATGAAAAAAATTCGTTTTATATTTTTTCATACAAAACGGCAATTTCATAGGTAAAGACCTAATATTAAGACAAATTAGCATTGAGCATTTCTGTAATTTACATATTTACTCACAATTTATTTTATACATTAAAAAACGCGCACGGAGCCGCGGGTAAAAGCTAGTACTGTATATGACAGTTTAATAATCTTTGTTTCACACTAACATCCACAGGCGGTATAGACATCCTTTAAGCTGGGCAGATTTGAATTGCGAAATAAGAAATTACCTTCTCTTTTGAATAAAATAACAAATATGTGTTATTTATTTAATACATAACATAACTCTGAATCTGGTGAAAGGGCCGTCGTAATTTCAGGTATTCAAACGTGTTTAAATATACGCTTATGCGTATACGGTTGAACCAGTTTTTTAAGACACCTAAACAATGGTTAGCCCATGGCCATGTTTGTTTATGTACCTAAATCGGTATTGTAAAAAACAGCCAGGATTAATGTGAAAATATTGTCGGTCAAGCCAGCCGTCCGTCCGCAGTGGCCAAAGCTCATAAATAAACAAAACTGGACGCTCTGTCGAAAAGTTCCATGTTAAAAAAATCCAAAACGTTAAATTTACAACCGGGAATTCAGCCGAGTTTTAATTAACTGTACATCGGGCTGAAGGAAGTCTCATATGTGACTGTGCATTTAATAAATTCAATTATTTTGTTAATCAAGTCTTTTATAAAGTCAAAGATATCTATGAATTTGTACAAAGATTCAATACAATCAGTAACGTTCATTATCAAGTTTTGGAAACTGGTTTTTTTTAATTTTTTATACTATGATGGTACTACCCCGGGCGAGCTGTTCCATCCATGCCGAAACCAATAATAGCTTTAGCGTGGCTCTACCATTTACCTAGTAACGTATATTCATGCATATGTTTTTGCTTCATATTTTGTGAATCTGATCATGAGTATGACATAAAAAAAATCTGTCTTTTTCAGTCACTCCGTTAATTTGCGTCTTCGAAATAAAATCCCCTGACAATTTGTCTTTAACTCGGAGTTTTTTTGGTCACTGAGAAAAGTGAACCTTATGTTTAGCAGTTACCGAAATACACCAACAGGTGCTTGGCGATAGATTTTCATCTTAAAGGTGGTAGCTAACCAGATGGACTTAGAAAAAGCCCTATCACTGTGCTATGGTTTGACCACGAGGTCTTCCTTCATATTATGATAACAACTTTTGCAACATCTTCCGGAAACTTTTTTTTTTAACTCTATAATTTACTCCCCTTATACGAAGTTTCACCACGAGGACTTTCTTTACATTACGTTAACATGAATACAATATCTTCCGAAAACCTTTCTTTTCTTTTTTAACCCTACGATTTACTCCTCTTATACGAATCCTCTTGAATATCTTGTCTCTCCAAATTTCCAGGTAGGGCATTAAAGATACTCTGATCAAGCAACAGTGCTCATACCAATATAAAGTTTTTATATTTCATAGGAATATCTATTATTACAGGTATTTTTCTCACGATAACATAAAATTATTATTTTTATTTCGTTACGGTAGAGTAGGTAGTGACTTTGTAAGCCTTATTTATACAGAGCCTTTCCAAATTGACGTCACTCATACGTGAACACTGGCACTTGGTGTGTTATTTTAGGACAGAGACCAAAATACAGGAATACTGAATTAACATTCCTGTGTAGCCAAAAAGTTTATTTGTTTGGTGAACTTAGCGAAACTCATTTACATATATAGAAACATAACACGTCTTTGTTTGGGAGTGGGTACATATGATATAATGATAAAGAATTTTTGGTACAATCAAGATAAGAGGAGGTATAACACTGTTTAAACTTTCGCGTGTAGTGCACGTTTTTAATATTTATTTGATAGATTTTTGTTTTTGGTGATGATGATCCTTCTTGACCAGCAAATCTTATTATCTTTGGGAATGGGAGTGCATGTAGTTCGCAAAAACAAATTTCGTTTTAAATGTACGCTTACAAATAACATACCGTAACTGACCGGAAATATTTAGATAATAGGAAAGCATAGGGCGGTTATTTTTGAAAAGGTGCTTCAAATTGGGAGTTTATCGTCATTGGTTGTGAAAAGCTTCCATTGCCTTCTTAACAGAGTTGCATTAGTTTGATTTCTTTTGCGCAAGCTTTTTTTGCTTGTTTTAACAAAAGACTCCGCTTAATGACATCTCTCTAACGAATATATTACCAGCAAGTTTGCTATTTTTATGCTTCAGCTAGGAGGCAAATTTCGCTTCCGTACACCAGGCTAGGTCCCCCTCGGCAGCGACTCAAGCCTAGATCCGTTCCCTCGGCATGGAGAGCTTGAGTACGCTGCTCGCGCGAATACAGTTACACAAAATCTTACATCACTGTAACAACATTACACATATCACCTCCACACTCGTGCACGCATACATGCTTACACATGAAAGTGGAAGGGTTTTATTATTTTCCTTTATCGAGCTGAATTAAACACGAAAAAAACACGAAATACATATAAGAGAAAATTCCGTCAGCTGTGATAGAATAGAATATATACTTATGTTATGAAGTCATTCATTCGTATGTGTCCGCACCATCCCAATTGGTGTGCAATAAGAATCGATTGTACATCAAAGAGTCTAAACGCCGTAGAGTTTTTAAATTATGAGTGTACCAATAAGGATGGAATTTGTAGTAACAATATCTTTTATGAGGGTGATGCTATATGAAACACAGATTATAAAGGAGATAGTTCAGTTTAGAAATAGGCGATATTATGTAAAATTTGTATAATTAATAGTTTTCTGTTACAATACAAAAAGAATTTCCCTTTTTTTGATAAATCAATCATTAAAACATAAAAATCGAAGTGAAAACCCTTCGAAAAGCAATTTACGAGAATCCACTAATTCAAGTTATTATTGTAGTTATCATTCTTATGTATACATACTACGTATGTCTGTTAGTTTTGTTTGAAATGGAAATAGCTTAGACGAATTTATTGAAACCAAATATCTTGTAAATTATTTTTACTTTATTATCAACAAGTGAAAATTACAGAATCTCAAACAAATGTGCTCGACAATATTTACTTTCGTCTTTATAATTACGGTACGTATTTATATTGTTATTTTTAAAATAATTAAACACTGATAACAATTAATTAGTTTGTATTTTATGAATAAATAATATCGTTAATACATTATTGTCGTTTTCTACAGAATATTATTAATTTACATGGAATGTTAATGAACATAAATTTTATGCATAATTTGACATTGATAAATGTTTTATTAAGCGATTTAAATAACAACGTTAGAAGAATGAAAGTTATAAGAACGTTAAATAATGATATTACAACTTTCTGAGAAATATTTAAAGAACAACTGCTTACCTAAATATGTTTCTTTTCAACTTAAATCACAGAAGAAGTGTTATTAATTATCTCAAATGATATTAAACTTTTTCTAGCCAAAAAAAATGTTTTATCATTCTTCGTGGTAATAATATTTTTAAATTTATATAACCCTGTGAAAAAGGTGAATAAATTTTTTATTATGTAAAAAAATCTTATACCCATTTTTATGTGAATTTTTAAGGTTTAAGGAATTAGAAATACTAGTGGGCGCCCAGTGGTCAACATTCGACCATAGTTCATTGAATTTTTAAAGTTTGAACTTTATTAGGGTTCTTTTATCAAAGGGTATAAACCTCTATAATCAAGGGCTTATATTATGCCTACTTAGTTATTTGCCACTTTTTTTTTAATTATATAAACATTTTAAAAAATCGATGTCTAAATGAAAATTTAAATTAATTATAAATTTGAAACAAAAAACAGGCGGTTACATAAGGTGGTCAAATACTAAGTAAACATAACTTTACGAAAATAAAGAAATTTATCGGAACTCATGACACAATTTTCAATTAATTTTACATGACACCATGGGTATTTCTGGGTGATATTGAATTAAATATGGTCTGTACATTATGAGGAATAGTGATATGCCCAGTATCATCATTTGGAAATGCAATGGATACACAATACAATCAAATGATGAATCCAAAACAAAGATGTTTTTAATACTACCATTAACTTTTGAAAATGAATTCATTTTTATTCATAATTCATCATCAACTGTACTAAATATAATTGCTACATCAAGTTGAACTGCATCATTGTAACCGCGGAGATATAAGTCATGGATTACTTTCATGATCAAACAAATTTTCTTATTTTGATTTTACAAAGTATTTTTCGCTCATTTTTTTATTGAATCATCATTAGAAGTGAGTACACCATAAATAAATACTAAGCATTAAAATATTGACATTGACTTGAACTTGACATGAAGCAAAGTGACATGAAGTGAAAGCAGTCCTTGTCACCTAAAAATTTTGACATTCAATAAGACCAAAAAGAATAATAATTATTTCAGTAGTTCCATAAATTTACTAAAGATAAATTATTTATCAATTAATATTAATGTATATTATGAATTTACATATTATATTATTCTAAAATTAACCTACAATTTGACCAGTTGATTTCAAAGGGCATATTGTAAGGCATGCAACGTCAGTCATGTTAAAAATATTTAAAAGGTAATTGGAACGTAAGAAGTATGAAGGATGTTCGAAACATCTTTATACATGTATATGTTGTGTAAAATTGAAGCAGTAGTGTGAGTAATGTATATTTTAATTAATTTAATGTACTTCTAATGCATTTTATATAAAATACATAGCTTTCTGCACTTCTCCTCCATGTAAACTTTAACTATGCCAAATTTCAAGTTCATCTGTTCACGCAATTGGCTTAAAAAGAGGTACAAAATTTTGGCTTCACGTATTAATATATATGATATTTATATGCAAAAGATAAGATTCTTTGAACTATGCGGTTACATCAGCAAAAACTTCTAAGATTTCGTAAAAGTTTTCACTATTATAAGTTCGTATGAGTTTTTTCATGTCTCTTTAATAAGTAATCGACTAGTGAATTCTTCTGCTTTAATCGTCATAAAATTTCAATAACATATTCTTTCTTATTATTCATATAAATTGCCAGTTTCAATCATATTTACAGTATAGTTTATTATTTATCAAAAAAATTGGTATGAAATACTATAAAAAGTTATGATACTAGCATTTTTACCCATCATTTCTCACAGAATCCTGTTTTACTTATGAGGAAATTGCAATAAATGAATTTGTTCTTACACATGACGATATTAGTCTATCAGAATCTTAGAGCTTTATCTAGAATTGATAAGACCTTTTCCACAGGGAAGCACAATTATATGTAATAAGTAGAATATAATTAACGTAATACGTTATATTCGCAGTATAATGCTCTATAATAACATTATGCCGCGATATTACATCAGTAGGATATTAATTTACATAGGTGCAGAACTATCATTAATATCCATTTACTATCTATCCACTTCAACTTGATACACGTTTAATTTGATTGAAAGCACTAGACTTTCCAGTAATGAGGTTTATGTAAGGTTGGTCAACACCGGAACTCATTTTGAAGAAACTTTTAACATCCGATATGAAATTAACTAGATTGAACAAGTTTTATATATTTTTTACATATTATACAATAACTTTAAACATTATTTCATTTATATTTATTGTACTACTTGTCTCGACATTTAAAATTTAAAATGCTATATGTACCAGTAATAATATTCCATACAAGCTCTTATGTGTACTCTTCTTATGTCTCTACACATACAATTTTATTATCATCACCTCTACACCAGTCTATAAAAGGCACACTACAGGATTATAGGCTTCTTCCCATAAAAAAGGTATGGGCACAATCACCACATAATGCCACGACGTGTGTGGGAGTTGGAACACCGGGAAATCTACTTCTATATTTTATAGCATATTACAAGAAGATTTTCCTTCACCGTCAGGCGATAGTATTACCAATTTAAATTAGTAAATGTACGTTAATTGCGAAAAAATTGTTGGTACATGTCGGTGTCCGAACTTGCGGAAATCGAAATGACATTCTACTGGTCAGACCTTAGCCACGCTTAGGCCTGTTGCCTTCCGCGATCGGCCTGTATACATCCAATAACTAACCGGGGTGGTAGGCATTTGTACCCAGCTAGTTCAGTACCTTCATGCATATAACGATAATCCCGCCAAAGTAACTTCTCTTTCAGTTTAATTTAGAGATAAATGTATGTATCGACTGTCATGACAATTACTCATAGACTGTAGATTTGTCGGCGGTTGCAATTGTTTATAGGTGGCTCAGAGATTACCATTAGATACTATGACGTCACTTTATTGTACATCGATTTTTTTTCCTTTATTTATAATTGGAGTTTGGTCACAAATTGACCATGTCACCCCAGTGATTAACAACAAAATAAGAATTAAAAAAATGTGCACGTGTTTATCTTTAGAAGAAAATTATTATTTATTTTTATTTACGTATATTTATGTGAAGTTATACTTCTTTATCGATGCGCGATAAAGTAATGACACTATGTTCTTGTAGTAAAAGCACAGTACAAGCAAAGAAGAGAAAACAATGACCGGAAGGTAGTCCCAAACCTTCACCACATATGACAAAGTTAAATAAATATTTTAAGAAATGCGATTATGCAATATTATTACCAGTTCAAAAGCACCTTATATTGTCACCATTCATATTTTTCTAAATAGAATAACATATGTCTAATATATAAATCATTTTACGTAAAACCTGCTTTGACACAACAATATACTTAAAAGAGATAGAATATTTACAAACGAGATATGCAATTCACAACTATTATTAACACCAAACTCCCTATTTCCCGTTTCAAATTTGTTGATAACTTTACGAACTTTGTTACTTAATTTCTGCTCGTGCACTGAACTCGTTGGCGTGTAATGTACTGTTCTATTTCTACTTGCATATCCATTTCCATTGTGTATATCAAAAGTTTCAGATAAATCAGTTATAAATTCACTATCATCTTCACCGTCGAAGTTATCTGCTAAGCCGTAATTATCACCAGGACTCCTCTCTATAGGCGTTGAATATAATTCTTCTTTACCAACTATTGGGCTTGTGTTAGTGATCGGTGGTCCAGGTATTTCTGAGAATTAAATTAATTGTTAAGATCTTCTTGAACTACATCGTTAAATATAATTAGTGAAGTTGTAACAAGTCGAGAAAACTAATAAAGACTTATAAAGTTAAGCGATAAAATACAGGGTTAATTTTGTAATTTTCTAAAGGCATGCTTTCTAAGAATGTAATACTGTATCAATGTACAAATAAAGTAACATTTCAAGTTTTATTTGTCTTTGTTAACTGATTTCGATGGGAGGAAGGTTTTATATTTTTTGCATGATTTTTTGTGCGTGACTATTTTAGAACTCAACAAGGATGATGTTCTTTGGGTAATTTTTGTAGCGATGACGTATAGTTGATTGCGTGTTCGGTCGCTGTGTCCTGGACCTACGCTTAAATTCTTGCAACTGAGAAGGAGCTTTCGGTGAAGGAATACATCGCGAAGAAACTATAGCATGATGGTAGGTATTTGTCTAAATCTGCCTGGCTAGTAGCTACCACCCTCAAGTTGAAAATCTGTCGCCAAGCATCTGTTAGTGTGTTCCGGCAGCTGAACTTGAGAGTCACTCCCTTCTAAGTTTTACTTGTTTTTAGTATCCTTAGACCACGTCGCATATAAAAAATACTATGGTAATCAATACACTTATGGAAAGATTTTGGTACATCATATATTAGTTCCTAACTTATGTACGCCTATACTTATACAAATAGTAATTGTGTTTTATTGTTCGTCTTTAAATAAATATGTTTTTTTTATTCGCTTTCTAAATTATTATGATGTTAGAGAAATAAGAAAAATTGAAAGTTTAATATTTTTATATTTTCATTTAATATGGTAAAAGCTTATAGCTTTTAGTATAATTCGCGAAGGTTAATATATATGTTATAATATAAGAAGATATAATTAATTCTCACCATAAAGCCTTATAACGCTGTCTACCTCGCCCAGTGAGTTTTTAGCGACGCATCTGTAACCGCCAACGTCTGTGGCCGTCAATTGGCGAACAGTCAGTCCCATTCGGCTTTCGAAAGCGCTCAACACCGTGTTCACAACTTCATATTTGCTTGATGATATCACCATCTCATCTAATAAGACACATTTATATTTTTACATAGTACTAAGTATATAATAAAGGTCATTATGTGAAGAGGTATTGCAAGATTTCAGTCCTCCTCAGTCCAGTCCTTCCAAATTTTGCGTGTCTTTTTGGACCACATCGTTATTTAATATCAGGTCAGATTTTGATCGAATGTTAATTATACCTATAAAGTATATAAAAAAGTTGTCTTAATAGACATTGGTTCTTAGTCCCGAGGAATATCGTTTGTCGTTTTAAAAAAATAGATATCTTGGTAGATACACTTGGAAAGTAATAAATTGCTTGCGCAGAAAAATTATCCGAGTCGTAAGAGCAGTTGTCACAAAATTATATGAGTCGTTACATTTCGAACAGAGCTAAATCCAATTTTAGCATTTCCTAATATTTTATGTTATTTTACAAGATCTTAAAATTTTTGTGTATGTAAAATATGAAAACCATAAAAAAACTAAAAACCTTATGGTAGGAAAAAATTTAAATTCGTTATCGGTGTATAAAACTGGAAATCTTAAGTGATTTCTTTTTCTTATATCATAGCAAACAAACGAACAGGTCGGTCACCTGATGTTAAGTGATCACCACCGTTCATAGACACTTGCAACACCAGGAGAGTCGTAAGTGCGTTGCCAGCCAGTGTTTGGAGGAGGGAGGAGTGGAGGGAGGGGAGGAGCTCGCACTGACCGAACGACAAATCTTAAATATCTTTTTTTATTATATCATAGCAAGCAAACGAACAGGTCGGTCACCTGATGTTAAGTGATCACCACCGTCCATAGACACTTGCAACACCAGAGGAGTCGTATGTGCGTTGCTAGGCAGTGTTTGGAGGAGGGAGGAGTGGAGGGAGGGGAGGAGCTCGCACTGACCGAACGACACTGTTATTTCATGTCGGTTTTCTGTGAGAGGGTGGTAGTACCCCGGGCATGTTGACCCATTCATGCTGAAACCAGTAATAGCTTCAGCGTGGCTCTACCACCTACTCATACTCATATAAAAATGTTATATGAAGGATTAAAATTGGAATTAGCTCACTTTGAAATGGAACGACACATATAATATCTGCGTATATACATAGAAAATATACTAGTACAAGAATAGTTCACTGAACAGTATTAGGTTTGTATATGAACCAGCTTTTGCCCGTGGCATTGCTCGCGTTAATGTGGATTAACCAATAACAATTAACGATTAACGTTCAGTAGTCGAACTGTATCCACTAAACTAAATAAAATAAACACGTAGAATTATTATCATTGATAATTGTCGTCTTTACACTGTAATCTTACGAAACGTGTTAATATTTAAAAACTTTAAATTTTTAGATAAGGTTCACTATATTATAACAATAGTTTTTTTTCAAAGGAAACGATATTTTTCAATGAAAGAAAAATCACCGATATTTCCTGTTAGGCCCTCTTTCATATAATGTCCAAACAATATTTATATTGCGGAACGTAAGTACGTCGTTCCCTGCCTCCGAGTCATGGTAAGCCTCTAGTGCCTGTTGTCCTCTAAAGATAAAACGACTAGCTTTCCTTTCAAAATACTTTCCAACATGGTAAACGAGCTCTCTCACTCTCAGTTCTTTTTTATTTAACGAAAGTATGTTAAGACTATGCACAATTTAATTTAAGACTCATTAAGTATTTTAAGCTGTAGAATTTGCTCGTTATGAAGTTTATAAGGAAACGATAACACCACCCGGTTTTCCTTATCTTCATGTCGATCGAAAGTTTACTTTGTTTACTCTCCAGTGTACTTTGGCTTTACGACGTGCGCTAAAGATGGCCTTCGAACAAAATTACTCGACAAAACCGAGCCTCCCTCCCTCCCCTGTTTCATTATAACAAGAAATTTCATCTCAATTAATGTCTAAAATAACACTGTAACACTCTTAATTACGCTCGAGTGAGGCCTGCTTAATTAACACTTACATGTCAGCCGTCCTAACATAGATTGATGACAAACGAAAATGACGATCCTGTAGTGTTCACCCTTTCGGGTTGGTTTTCGTAATGGGCCAGAGTGAAAACGCCAGTCACTCTGTACAAGTTCGCAGCCGAACAAAGGATTGCGTTGCGACCGACAATACCCAATATGGATCATACCGCAGACGTGAAATAACTTGTGGCCTTAATGCGTTTTAATAATTAGCGCCGTTCTTAGTTTTATAGCTGTTCTAGTCCGCGTATATAAATAATGTTTCGGGTATTCAATTCCTTAAAAAAACGTATTAAACCTTCCGTTCTTAATAAAACCTTATACTACAGATAATCTAACCCATTTTAGGTGGTGACTAATAATGACTTAAAATATTGGTTTTTGAAAAGTTGCAACCTTCTTCCTTTTAGAGAGATAAAGTAAGATGTGGTGGGAACTCCCTCTTTCTCACATATAATTCTAAAATAATCATATGTGAGCTCTTTATTGCCGAATCTTTTTCCTCGTTTTGAGGTCACGTCATTAGTAGAAGCTGCTTTATAATAAAAATAATTGTAATTATCCAAATTTGATCTTCAATATAAATTGCTCTTTTAATAAGTGGACTTTAGAGCAGTTTATTATGCGGGTTATTAAATAAGAATTTATGTTACATTGTGAACCTTGGCTAAAGTGCCGTAATATAATGATAGGTTATAATAATGTAGAAACAAACTTGCTAGGATGAATTACTGGACTAGTGGTATTGGTTATTCGACGAAAGTTATAAGCATTGCCGTAGTGCCCTCTCGGGGTTTTACTGTAGTGTTGTAAACAGTGCTACGTAATGGACGAGGAACAAACAATGCTCCTATTAGTATGTGAGAGGGGTTATACTTCATAATAAAATCACTTCTAGATTTAATTTATACTTAAATCGTCTCTACTTTCCTTTAGGAAGACATATTAATCTTCTTATATTGTTTATAGTAACCACATCTAATATCAATAATAACATTTAATATCAATGTGTCTATCGCCATAATTAACTAAAGTAGTACTATAGAAACAAAACAACTTACAATGTCACCGCTAGATGAAAGCCAAGTATAGCTTGAAACTTATTTCCCGGAACTCGAAACCAGTTCCCATTGAAAATTAACCCGTAAATTCCACGCGACAACTGCCGAATGGAGAACTTTGCGCAACCGCCGTCGGCTGGTATACGCCGAGAATACGAACTAACGTCTGTTGTCGTTCCATCTGGTTCATTAAACTTCGTTTCTTAGCAGATCACTCATTTTCACACGTACGTCATGTTAATTTGTAATAAATATTCTGTAATAATTGTAGGATTTACGATTTACTAAATGTTGCCCACGACATCGGTTACGCTAAAAAATTTTTGTCGTCTCATATGAATTACGTATTTTATCTGGATTCGTTGTGAGTTGTCTCCTATTGCTTTTAATTGTAATTTTATGTTAAATTTCATGATTATTGCTTAACCTCTACGGAAAAGCGTACCGTGATATGTAGTTTTGATAATACTCTAAAACATCATTTATCTGTAAAGTTGCTTCAGCCGTGTTGGATGTTAAGATTGTAGACAAAAAACAATGTAATTTTATATTTATATATTTAGGACGTGCTTAATAAGCCCAGACAAATAATTTCTCATTAACTCTGAATTGCATCGCATATTTCCTATTGACATATAAAAACCCAAGACACACAGTCTAGAACAAAAATAGCGCTCAAAACCATCCCCAATATAGATACGTGGTTATAGTTATGCGATAAACTTATGATTTTACAAATTCAAACTTACCTGAATGATTTAAAGTTGTTTATACAAGGACGCAAGCGACGCGAGACTATTTGAAATGACAGCATAATCCAAAATTATGCACTCATTTTTTGTGACCCGGCTGTGAGACGTTGATAGTGCATCTTGGGTTTTGTATACCAATGACATTTCCCGAAAAATTAAATCGATGTTACGTTTAAAATATAACTTTATTATCGTATAATACCGTACCTATTTTCTCGTTACTACGAGGAAAGAACATTGGCGAAAAATTTATTCTTTTATAACGTGTACATTATTACATTGGGTTATATTACTCCCGGTTTAATGGATTCTCAGTGTGGATATCACATTTTATTATGATTCTACAGCGGTAATATTTCTGGATGTTATTGGAACACATTTGGTTCTTGATACGATGGGATTACGAGCTCTAGTTCGCGTGACGACTTCGATTATTAAAATGCAAGTCCCGGTATCGATTTATTTTCGTGGTAGGGAAGCAATTCAATCATTGGCTTATCTTTTAATGTTACCTGGTGGTAATCTAAACAGTAATTTTCAAAGTAATCCTTAATTATATGTTTTTGTATAGCACAAAAGGTGTATACAAAATAAAGTTTATTTTATTGTTAGAAATAACCCAATATTTGGTGTGACGTAATGAGTTTTCGCGGAACTGAATTCATATTAGGAAATACTTATGGTTTTAAAGTGACTTTTGAAGGAGTCTATTTTTTATATTACACACGCCTATTATTATTATATACGGAGATATAAATATAGCGTATTAAATGCAAAAAAGGGCATATCACAGCAGTTAAACAGGGTTTTATGCTACAAGGACGCATAAAATGTCTCTTTTGTTGCTATTTTTTCTTACTTAGAAAAAGTCAACAACCCGATTAATAATTTAAAAAAAAAACACATATACGAGCATTTTGCATTTGAAATGGGATATATATGTGAACTAATATAAAGTGTGAGTAAAAGTGAGACAAAACTGAATAATCATATTATTACTTTTGTACATTTTTTATCAGTTATTTATTTGAAAAATAAATTTAATCACTTTAGCCGACTTTACGTAATCACTTTTGGTTTCCCTTTCATTTTGCATATATTTAATTGGTTATATTTAATAAATAAATAAAACTTACATTTATAGAAGATTGATAACAGATACCAAATTGATAAGTATATAAACTTTTTTATTTATAATTTATAGTTTTTGTATTCAACTACAATCTCGCCTGGTGATAAAAGACAATTTGACTGAAGATAATAAACATGTTAAGCTTAGAGGAACTGGGTATCGAATGCAGTCCTAAAACGAACTCAAAAGGTGTTTGAAAAAAAAATCTATTTTGAGACAGGAGTTAACAAGGCGGGTATTAGAAATACATATTTTAGAAAATATGTACACATACATAATCTCTTTAAGTGAAAATTCAGTTCGAAGCCCCATCGACTTTGACTTATTAACGCATGATATATAGGACTAGCTTATGTCCGAGACTTCACTCGCGTACATACATTTGGCCTGTCCCTTGAGCAGTACTTTATTTCTTCATAAAATATGTACCCTATGTTCTTTTCTGCAAACCTCATAACACGCATGTAGTGAAAGCGTAACAAAAAAATAAACAAACTCACATTCTAATTTATATTATTAAGTTAGGTTATTAGTTAAATAACAATTATTCATTTGTATGCATACACTTTTTTATTGGATAATCTATACATATAATAAGAATGTAAATCTAAGATGTCTGTACTTTTAGAAATTTGTGAAAAGAATTGTTGCAGGTTTCTTAATATAATATAATCTATACTATAATAAAACTGTAGCAAGGTCAAATCTGTACATTAAATATTTTTTGAAAATTTTGATCGGGGTAGACTTTGTTATCGATATAGAAGCCAAAAATAATCTTTTTACAATTTTTGTCTGTCTGTCTGTCTGTCTTTCTGTCCCTGTGAACACGCATCACGCTGAAAGTACTGAACCGATTTTAATGAAACTTGACACAGTTATAACTAATATTCCAAGGTTACATTTAGGATACTTTTTGTCCCATAAAACGCAAAAGGCTCTCCAGGAAAACTAAAAACAAAAAATTGTAGTTAACGTAACTAGACTTTTTTGCGACACCTTAGTATAAGAGCCAGCAACGTTGGAAGAAATTTTAGAAAAGCTGGTTCTTTAATATGAAGATATATTACTGCCCCTCCAAACAGGATTCAGGATACCTGGTAGCCGGTTAACGTTGTGTTTTTTAATGCCCATCACACCTTTACAGGTCAAAATTTTGATTTATAATTAACTTTAGGAAAAAAAAAAATCGGTTACATTTTAACGCTATGAAAAACCTGAGTTTATCACTGCCAGACAATTTTGTTATTGAAAATAATGTGCCCGATGATATTCTTTATAAATAAAAAAATTCATTTCAAACCATTTTATTTTTTCCATTGCAAACAACATATTTCATTTTATTAACCATTATGATATTGAGATTTCACCGTGAACACTGAAAAACAACAATAAACGTAGACATACGACTTGAGACTGACGTTATCTTGAATACATGTGTCTATAACAGGCGCTTCTACAATTATCGCTATCTTTATCATACATAAAATGGGGTAAACATATCAATGCAGTTGCAGAATCTAGCTCTAAGTTTCTAAACGTTTTCAAAGCATTAGCCGGTTTTAATTGGGGTGTTCATTCATAACATTTAGTTCGTTTATACTTCAATATTACACGCAGTTGAATTGACTATGCGAGCTTTCTTTATGATAGTAGTGCTCAGGTTAACCTCTATAAACTTGAAAAAGTCCAAAACCAGGCCATGAGAATTATCGGGGGTTTCATTAAAAGTACTCCAATCTATGTTATGGAAAGCGAATTGAGCATATGTCCGTTACATCTTAGGAGACATTATTTAGCTGGCAAAATTCTATTTAAATTTAAGTCATTCGAAAAAAACGAACTAACCAATGTATCAGAAGAACTGTCCACCCCTTTCTAATCACTCTATTGGCGTAAAAGAAAAAGAGCATTATTAGTTTCTATTTTTTCTCAATATAAAAATACTCCAATTCAAATAAGTATAAAACAGGAAATGTTCACTTTACACACCTGGGTCGATAACATTGATTTGCACAATATAATTAAAATAAATGTAGATGAGCGTTCTAAAACAAAAGGAATATGGTACAGAAAGATTCCGCCACATCCCTTACGGTCACCATGGATTGATGACAGTATCATTTGCCGTCGGGAAGCAATCACAGGAATGAGATTACGCTCAGGACACATTCCATGTAAAAAGTTCGCCTACCTGATGCGTAAAGTACTATCACCACTCTGCTAGAGTTGTGAGCTCATCGATGATGTACACCACACCCTGGCAGAATGTGTTCGAAGTGAAGATATTAAATCTTGGCTTAATGCTTCTGATTTGTTCCACGCTGGTTTGTACAATTCGTTATTGTCTGACCCCATTTCGAAAGATGCTAAAGAATTGTACAAAATTAATATAAGCTATTGTTAAGTTTATTGTCATTCTTATTGTTATATAGTTGTATGTCATTTAAGCGATATAGTCGCTAAGGTGACTAAACCTTCATTAAAAAAAAAATAATAATAATATTAAAATTACAGCTATCTTAACATGGTTAGAACATACTTATTTTATTTACAAAAAAATAGCATCGGGCAAATTATTGTTTATAACAAAAATGTCTGGCAATAATAATTTCATGTTTTAGTAGGGTTTCAAAGTTAGTAAAAAACAAAACATTCAAAAATTATATAAAAATCAATATGTTTGCCAGTAAAGGTGCGATATGCAGTAATAAACGCAACGTTTACCCGCACGCTCTTCGGAAGAACATAAAGATATATAAAAAAACTGTCTTATAGAAAATTTGTCGAAACCGTTACTAGCTCTTAGACAAATAGTTACAGGCAAGTGACATTTGACGCGTCGTGCTCATATCTTTTTAATATTTATATTTTTCTTCAATACAATGGAGTGTGAAAAAGTTTTAATACAAGTTAAAAATAGTTATGATATCATTCAGTGTTTCATTTATCATTATTTATTTTATAAATATATTTTGTCGTTTAACTTACAATTTAACTCATAAACTTGATATTTTATAATGTAAACTCTACTGACTGTATAGTAAACGTCTACAAAAAAGGGAAAGGAATTTCTTTAGAAACCGGGGGTCCATAGACCTCTAAAGCTTTTTTTCACGTTATCGCCAATATATGTAGGTTAGTTTTTATTTTTTATTGAACTCAGTAGATGATACTACGAACGGGTTGTAGGCATATTTTAAAAGATTTCTCACATACCATCTGGGTATATGTTTGAGTGAGTCCCTTGATAGTTTGGATTCACAATTGGAAACCGTAGATGTGGCTGCAATAAGGTTTTAGGTATATTAAAATTATTCGCGTTTAAAAATACAATTGACATCAGTGAT